>OX457048.1:40919099-41191599 GCA_949752735.1 Lumbricus terrestris
TATGAACATTAGGCTAGTAGAGCGCTTCTCATCATGGCTTCATTTAAGGAGTTTTTAGAACCGCACGAGCCTTTCTTCCCATTCCCATCCTCCATGTTAAATACTTTTCAATCGGATGACAAATGACTTTTTACTAATTTAACTGCACAGTATTGCGTCTACAGCTGCTGCCTGAATCCATCTATAACTGCACATTTTGTGTAGAAAAAGTGCACGCTGAAAACGCCCTGCTTCTCACAGCAAATAAGCCTTTCAGAAGCGCTCCCAGGGCGATCGACCCCGATAGAAAAGGCAGCTGATTTGAGGCGACAGAGAAAGACGAGGAAAGACAATACAAGAATACGGAGCGAACTGATGGTGGGAGTCAATATATCATAGGGAGGGGCCTTTGCACGCAGGCAGGCAGAGCATCTGGATTGAGCCATGGCAGTCCTGACGCTGAACACAAAGAGTTCAAGCAGAGAATAATTAAAATAATAATTAATGCGGCGGTCCACACCGAAATCAGCATTGAGTCGGAAATTATACATCAGAGATAGGTTATTTAGGGAAATAGTATGTTTGTGATTTTTTTGGCAGAATTCAATAAAAAAATTATTTCCTAAAATTTAGTTTCAAATTTAAAAAAAACAAGTTTTAGAGCTATCTTAATGCTCTTGATATGCAAATTAGTTTGTTTTAATTAAGTTAATCGGTTAATTAAATAGTTTAATTGGATCACCTTTGTTCCTTATATCTTCGGTTGGAATAAAGCTAGAGCAATACTTGCCGTGTCATTTTAAAGCCTGAGACAAGGCCTCTGAAATGATGTACCAAACTCAATATCTTGGAAAATCACCGTAATGTTGATTTTGGTGTGTGACGCCACAGATATGCTTCCATCCATTACACGTGTATACCGGGCATGGTCTGCGCCCCCGCAATAATGATCAAGAATTAGGTCCACCCCTGTTTGACGGTCTTACCAGAAAAATATTCATGGATGATTTAAATGTATAAAATCTAAATAACAAGAGATCCACGGATCATACAAATCTATTGCTGACTATAGCCTAAGGGAAACCCAGAGATTACCAAAACTATCCTGTCTCCTTGGACACACTTCTTACATTTCTGATGCAAAAATCAGTAGGGTAAATTTTATTTAGAAAAACTTCCTTTTAGAGCGTTTAAACAGCTTCAAACCCCTACCCAAATAGATAATATTCGAAATTTTAAAATCAATTCTTTTCAGTTTGCGACCATGTCCATTGTGAAAAAAGTACACACGAAAACACCCGAATAGTTTTTTGCTTTGCATCGCGTCGCAGTACCCGGAGTACCACTGTACCGGTACTGCATCCGGTTATGTTCGACATGTCACGTCACGTTAAAAGTTTAATAGATACCTTATTATTAAATAATAATTATTATGTTATTATATTATCCTTTTGTTATCTTCAACAATCAACATCTGTAACAGAAAGTACGATTAACAAGGAGAGCCGTATAATAGGAAATAGCCATTGTTTTAAAATTCTACTTGATAATAGTAGAATTTGATATACAATTGGCCTAAAAGTGCCAATATCGTTAAGTCAGCCCAGTTCCGACTCAGCTAATATTATGTGATGACGATAATTATTATTATTATTGTTATTTTATTATTATTATTGTTATTATTATTATTATCATCATCATCAGTGCTGTTATAATTAATTAAAATTTTATTAGGATCATTGCTATTATTGCTCGCAGACTACTGACAACAACAACGAAAAACAACAACAGAAAAAAAACAAAAATAACAATAATAATAATAACAACAGCAATAATATTAATAGTAGTAGTAGTAGCAGTAGTAATAATAATAATAATAATAATAATAATAATAATAATAATAATAATAATAATAATAACAATAATAATAATAATTATAATAATCATGATAATAACAACACCTGCAATAATAGTATTAACCCTCGGGCTACCAAGGGGGGGTGGTTGCCACCCCCCCTAGGTTTTTCGCAAATCAAACGCGTTCCGTCTGGAATAAAATTTTGAAAACATTGGTAGCTGTAGAGGGTTCATTGGGACACATTTTGAGGTAAAATGTTTGATGATGCCCCCTACCGTTCAAAAGTTACACCCGATATACCCAAGGTACCAGGGGGTGTGGATACCACCCCCCTAGAATATCGTCTGTAACTTTTCCGCCCTTTAATATTAAGAGACACAAATTATACCATTCTATAGAGGGAATGTGGGGCTACATTTCCATGCTCACTGAGTTGTCTTTTGACAACCGGAAGTGCTCAAAATAAATTAAAATATATATAATGGTGTTTTATTTTCATAAAATTGTCATGTTTTTGCTATTATAACTTATCCATAATTTATTTTTTAATAGAAATAAATTATGCCATTCTGTAGAGGGCAATTAGGGCTATTTTCTGATACTAAATAATTTGTTTTTTGATGACCGGAAGTGCTCAAAATAAATTAAAATGTGTGAAAATGTTGGGTTTTTTTTACAACGCAAGCCGATATGTCTGCGTAAACGTTTTTCAGCGGCTAAAACATGTTTTTTTGTTTTGATTGAACATAAAACATACTTATTACCAGTTTTTATAGTTGAATATTGGACTTTATTATATGTAAACTACTTTTTATATATAAATCATGTATAAAACACACAGAATCTAATATATTCCTTATGCGTAAGTATACAATTTGTGGAATCGACGGGTACCCATGGTAAAAAATTCATAATTTCGAGGGGCATTCATATTTTCTGAACCTAAATATACCATTTTGTGCAGAAATGAATGCTGAATCCAATGGTGTATTACAAGTTATGATATCTCAAACCAAACCCAAAATCCAGGGGGTGGTAACCACCCCCCCTTGGTAGTCAGTGTTACAAAAAAAGCTTGGTAGCCTGAGGGTTAATAATAGGCCTATTGCTATTAATATCATTATTATTATTATAAAAAAATAATTTTTATTATTATTATTACTATTAATATTATTATAACCATTGTTATTATTATTATTATTATTATATTATAATTTATTATTATTATTATTATTATTATTATTATTATTATTATTATTATTATTATTATTATTATTATTATACAACTGTCGGATTATATAGCATTGTTACAAAGGCAATGTGGAAGAGAAGCAGATGGTGTTCCCCCGCTGTACTGCCACCGAGATTCTTTGAAGAAGGTAGCTTGTCTCGAGTCTGTCCTGAGTCGCCTCGGTCAACCTTCGTCCCAGGTCTAAAACAAAGTCCAGTCCCTCCGAGCTCCAAGAACCACCGGACTCCAATGCCACCGCCACGAAGGCATGTGTCCGAGTGACTGCGGCGTACTTTGTTCTTTTGGCGACGGCTGCCTGGTTTGCGGCCTCGCCCGCTCCTGCTGATGTTGCTGCCAGATGCGATGCCGCGAAGGTGTCTGACACTGTCACATCCCAAGTGAGACATCTCCCACATGACCAGAGAATAAGCGTCACACCGTCCGGCCGTTTTCCATCCTCCCTTGTGAGCCCTAACGGTTCCTTCTGCGATGGAATATTCGCTCTTCTTAAGGCGCGCCATAATATGATGTCATTCAGCATATTATGGCGTTGTTGTCTGCCCGCGTTTTTTCTGCAAGCCAGACCGTGGAGTCCTCTGGCGTCGACTCTTTCGCCACAGTGACACAGGTGTGGTTCGCAGAGAGTTGTCCCGAGTCGTATTCCAACTGAAATCCTTATCACTTCATCGGACAGGCGCAGACCCAGAGCTGTTACCGGAGGTGCTAACAGCCAATCTCCTGCGTGTGGTGCCTGAGAGGCTAAGAGACGAGCCCGGTCAAGTGCTGTACTCGCAGACTCGTTCAGGGATGTCCATGCCTTTTTGATCCAGAGGCTATCCCATTCTCTTTGACGGTGTGCTGCTGATCCGGATGGTGGCTCGGATCCCGTGAATGTTGACCATGCGTTTAGCGCTGTGTCCACTAGGTCGTCCGAGGTGTCAGCTGTTTCTGGTGGCAGGATGTTTGCTTGAAGTTCGCTAGTGCTCGCAGCAGATGCCAAGAAGGCAGAAAGTGCCAGCGTTGCAGCACAGCGTATTCCAAGACCACCATCCTTCACCGGTAGGGATGCCTGAAGCCACTTCTCGTCCGATAACTCCACGTTCAGTATGCTTGATAAGCCGTTTCTCAACAGAGAATCAAATTTAGTGAGACTAGGACAGTCGACGCATAAGGCAGTGCGCATTGTGTAGAGGAGCTTTGGTACACTCAATCCATTACGCAATAGGATTAAAGCATCATGCGACTGAAGCATGGACAGCCTCCCTATAGCTCGTTCCAGGTCTTCTGCCTTCTTGCTCACTACCTTATCAATGGCCGGCCCATATTATTATAATTATTATTAGTATTATTAGTATTATTATTATTATTATTATTATTATTATTATTATTATTATTATTATTATTATTATTATTATTATTATTATTATTGTTATCAACATCATCATCATTGCTGTTGTCAATTAAAATTTATTAGGATCACTGCTATTATTGTTATTATAAAATTCATTATTATTGCTATTATTATTATTACTAATATTATTATCATTAGCATATCATCATCACCTTTGCTATCAGACCTGCTTTAGGCAGACACACACACACATAGTAATCCCCATCACGCCATCCTCGAATAGCAAACAGGCAACACATAATAGGCCTAATTCTACATATTATATCCAAGTCGTGAAAATATGCTCTCACAATACTCACCAGCAAAGCAGATCGTCAGCACTCCAAAGCCTTGCGATATTTTCATATATCAGTTTTTGTTGCATGTACGGGTACATATCCCAGGCTGCAGCAGACTATACCGCGTTCGGTCGATCGCTGGCGAAGCTCCCCGCATGCACGTATAATATGTACACAACAAACCTCTTCTCGCTGATATAATATGAACAGCGACCTCAGTAGGCTACGGCAGGAAAAAACCTTTGGGGCCGATCGAGGTGAATATGATACGAGGCGCCGGTCGATGCTTGTGGACTTGGGATTGGCTCCGGTTTTCTCTTACTCGGCCATGCACTGTTTTGCTTTATGCTGCTTGGAGTTCGCGGAGTCGACCCGTTGCCTGTTGCAGTGCTGGGAATGACGTATGTTGTGCATGCGCTGGTTGGTGTAGCGCATCCAGTGGTAGCAGATGCTGGTGATTGGATGTAGGCCGTTGTGTGTGTTTGTGTGCGTGTGTGTCTGTGTTGTGTATGGGTGCATGAGATTGTATGCGAATGTATGGGTGCGTGTATGTGATATGTACATATGTCTATTTTGCGTATGATACATACATGTATATTTACAGTGTGAGAATTATGGTAAAATAACTGGGGGTTGGACCAGGGGCGGATCTAGGGGGGGCCAATCCGGCCATGGCCCCCCATTTAAAAATTGCATGGGGCGTGGTCCCCCCATTTGGTTTCAACAAGCCATTAAATAAATGTAGTGGGAGAGAAAAACAGGACATCAGGCCCCCCTATTAAAAAATCGTACGTCGATTTAGCGGCGGTTGAGACGGTATGTTTTTCCCGGAAAATTAGTCGATGACTAAAAAAAAGGTCATCAGTTTTTTGGCGGATGAAATGGTATCTTTTTACCGGAAAATTGGCCGATGACTAAAAAAAGGTCATCAGTTTTTTCGGCGACACAACGAAATTTTTCCCCTGTCCCACCAACAAGACCCAAAATTTTGGCCCCCCCTTCGAAAATTTCTGTATCCGCCCTTGGGTTGGACAACGATCCACATGGAATTGGGTGTAAAATCAGACTTTACTATGGGGTTTTAAGAAAGACTAATGGTTGAAACCCCCAACTGCCCCGCAATTCTCAGTCTGTATATTTATATAGCATATATATAAAATATACACAATAAGCAATTGTACATGCATTCATGCATGTATGCATTCATACATAATAAAAAAAATACACACATAGACATAAGCAGGTAAATGGGGGGGGAAAACTCAGAAAATGATGAAAGAAAGAACGAAGGAAAGAAGAAAGAAGAGCAGGACTAAGAAGAAGAAGAATATTTCGGAGAGGACAATACGAGTGTTAGCGACTTCCGTTTTTTTTCAAACGCTGGCCACACTAATGCGTCCTTCCAACATGCATTAGTGCAACTATTCTGAATACCAGACACGGTGTGCCAACTGACGAGGGCGCCTTCCATGCCCGCCAACTGCTCCTTGGCTTCCTCGAATTCAGATAGGTCAGAGGTGACTAAAGGTATTCATGAAGCAGGAGGCCCCGATCGGGTGCGGACCCATGGATAGATAGCATCGGCCCATCAGATGCACGGAATCAACGCAGTTTGGCCGCCTATAACAGGTTGCAGGTCATGCAGCTGCGTCAACATTAGATTGCTTCAGGCAGAGAGCGAGGAGAGAGAGAGAGAGAGAGAGAGAGAGAGAGAGAGAGAGAGAGAGAGAGAGAGAGAGAGAGAGAGAGAGAGAGAGAGAGAGAGAGAGAGAGAGAGAGAGAGAGACAGAGACAGAGACAGAGACAGAGACAGAGACAGAGACAGAGACAGAGACAGAGACAGAGACAGAGACAGAGACCGAGAGAGAAAGAGACAGACAGACAGACAGACTGTCTGTCAGACAGACAGAGATGCAGACAGACACACAGGCAGGCCAAATGCAGGTTAGACGGTTGTAATAACAACATAATTGCTGCAGACGGACAGACAGACAGACACACAGACATAGAGGAAGGGATGCACACAGCCAGATAGGCAGGCAGGTACACGGGCAGAGATGCAGGTTAGGTAGGCGGCAGCAATAACAACATATTGCTTCAGGCAGAGAGAAAAGTATGCAGACGGACATGCAGACAGGTAGACAGACAGACGAACAGACAGGCAGGCAGACAGATAGACAAAATTCCATTACGATGTCTTCTCTTTCCTTCGCCTACCTCGCTGTTTCACTCTGTAAGCATCATACACATCAGATCTCCATCTAGCAGCGTCTGCAGCCTACCTCATCCCTCTGCATCTTGACCTGGATTCACGATTTCACCCCTTCCCCCCTCCTCTCTATTTTGTTTTGACTAAGCTTCGTCCCCCCAGCGACTGCGTTCTTTGTTGCGCTTTAGATTTATAGATTACGATAATGACTAGGCATACAAAGACACAGTCAGAGAAGAGGACAGGCGATTAGACAGACAGACAGACAGACAGACAGACAGACAGACAGACAGAAAATCAGACAGAGACACACAGACAGAGAAAGGCAGATGGACAGACAGGGACAAACAGACAGATAGACAGACAAACAAACTGACAGAAAGTCAGACAGAGACACACAGACAGAGACAGGCAGACGGACAGACAGAGACAAACAGACAGACAGACAGACAGACAGACAGACAGATAGACAGATGAGTTTAGGCGCAACTGACACGGATAAAATTTAAAACAAATTATACCATTACCTTCAAATCGCAAGATCAAACCAGATTAAATCTCAGGCTAAGCCAGAGAAAACTCGTTGAATGGATGAAGAATTTCAAGAACAACACGTGACGTCGGCATTTCTTCCGGCAGAGGGAAAATGGCCGCAAGCGAGGGCAAGAGGTTATACATACATACAAACATGCATTCATACATGCATACATGCATACATACATACATACATACATACATACATACATACATACATACATACATACATACATACATACATACATACATGTTTACATGCATACATACATACATACATACATACATACATACATACATACATACATACATACATACATACATACATACATACATACATACATACATACATACATACATACATACATACATACATACATACATACATACATACATACATACATACATACATACATACATACATACATACATACATACATACATACATACATACATACATACATACATACATACATACATACATGCATACATAAGGACATACATACAAGCAAACATTTACGTAGGCGTATACGTAAAAAATACTCGAGGAATGATTAGACTGTGGAGCATCTTCAAGTGCAGCATACAAATCATCAACTGGACTAATTGACTCATCCTGCTTGAGTACATCCAGCATCGGTCGTGAGTGATGTTGCTGCTGCTGCTGCTGCTGCTGCTGCTGCTGGGTTCTAAATATAGAACGGATGCCTATCTGCGTTTGTTTTCTTTTGACCTCCGCCAGATTGTCAGCATCTTCGTCGAGAGCAGAAGAGGAGAGCAACGGACTGACACACACGCCCCCACCCCACCCATCCCATTTTTTTAAACGTAGGCTGTACACAGCAAGATGATAATTTCTATGCAGCTTGAGAATTTCATTTAAAAAATACTGGGAGTTAGACGTTGATTTATGTGGAGTTGGATTGTGAAATGAAGACTTTACTATGGCGTTCGAAGAAAGACTACGGGGGTTGAGCCCTCAGTTCCCCCGGGCAATTCTCACCCTGATCTACACTTCCGCTTTCTTTCTATGCCGTTGAAATTGAAGAGCTTGATGACAGCCAGAGGAACCTTGTTTATTGTGTAAGGCATCTCAAGAAATTTAGAGTTTACTATGCTTCGTGTGTGGCGCGAGGAGGAGGAGGAGGAGGAGGAGGAGGAGGAGGAGGGGAGAAGGAGGAGGACGAGGGGAGGAAGAGAAGGAGGTGGAGAAGGAGAGGGAGGAGTAGGCGGAGGAGGATAAGAAGGAGGAGGGAAGGAGGAGGATGACGAGGAGGAAGAGAAGGAGGAGAAGGGGATGGAGGAGGAGTAGGCAAAGGAGGAGGAGAAAAGGAGGAGGAAGAGAAGGAGGAGGAGAAGGGGAGAGGAAGAGTAGGCGGAGTGGGAGAAGGAGGAGGAGAAGGATGAGGAAGAGGGGAAGAAGGAAGAGGAGGAAGAGGAGGAGGACGAGAAGTAGAAGGAGGAGGATGCGATTCAGACAGCAAATCAAGAGGAAATCGGAGACGATATTGAAAGCATAATACACTAGTATACACAGTGCTTAAAGTGTGGAAAAATAAGTGCCTGGACGCCCCTTATCTTTTTAAAAGAAGTGCCTGGACGCCCCTTACCTTTCCAGTCATTGCTGGCCAATAAGTGGCTGGACGGCTTTCAGATTTTAAAATAAGTGCATGGACGCCCTCCATGACCGTCCAGCCACACTTTAAGCCCTGAGTATACAGACAATAATTCTGGACGATTCGACGAAGAGAAAGAAATAAGAATCTTTATGGCCGACATCGCAATAAAACCAATAATAATAATTCTTTAGCCCACAGCAGAAGAGCGAACATCTTTCGCGCATGACTAAGCGGTAGCTGTATCTCGACTGTTACCGTAGCTTTGCTATAGGAGGTGCTCCATGGCAGTGACGGATTCAGAAAGTTAGAAGTGGGGAGAGGAATTGAGACATAGACGACACCCTTTGCACGAACATTTTTTCTGTTGACCTATTAATTTTTTAGTCGTTCTTGTGATTTCTTCTACAGCTGCCTCTCAGTGATATAATTATAGACTCTATAGCCCGTCCCCAATCGAATTAGAAGCAAAATTAACCCACACACTCTGCATGGCCGACTTCGCGATTTCTCCTAACCTGCACCATGCAGTGGCGTCTACCCCCACATCCACCCCGACTTGAATTGTGAGAACAAATCCCTCCGCATGCTCAACTTACAGTATCGGAGATCAACAACAAGAACGGTATGTGAACAAAAGCGTGCGTTTAACACACCCACACTTTGACGGAGATAATTAACTCTCCAAATCCCACAATTGATAGACACCTCTATCTGCTCTATTCAACTCAGCGATGACAGTGCAGTGTCGGTAAGAAGATAAGGCGGTGAGGGACTGAGGGAGATGACTGACCATGCAACCCTCATAGCCTATGCTGATGATAAGAACGGAATTATTTTATTTATTTATTTCTAGTTGAATAACCAGCAAGGTCGATGCCAAAATAGCCTATTATATTTATTTTATTTATTCATTTCTCGCCTTTGCCATAGCGCCAATTCAAGCTCACTACTCAGAGGCGCTCCCGACTACAGCGCGGGAACTGCATCGGAGTTTCACGCAGTTGCAAGTGAAGGACTTGCTCAAGGTCCTTACGCGGCGGTTTGAGGTGGATTCGAACCTTGGACCAAGGCATCGAACCCACCACTACACCACCGCGCCCCGGCCGCTGTAGAAAAATCTGCACACTTAGACTTAGATCTCAAGCGAAAAACATCGGTTTTAAGGTACAAAAACACTGCTAAGCACACTCGATTGTGTTTCTCTTAAGTTCTGCAAACATTCCAGCCACTGTGGAGCCGAACGTGACTCAGACAATAGACGGCCATTACAATAGGTTCCGCCAGTAAAAACATTACGCGGACGGGTAGTATAAATGTTATGACGAGCGCATGACTCCGTGAAAGGCAGAGCAGAGCTCGGTTTGTTCCACGTTATAATGGTTTTAATGGCTAATCTGAGGATCAATCAACGCCAACCTATCATCGCTCCGGTGAGAGCCGATTCCGTTTCTACATGCGCCCAATTTATGAGCTGTTAATGGTGTTTATCAACTGGAATGGATTCTCTGATCATCTATGCAGTAAATCAAAACGTAAACAGACAGACAGACAGACAGACAGACAGACAGACAGACAGACAGACAGACAGACAGACAGACAGACAAATACACAGACAGACAGACAGGCAGACAGACAGACAGGCAGACAGACAGACAGACAAATACACAGACAGACAGACAGGCAGACAGACAGGCAGACAGACAGAGACAGACAGACAGAGACAGACACACAGACGGTCGGAAGACAGACGCACACAGACAGACAGACAGACAAAATAAACATTCAACTACTTTAGTCATTGGACGAAGAAAGCAGGTAATGAAAGGAAGACTCACACACACAGTATGATATAGGCCTATACAGACAGACAGACAGACAGACAGGCAGACAGACAGACAGACAGACAGACAGAAAGACAGACAGACAAAAAAAACATTCAACTACTTTAGTCATTGGATGAAGAAAGCAGGTAATGAAAGGAAGTCTCACAGACACAGCATGATATAGGCCTATACGGACACAGACAGACAGACAGACAGACAGACAGACAGACAGACAGACAGACAGACAGACAGACACACACAGACAGACAGACAGACACACATAACAAATAGACATATAATTATACTAAGACAATCGGATAGAAATATAGACAGACTGAAACACGGATCATAACATTGGAATCTCTTCTTTCTTCTTGAAGCGAGAGATTAGAGACCTCAGCTGCATTCCCACATAAATTTCAGACACCAACTAAAAAGTCGAGACAACTCCAAGATTATGTTGCATCATGATATAAACGACGTTAAACGCAAAAACTCCAAAAATACGTTACTTTGTGTTAGAGCCGCACAAAACAAAATACTACGGAAAAAAATCAACCACAGCAAAAAAAGAAATGTATACAACCATTGCACACCAGATATTCTGACTGATCATTCGGAAAGTAATAGATCTATTTGTTAGCTTCGACTTTCCAATTTCTCTTCAACACCTCACGTCAAATAATTCGACTCTCACCAATAGCATAGTTTGATTTCATTTTTCTAAAATCGCAGATAGCGTTTAAAACTTCAAATCATTTTTGCAATCAATTTCAAAATCAAGATATTTTGACTCCAGATTCGAAAGTCGTAGATCCTTACAGAAATTCACAGGGGCACACCAACTTCGCCGCTCGCCAAATATCCTCTCTGTCTGCCTCAATGCCCCATGCACAATAATAGGACAGTATACATATATATTACATGCTCAACTCTAAGACAGTGTACATATGTATATATATATATATATATATATATATATAATATATATATACTACATGCACAGGGAGGGGTCACTGGATATAGGCAAGACTTGCTTACGGTTGCGTTCGGCATGGGTAGATGGTGTCAACAAAGTGTATACAGGGGCAAAAATAAGGGGTAGAGATGCTTATTTGCGCGTACACATGGGGGGAGGGTCCACAAAATGTGCAAGTTGCAACAGGGGGACAGAAGGTCGAAAATACGATTTTACGGGTATGTAACATAAGGATGGGCCATAACCCCATCTCTACACCTTCAAAATTCTCAACCCAGACGCCACCCACCCTAACAGCTAGCCTGCCACCACTGTTCCCATGGTAACCGGATCCGGACATCCAACAGACAACTCTTTTAGACAACCCTTCTGACCATACACGGCGCTCGTGAGTAAGCTGGTGCCCTGCACTTGGCTTTTATTCACCTACCAACCAAAGGTGCTCCACTCCAAACTGATGTCTCACCTCTTCAACAATCTCATACCCAGTGCTTAAAGTGTAGGAAAATAAGTGCCTGGACGCCCTTAACTTTCCAAAATAAGTGCCTGGACGCCCTTACCTTTCCAAAATAAGTGCCTGGACGCCCTTACCTTTCCGAAAGAAGTGCCTGGACGCCCTTAGCTTTCCAAAAGAAGTGCCTGGACGCCCTTACCTTTCCAAAATAAGTGCCTGGACGCCCTTACCTTTCCAAAATAAGTGCCTGGACGCCCTTACCTTTCCGAAAGAAGTGCCTGGACGCCCTTAGCTTTCCAAAAGAAGTGCCTGGACGCCCTTACCTTTTCACGCTGTGCTGACCAATAAGTGGCAGAACGGCGTTCAATTTTGAAAATAAGTGCATGGACACCGTCCATGACCATCCAGCCACACTCTAAGCCCTGCGAGTCATACCCCAATCCATCCAATCCCCACCTTTCAAGCGTCGTTCTCATCCACCATGATATCCACCACGATACCCACCACGATATGATATCCACATGATAACCACATTGTGTTTTACTGTGTTGCATCAATAAACTTATATATCCTCATCTCCTCTGCCTCATCTCCCTCGTCTCCCCAACCACACAACCCAACTGACTTGACGCAGCGTTCGCAAATAAGCTGTTACCCTGAGCAACGCTTTGGAAATCTGGAGATATATACGGTAACGGTTACAATTGGGATCGTTCTTCAAAAATCACATTATCGTCATTGAGAAGAATTTCATATTGGCTTGGAACGACTTAATATTCCACTGTCATGAAGAAGACTGTTGTTGTTGTTGTTGTTGTTGTTGTTGACGATGATGATGGTGGCTCGGTCGAGTGTAGAATCGTTCGCACAGACCACGAAAAATGTTACCGGGTATCGTCTGATGTTCGCGAATTAGTTGTTCGACGGCCTGCTGCACCTGATAAAAACAAAAGCCATTGTTAGCAACTGCATTGTTATCCTCAGATGTTGAAATTGTTCATTGTCACCTGTGTATAGTAGTACTATGGAAGAGAGAAGAGAGGTACAACAAGTGTCAATGTTAGAGAGAAGTAATTGGGCATGCTGGCAGGGAGGGTAGTGGTCCCTTTCGTGTTGGGACCTCTGCCTCAGATGAAGTCAGAATCTGGTTCTAAGGCGAAAGGGAAGGGGTTATCATCATCACCATCATCAGCAACCATGATGTGCTCAATGCTCGTAAGTGTCTGATACCATTTGTTTTAGGATGAGAGCACAAAATGACAGAAATTACAAAAAGAATGTTTCTATGTTTATATAGGCTACTATAATGAGACTAGACAATTTATTATAATTAATGAACAAGTCAAGTTCAAATTGATCGATTGATTGATTGATTGATAGTAATATTACGAACCTTCATTGCCAGCTCCTCTGGACTAAGATCCGGATCAAATTCGATCGGTTCTCCGATAAAAGTCCTACGCGCATCAACAGAACATAAGCCACAAATAAAAATAATAACAAGTTCTTGTTTTACATACACGGCACAAACAATTAATTATTTGTTTCTCTTTGCATGCAAGTGTCTTCCAACCACTTCCCGATTGGGAACCTCTACAGTATTTTTTCATATCAAGCCCCTGAGGGGATGCAGCTAAAGAAGTGCTAAATAAAAACTCCTAATTAATGATTATGAATGGCCTTCTGAAAGGTGCAAAGCCAACGTGAATGCCCGAAGCCATGAGAAATTTGATAACAGCACTTGCTTTGTCAAATGCCCAAAGAGATTAAACACTCATACACTGATAAATGATTGGCTTCAGAAACTGAGGATGAGGGCAGTCATGATAACATTGATGATGACGATGAATACGATGATTATGTTGATGAGTATGATTATGACAACTATGACTCGTTCTTCAAAATTTATTTCTCATTTATTTTGCTGCAAGATGAGTGGAAAAACCATATAAGAACCTTGAATGAATGAATGAATAAAGAAATGAATGAACGAATGAATGAATGAACGAATGAATGAAGTAATGAATGAAGTAATGAAGTAATGAAAGAATGAAGGAATGAATGAAAGAAAGAATGAATGGATGAAGAAGTGAAAGATTGAAAGAATGAAGTAATGAATGAATGAAGGAATGAAAGAATGAACGAATGAATGAAGCAATCAACGAATGAATGAAGCAATGAACGAATGAAAGAATAAAGAAATGAATGAATGAAAGAAATTAATGAATGAATGCATATAAATACAAAGATGCATACAGTCAACGGAGATCTCCCACAGCACATGAACAGAAGCAGTGAAACACCTTAAAAACACACACAACTCAACGCTCGCTGTTATAAGCAGGGCTGGGACGCACACCACAAATTCACGCCAGGTCCGGTCAGAGGTCAAGAGGGAAATTCTAGCCGAACCAGAACAGTAGATAAACACGAAATCCACGAGATATCGCCTAAGCAATTGTCTTGCTTACACATCAGATCAGTGAATGATCGGTCCGTGATGCACCTTCAGGCTCCAAGGTTCTGTGAACAGACGCCGCTTTTCAACGCCTCCAAGAGCTACATGAAAGAGGCGGCTTACAATGCACAGATACGGTTGTGTGTAGATAAGAGACCAAGTGGGTTGAAAACATCAATTACCTCATTTTCACCGGAAATCCACCGTAGATTAGAACGCATGGCAGTCTTGTTGCTTCGTAAAACCTTCTCATCAACCCTGGCAAGACACAGAAACAGTAGTAGTAGTAGTAATAATAATAATAATAATAGTATGCCCACTAGTAGAAGTAGTAGTATGAGTAATAGTGGCACTAATAGTAGTAGTATTAGTAGTAATAACAACAACAATAAAATAACAATAATAATAGTAGTAATAGCAGCAGTAGCATTAATAATAATAATAATAATAATAATAATAATATTAGTAAAAGTAGCAGCAGCAGTAGTATCGGTAGTAGTATGAGTAGTAGTGGCACTAATAGTAGTAGTATTAGTAGTAATAGCACAAATAATAAAAATAACAATAATAATAATAGTAGTAATAATAATAACAATAATAATTGCATAATAGTAACAAATAATAATAATTGCCAGACCTGGGAAGATTTTTTATTAGCACTTTGATCATCATTCAATAGAACAATAGCTACTCCTTCCCTTAATTGTTAATTGTACTTTCTGTCAATGATAATATTGATTGTAGAAGACAATAAAAGGATAACTATAATTATAATAATGACAGCAACAATCTCTAGGGTGCCCTGATTGTTGTCTTATGGACCTTGGACAAGTCCTTCAATCGCAATTGCTCAGCGCTTCGGCGTGAAACTCCGATTTAGAGTCCATGCTGCAGTCGGAAGCGCTTCTGGGCAGAAAAAACCTTGAAGGGGCGCTATAACAATTGCACATACATACATACAGTTGCCAGGATAGCAATTGATGTAAATCTGAGAAAACTTAATTGGTTAGCAATGTTAAAACTAAATAATAAAAACACTTTAAAATACAGGCAATTTACCGCCAAATAATAAAACCAACTTAAATGTGCAACTATAATTATAACCTAATATAACGACCTTACGTAGCACCATTATAAAAATGTCCAAGATATTAATTGATAGTCAAGTGTAAACAATATCAGAGATCACATAATTCGTATAATTAGTTGCAGTAAATATTGAAAACCAGATTTAAACCATCCAGTGTGATTCCTACCTTTTCCTAAACCAAGAGCCCTGAACGTTTCTCGGCAGTTCTGCGTAAACATTGGAATGATCGGCTGTAAAAAGTTTTAAACCATAGCAACATATACCAGTCTGTAGAATAGGTTTTAAAACGTAACAAGACATTCCGACAAAGTGTATTGAAGTCATCAATTTATTGTATCCAAGCATTTATAAAGATCCTCTAGTATGGTGAGCCGTTCAGAAGCACTCCCTGTGTGCAGGGCCCAGCTAAATTAGGCATGTGATGAGAAGAGAGAAGGAGGAAGAGAGAGTGCCAGACAGAAGTGTGGAGCGAACAGAAAGAGAAAGCGCATTCCAAGGAGATGGATCAATTAAGGTAAAAATGCAATTTCTGATTGCACAGTGTCACTTCATGAGAATGCAAGATTCAGAAGCACTCTCCACACAAGTCTAAATGATCTTCAAGCACATCAGTAACAGGAAATTAGTCATTGCTTGAATTCTAACTAATATAGTTAATATCCTTATACATTAGAGCTGTTGATTAATCACGATTAACGCATGCGATTAATGCATTAAAAATGTTGCGATTAAAAATTTTAACGCATTTATCGTGCACGTTAATTAGATCTGGTAAAAATGGAATCAAAACAGAAAAAAATCGTTTGAAAAGGAATGTTCATAGACCTACTTAAGACTAGTGATACATTCTTTTTAAAATATTCCAAGAAAGAATTTGAGTGTTATCGTAGCAATTTGTCGCTCAATTATCGATTACATGCGAACCAAAACATGCATTTAACGCTAACTATGAGCCGTCGACATCGGCCGCATCGCATCATTGACTAAAATTGTTTTGGCGCCCCATCAGACTACATTGGTTGAACTCCTGGAGATGGCAAGACCAATGGATCCAGGTTTCAAATGATAAGTCAAATGCTTAAAGAAGGGCAAAAGAGACGAGGTTTGCTAGAACTACAATCTCTTGTGAAAAATTCTGACCAAGTTGACGAAGTTCTGTTGTGTTCATACTGAATTACTGATGTTATATCTAAACAAACCAGCGTTGCCACTCTAAAAAATGAGAAAACCCAAGTTGGAGACGCGAAAAAACCCAAGAAAACCCAAGTTCAGCAAACCTTTCGAAAATGTCAAGAATTTCCCGTCCGAAAATTCTTTTTTCAGTCATCCGGCACAAGTCTTTCGAAAAATGTCAAAAATTTCCGGTCCGAAATATTTGATGACTTTTTTCTGATAACTTTTTTTAGTCATCCGCCACAAATCTTTCGAAAAATGTCAAAAATCTCCCAAAAATTTCCAAAATTTACCGAAAAAGGTCCAAAATGCACCGAAAATGTCCAAAATTTTCCGTTTCTCCGTCAAAAATAACCCAAGCAAAAAACCCAAGTTCCTCCAGAAAAAACCCCATTTCCCAAGTTCGGATCGAAAAACCCAAGATCTTGTGAAAAAACCCAAGGAGTGGCAACGCTGAAACAAACTGATCTGCTTAAACAATTGGCTGAATAAATAAATAATTTTTTATAGTCAGAAAAAAAGGTTTTCTAATTTTCACACTTGTGCCTATTTCATTTTAAAGCTCATTTTATGGCTCAAACTAAAAATTAACGGATTGTGAGCAGTTGACTGATTTGAAGAGAGTTTCAATTCTGTCTGTTATATACAAAACTGTTCAATAAACTAAATACAGAAATTCAATAGGCCTAAGCCCATGGTTATTGAAATTGCTTGTCATGGAAAGTGTGCATTAATTCATTTATGTTAAATTAGGGTCTTTATAAAAATATTAAGATTAATATACTTGAAGGAAATGTGTCGCGATTAATTTGCAGTTAATTGCGATTACAAAAAATAATCGTGCGATTAATTTCGATTACATTTTTTTATTCGAACAACAGCCCTATTATATACACATATATATATATATATATATATATATATATATATATATATATATATTAGAACTGAGGCAGGAATCATCTGCCAGGATAAAGACACTAATCTAGGAGCAGAACATGACTTATCTCGGAAAAAATCACACATTGGCTCAACAATACTACAGCAACATTTTTATTATCATTACTTTAGTTCCAATGCACAAATGATCCCTCGAGAAATGAAAATATCTGGAGAACACGAAACCAATCCCGGGAATGTTTGTTATTATTATCACACAGTAAATAATTATAATCATTAATTTTTTTGTTCTGAGGTTAATTAAATGAATGTCTGCAATGGCATGGAACTCGTCAAACTTAGAATCTGTGGGAATCATCAACATCACCAATTCATCATCGTCGTCATCATCATCATCATCATCATCATCATTATCGTCGTCATCCTCATCATCATCAACAACAACATCATCATAATCATAAACTTAATTTTTATCAGAGTTATCGTCATTATTAGTAGTACTTAGCATCATTCTGTTTAAATACTTTAAGGGCACTGGTTATTAGGGTATCCCACGATTGCACAGGAAAAATCTGGGTCTAAAGTGAAAAGCAAGGATTCTATGTTACAGGAGAGGTTACTTGGGAACATTTTGTGGTCATGATTTCACTCTGAGCAATAGATGGCGCTCCGCTTAAAATTCCGTTTGTATCGCTAAGGATCATGTTTTGAATCTCCAAAGATATTTGCATATTTTGCAAACATAATTAGTGGTATATCTGTTTTCATAGATGTAACCAATTGAATGCTTTTCTTTTGTAAATAAGATTTAAAATTTTCCGGAACTCCGAATATTGCCCAAAAACGTGTACAAGGCGGCTAAAGAAGAAGAAACCAGTCCTCTGTATAGAGTCCTTGGGTGAAAATGGAGGTGTTTATCATCATCATCATCATCATCATCGTCGTCGTCATCATCATCATCATCATCATCATCATCATCATCAATCATCGTCGTTGTCGTCGTCGTCGCCATCGTCATCATCAATCATCATCATCATCAACAACATCATCAACAACAACAACATCATCATAAATATTTCACTAATATTTTGAGCGCCTCTGAGTAGTTTTTTCTTGAAGGAGCGCTATATAAATGTCCGAATGAATGAATAAACTTAATTCTTATCGGAACTATCATCATCATTAGTAGTACTTAGCATCATACTGGTTAAATACTTTAATGGCACTGGTTATAACTTAAAACATTAACACAACCAACTGTTGCAACTTACAACTTTGGCTTCAATCGCGATTTTCGCAAATCCCACTCGACTGCCCCAGATCAGCTTGTAGTGTTCGTCGCTAAAGAGCGCCTCGCGAACCCCACCTGGCAACACGAATGCAATTCAAGTTGACAGACTACAGTAGAATTTAGGGCTGTACCAAACATTTGTAAAATTTAAGTAAAATTTAGGGCCGAACCAAACATTCGCTTCGATTCAAATAGCACGCCAAATAGTTATTTGGTATTTGGCCAAATAATAGCGGTAGGACTGAATAGAAACAGTGGAGAAGTGACATTTTTTTCTCTACACATGCGACTACATATGCAAGTGGACTGAATGAAGTAAGTCTCATTGACATAATATATGCTGTGCTTGCAACCTGGCCTACTGCCTGGAATGGTGGATCGCAGACCGCAAGTAGTCTCATTTTTATGTACAGTGACTGAACGCTGTCGGTAGACCTATTCTGTGCACTATTCGTTTGTATGTGCACTTGTTATAGCGCCCCTTCAAGCACTCTACTCAGAGGCGCTCCCGACTGCAGAGCATACACTGCATCGGAGTTTCATGCTGAAGCACTGAGCAATTGTGAGTGAAGGACTTGCCAAAGGTCCCAACGCGGTGACTTGAGGTGGATTCGAACCTCGAACCCTCCGGCTTCAAGGCAACGATGCCACCACTACACCACCGTGCCCCACAAATCGTATTTGAACACATATTCGACTGAATAGTTGGTAAAATTATTCGTATTCGGCCGAATGGAGATAATAAACTATTCAGCACAGCCCTGGTAGCATAAATCTAAACTCTGTGACAGAGCACTTGATAATAATCACACTGCTCTTAGACACCTTTAAAACGCTCTTCACCATATTTATATATACAAAAATCAACTGCAAAACTTGATCCAGATGCGCCTCGACACACCTTCAAGTACCTTTATGTGAGGCTATAATAATTATTATAACCTACATGTCTACGTTGTTACGGATTTCGAGACATCAGTAATGCAGGAACGAGATTAGGCATAGGACAGTGGTTCCCAACCATTTTTATTACTCTGGGGCACTTTTTCTTAGTTGAAGGACATTAGGTGGCCACAAGGCTTAAATTTAATCAACTAAGAGCACATAAAACTGTTATAATTGAATAAAAAATAGAATGTATGATCAATGTTATTTATAGACGTCAAACTAAAATAATTTGCTATAGAAAATAATTATGTGTTCTATCCTGTCCAAAGTGTGAATTTTTCATATATTTCTTTAATTCTTTGAGAGATGAGGGCCATTTTTTTATGACAGGCGGGCCACCTTTGGCCTGCGGACAACGGGTTGGGAAGCACTGGTATAGACTGACATCAATGGTACTGGTAGCCACAAGTTGCCGTTAAACACAGCCAACTAGATCACTGCTGCTTTCCAGTGGTGCCATTACGCAGTCACACAACAGACGGGGGGGGGTTGGGGGTGGGCTGTGGCTGACATCTCTCAACTAGTGCTACTGCTCGTATAGTCTGCCAGTGCCAGTCCCGAGCCTAGAGAAAAGAGGAGGGCGACACTAATCATCCTTGACATGACAGCGTCGTTAAAGAGT
Organism: Lumbricus terrestris; assembly: GCA_949752735.1. Classification (NCBI taxonomy): domain Eukaryota; kingdom Metazoa; phylum Annelida; class Clitellata; order Crassiclitellata; family Lumbricidae; genus Lumbricus; species Lumbricus terrestris. The sequence goes on from OX457048.1 coordinate 40,939,957, forward strand.
AAGTAACAAGCATGCGCAAAGACATCCGACTGCTTCTCAGTTTACAATCACCCTTAGGGATTGGAGGGCTGAGCCAACCTCTTACAAGGCCAGCGGATATATTGAAAACACATTCTTCTGTCGTTCGTCGTTCAACCATCACTACGCTACATGTAAAATAATGTAGCGCAATTTTACGAAACAACATACACACAATATAAAACGTAATACGAAAGAACTAGACGAGTCAATTCTGGATCTGTGTAAAGGAGCACAATAAACAACCAACCGGGTGATATGCCCATGAGATGGCCTTCTCGCAGTTGCTCGACACAGCTGGCCACGCTCCCCTGCTGCACGCAGAAGACTTCCATGAGCAGCTTAAAACCTGCGACAAAAACAGAATTCCAAACATACGATCATGTTCCAATGCAGAAACTTTTCTAGTTTTTCGATTTAAGAAGACACTGTTGTTTCGCATATGATGGCCTCACAAGCTACCTCACAAATCAACAGAAAAGTTAGAGAAGTGAATAGGATTTCAATCCAAACTGTCAGAGATGAAACCCAACTTGCAAAGTGCTTGGCTACTGTGCCATTGCTTAACACATTGGTCGCCGAGGACGAGTTAAATCGTCCTTCTAAGCTCTGGCAGAGCACTATACATTGTTTATTATAATTATACACTGCTCTTAGACACCTTTATAACGCTCTAAACAAAATTTATATATATATTTAACTGCAAAACTTGATCAGGCAACGTGCCCTTATACACCCCCAAGATGCCTTTAAGTGACACTATATATCCTACATGTCTACGTTTTCTATATGTTACACTTTAAGCCTGTGGAAATATTGACATGATTGTCTTATGTCATTTTGTTCGCATTTGATTCCTCATTTGATTATGTCTTGAAAAAGCAGATAAATTTGCCTTAAAATTTATAAATATATGAAATATTAAAAAAATTAAAATAAAATTTATATCATTAGAAATTAATAAAAAAAATCTATGAACAAAATAAAATGTAATGCAAACACTGCTAAATGTAGCTACTTGTATGACAAGCCAGCAGCAAACAGTGAAGGCTAAAAAATTGAGAACTTATTTGAAAAATATTTTTTTATTACTCCCACTTAGAAGATTATGACACCGGCGCTCATTGGCAAAATAATAGGTCTGCAGTGATGTGGTCGTATTTCTGTCCCAAAATGTCCAAATATACAGAATTTCTTTATAGATTCTTTCTAAAATTTGTCTGACTGACAACTTGTATGTTTCTAAGAAGGCTTATTATAGGCCTAAATAAAAAATAACTATAGATAAGTGATCAAATGAGATAATGTTTTTCCTCATCTACGATGAGGTAGGCATGGTCTGATGGATGGGCGGTAAATGTGCGGTTTTCAAATCCCAAAACCTTTGCATCATCTAGAATATTTGCTTGAGACTTTATAATAGCAATTGTTGAACGATATAATTCAATTTTGTCTGAACTTCGCTGATGAAAAGACAAAATTACAGCGAAATGGCAAGCGGCCAGCAAACCGAACGCGTGGACGAATGTATACAAATGGCTGGATATAAATCTTCACAAAATTTCAGCCATAATTTTCGTTTATAACTTCATCAAATCATTTGGGAAAACCAATGTTACGGTATTTTCTGAATCTTCTACGTGTCCGCTAGCGAAATAAATAAATAGAACTCTAAATATATCTACATTATGTAACAAACGGACGCGTTTTTGTTATGCTGTCACATTCGACCGCATTCGGCACTGGTCAAAGAGTTAAAGAACTGTTATAATTTAATTATCAGGCGTTTCAATAATACAACTGAAATGTAGAAAAATAATTTTCGGCCTTTTCCAGAGGGGTGGAGTCATGTGGGGCGGGAATGAGGTGGGATTAGTGGGGTGCGACCAGGGTGAAAACAAAGTGAAACATTATTTTCCATGATTTTCATAAGTTGAGCATTTTGCGAGGTGGGCTGGGTAGGGTGAGGAAATAGTGGGTTGGGCCGGAGTTGGGGTGGAGGTGGGATGGGCTGGGTCGAAGGTGGAGTGGGGTTGGACGGTTGGGGTTGGAGCGGTTCGGGTGGGGCAAAGTGGGGAGGAGGGTTGGACGAAAAACCATGTTACTCCAATACAATACAATGAGGCAGACAAAAAATGCATACATACACAGCATAATTATATATACATTAACCATACCTGGTATTCGAAATAGGAATCGATCGCCTATGGCGCGAATCTGTCGCTTTTTGTGTAGAATAACGTTGGCCATCAGGTAATAGAAGTCGACTGGGAGAGCGCCGTGGTAGAAGACGATGAGACCGGGACCAGACGACGGAATCCGCTCAAATCCATGGATCTCGTAACCTACAATTCAACAGCATGATATTAATCAACGTCAATGGATCTTGGCGACACATTCATTCATTCATTTATATAGCGCTTCTTCAAGGGGACTACTCAGAAGCGCTCCCGACTCTAGCACGGCAAAAAAGGACAGTTTTGAGTTTAATAAAAAATGTTTTAGTAATAACCCCAGCAAGTAGACGTAGCTCCTGTGGGAGCCCATTCCAGAAACTGGGCCAATCACAGAAAATGCTCTGGAACCATATAACACATGTAACACAGGGTCTCAAAATGAGCCACGTGTCGCTTTCTGAGCATTTTATTCTGTCATATTGGTCAGCATTAAAATAGTTCTACAGAATGAAAACATTTTTTTTTCTAGCTAAAGATGCCAGATGACACAGAAAATGTCTAAATACATACACTCACATCCCTACACACATGGAGTCATGCTCAAAAACCAACTACTAGGGACATTGCCGAGAAATTCGTTGGGGGATTCCCCACTTTAGAGTGGGGTTTTCCGGTGAAAAAGCCATAAAAAACACAAAATTACACAAAATCCGTAAAAAAAAGAAATAATTTATTTTGGGCGTTTGAACTCGGGAACTCCTAAACACGAACATGCTAAAACACATAATACTGCACCATTAACAGCTTGGTGGAAAGACCGGTAACTATACCGTGCCATATTTTCCCCTGAGCGTCCCACAGCGCGGCAACGATCTGGCGCGCACCATTCCAGAAGTCCATGTGATAAACATCGAGGAAGTGGTGGCGCAACCGGTAGAGCTGGAGAAACAAAGCGGACGCATAGAGGAAGAGAACGAGAACGACTGGTAGAAGGAAGGTGAGGATGAGAGGGTAGAGGATCCAGGCCAACCACTTAGCGTAGTAGATGTCGAAGTAATTCTGGTAGATGTGGCTGAATGCCGACTCGAAGTGAGCAGACAACGTCTCGTAAATCGCTGACCACACGGAGGAGTCAGTCATCTTCTCACATCACGATCTGCTCTTCAAAGCAAACAATATTAATAACGATAATAATGTCAATAAAGAAGATAATAACGATAATAATATCAATAAAAATAATAACGATAATAATATCAATAAAGAAGACAACAATGATAATAATAATAATAATGATAATCTTATAATTTCAAACACATACAGCGCAGAATGATTACAATTCAAGGTATGGCCGATTATCAAAGGTTCTTACAGGAGATGAAATCAGCTGTCGGCAGCTCATCACGTCCTATCACTCAGTTACCAACGCCATCTGCCGAATGGAAGGTTGAGTGGACCTTTGGGAGGAGAGCGGGAAGTCATAGCTCTAAGTCATAAAAAATCAGCATAAATACGCCATACCAGTTGAGAACCTCCCCTAAAAAAAATGCACACACTGGATCGCTACTGCAGAAATGGTAAAGTGAACAACTGATTAGGTGTATGCACACACTGAAATAGACAACGGGATTGAAGGATATCACCGGATCAATTCATACCGAGGTCGAGGCCATATGGTTGTTTACAAGAAAACGTGTATGTTTACATTTTTTATTCAGCACACGTACCAGAAAGTGCAGGTTAGTATTCTGCAAACGGGTTTTCTGCAGCTCTTCTGTAAGCGATTCTACGGATGCAGTCAATGGAAAGAAACATTGCACTCCTAATCCCATTCAACGAAAATAGCTTAGCGGCATAGCACAGGTCGTTAATAATACGATTCCCATTTCCATCGAAACGAAAGCCGCCATCATGGATATAATATTATTAGACGGATGTAACATCGATATCTATATTTAGACCTGGATTGCGCTAATAAACTCGGAAGTGAGGTCGGCGACCTGCCATCTTGGAACTACAAGTGTGTTGATATTAATCGATATTGATATTACTCGTCAAAATGCCTTATTGCGCGGCTATAAATTGTTGTAAGCAGCAAATTAAAGGAACAACACAGTCGTTTCATCGGTGAGTAACATGTTCACTGATTATTTTATTGTCTAGTGAACCTGATCGTTATTAAAATGTAAATTAATACGACTTGTGTTCGAGGACGCAAGACTACCCCTGCTAAACTACTGATAGCGGGAACATTTTTTTTGCATGTTAACTATCACAAAACTACCCCCGCTCTGCTGCTAACAATTCGCTTGCGTAATTTGTAATTGTTGCGTCTAGGATAATTAGACTTAATGTGAATGAAAGAACTTGAATACGCACTTGTGAGTACTCATATTGCCCCTGAAACGGCCCAAGCCATCCAAAACTAGAGCTGCCAACCCAACCGTCCCGGATTGGCCTTGTTCGTCCCGGATCGGCCTTGCTAGTCCCGGATCGGCCTTGTTCGTCTCGTGTTCCAAATGGATTCCAGATTGTCCCGGAATTTTGTGCAGTGGTTTGTAAAGTTTTGAAGACTTTGGCCGAATGCTATCCGATATTATTTTATGTGAACGATATCAACTCGGCAGGAGTTGGTCAATACATGTTTAAGCAAGGTTCTGTTATCAGATAGCAGACATCACGTAAAAGAGATGAGAAATCTCCATGCATGGATGGTGTTGCTTGAGTGCACTTGTGACAGGTCGGGCAAGAGCATTTTAGTGCATTGACGTTACGCACGAAGTCAGCATAAATAGATGAGTGACTGTGGGCATTGTGGAGTAGCAAAATAAAAGTTGGAGACCTTATGCCATCTACACCAGGTTTGCCTGCTGCAATTTAATTCAAAATGTATGACTTTAAATATCTTTTCTAGGTTGTATGGTGAATTGGTGATGAGGCAGAATGCTATGGCATTATTTCAACATATAGGGTGACACAAAAGTTCGTTCACCGTTTTCAAAATTTACATTTTCTTATAAATAATGGCGAAAACTGACCGGATCACAATCAAATTTGTACCAGTATCTTTCATTTGAATGTTGTATACACTGGCAAAATATTATAAAGAAATATGAAGCCTTTACTGAGATAACGCATTTTGAAAACGGTGAACGAACTTTTGTGTCACCCTATATTTATGTTGATATTGATATTGCGTAGGTCTGCGGTTTGAAATGGTTGCCTGATCACCAGCACTTGGCGTCCAGTGGCAACGACAACAAACTGTACATCTGGAACACGCGTAGTATCAATCCCGTTCAGATCTATTCGGAGCACATGGCCGCTGTTAAGGCAATCGCCTGGTCGCCGCATCAACACGGACTCCTGGCAAGCGGAGGCGAACAGCGGACAAACGAATTCGATTCTGGAACACGATCACCGGTCGACCACTTCAGTGCATTGACACCGGATCACAAGTGTGCAACCTGGCTTGGTCGAAGCACTCCGGTGAACTGGTTTGTATCACCAAATTCTAGTCATGTTAAGTAAGTAAGTAGGTATAGTCTTTAGATGTAATAATAAAGTATAGTAATTAATATAAATGAAAAGTGATGTAAGATGAATGTTAGTAAGTGTATAAAACATTCTAGTAAAGAAACTCTTTTTTATGACAAAATGCAACCAGACATCTTTCAGAAGTGGCGCAGTGGTCGATTGATTAGAGTGTAATGCAGATGGTGTGGCTTTGAGCCTTGTGTGAGGCAATTAATGTGCAGGGACCTTCATGCACAATTGTTCTGCGCCATTAATGTTTTGTCATATTTAGGATTAGATTTTGATTGTGAGGTTCAATCTTCTACTCTACAGTTATTCTGTATTGTCTGTAAACACATCCTTCATCCAAGTTTATTAGTGCTAACAGAGCTGTTGAGTTTCATTAGATATTATTAAGGTATAATAATATGTTCTGGGTTTTTTTCAGGACATGAATTCTGCTCTGAATTTATTCACAAGGATCCGGTGAGATTAATTTGCTGAAGCATTCTTTGGCAATGAATGGTCCAGATTTCTTTCATCATCTGTTTGAACTTTGAAGTGGTTTCTAAGTTCGATGCCAGGGGTGAACAGGGGTTTGTTGTTAGACCTCTGTGTCTACGTCATCAAAGCACGGCACAGATTTTCAGTTCACTGATGAGTGCGCTTTGTAGTTCCATTCGAAATGGAATTTCGATTATGAAAAGCTGTGATGATTGCCGTTAACGGTTGCTTTGTTGTTTTTTTCTGCCGGTCTGGCTCCTAGGTTCTTGTTTACTCCATTCAACGCACGGAACATGATTGGTTACGTCAAACTCTGAATCGGTGCTCGATGGACTTTTGAGTACTTGCCTACGTTGCTGTGATTCCGTAACACGTTTGTTGTCTTGTAGCGGTAATGAACTGGAGCATGATTTGCAAATTTGCCTGAGATGGCATTAATTTTCTTCTGAGTTATTTCTGGCGTCATCTCTTTAAAATACTGAAGAATATTTCAGCTGAGAAGAAACTGTGATTATGAGTTACATAAAATTAGTTGCATTCTAAGGTTATTTTGTTGTTTTTGTGTTTGTCATTTGGAATTGGTAGGAATATGCTGCCTATTGCTTTGCATGTTATGGAATTCTTAAAGATCAACAGGGTCGTAAAATTAACTGGAATTATATTGAGCAGCTGTACAAATTACAGCAGCTTGAGGTTTTGCGACTTGGCACTAAGTTAAAAACTGCTCATATGATGTGGAATAGGCAGAAGATGAAGGTCAATTTAGTGCCAGTGTAGCTGATGCCATTGATTTTTGTCGTGAGAATTTGAAACTTGTTCAGTTTATTAGGTCTGAGGCTACGGTTCACTTTTTACGTGTAATTGATCATTTGTTTGATATTCTTAATTCCCGCAATCCTCTGGCCAAGGGTTTCAAAGCTCCAATGAGGCCTTCTAATGAAACAGTTTGCAGTTTGGAAACCTTTCCTTGAGGAAGCAAAGCTTTATTTGGCTGGTTTAACAAATGACAAAGGGATTCCAATGTATCAGACAAAACGACGAACTCCATTTCTTGGCTTAATTTGCTCTGTGGAATCCACTGTTGCAATATTCAACGAACTGGTTGGAAACCCCAACTCTCCTCTTAAGTATCTTTTGACATACAAATTAAGTCAGGGCCACTTGGAACTTTTTTTGGTGCAGTTAGATCTTCTTGCGGCTCCAATAATAATCCTACAGTTCGCCAATTTACTGCAGCATACAAGAGATTATTGATGTGCCATAATGTAGAAGGTGGCTTTGGAAACTGCACAGTACAGGACACAACTACCGGTACCATATTGAGTGTAACATTGGACTCCAGTCCAGTTCAGGGTTTACAAGAGGATACTCTAGACATGTCAGTGGCCCGCATGTATGATCTACAGCCTCGTGTACCACTAACCAGCGACCATGATTATGTGAACATTCCAAATAAAGCAATTCTGTCTCAGTACAAGAAGGCTGTAGTTTCATACATTGCTGGTTATGTTGTAAGAATGGTGAAGAGGAAGATTAAGTGTGCAGCTTTAACTGCAGAGGATGAAATGGTAGCAAATGTTGGGAGCCAGTTCATTTCGCTAAAAATCGGGGTGCACAGACTTTCAGGTTCTGTTACTTTATTAGTGCAAGTGTCCTTGAATTACTAAATGGATATTGTAATACGATGCTAATGTTTTTGCAATGACATTAGTTGATGTTGAGATTTATGTGTCTTTAAGTGACCATTGTAATATTTCAAGTTTTTAATTTGCAATTTGTTGATGTAATTAAAGAACACTTTGTTTTACATGCAAGAAGAGCAATTTTAATCAATTGTAAGCAATGTTTTTGTATGTTAATTATTTCCTGTAATAAATTCACGAGTTATTGGCTAAGCCGATTCAATGTGTGTGTTACTACATGCCTGTTAACCAGATAACTGATATAGGAAACAGTCACCTGGGTGATCCTGGCACTCTCAGCAGATTATATCCCCTACAATGGAAAAGAACCGTGATTCGCAAGGTATGCGGGTTAATTTCCCCCATAAGTTCATGGATCTACGTCCTGTCACCTTACACTCTGGTGCATCCCTGGTGCAGCTGAGGAGTAGTGGCGAGGACTTTGACTTCCCCAGGGATAATCTGACTTGGAGCCCACTTTTTGATTTAGGTGCATAGTCGTGTTGAGGTTTCTTGGTCTTTTTCCAGGTGTTGACCATTCCTCTCTCTCTCTCTCTTAATGTTAAAACACCCCCCAGCTACGGCCTTTGGTATCCTTCCAGCACCTTTTGCGTTGGCCAGCTGTTTTTCATGGTTTCCGGTGAGCCTGTCCACCCCGTGAATCACTTCAGTCAGAGGTTTTTGCCACTGACAGCCCCACTGGGCAATCTGCTGCTCAGCTGTTCACCCCACCCATCACTGTGAGATGCAGGTTAGGACTTTGGGTTAGGAAGAACTATAGCCGATGCTTTGCTATATTAGGAATACCATGACGATAACACTTGATGTCTAAGTTTTTAGAAGGGCTTCGATACAATAAGGGACAATAGCCTGGCCTTGCAGTCCATACAAATAGCCTCCATACCAAATTTCTACCATGATGGAGATTTGTACCCCACTTCCATAATTAGGCCAACTGCAACCATGCAGAATTTAGCCTTTTCCGTGGTGGGCCGTTGTCTGGAATGGGCTCCACAGGAGCCACGTCTGTTTCCGGGGGCTCTTACTGAGACTTTTTTTACTGAGCCCAACACTATGCTAGAGCACGGGTTGCAGGTTCGAATCCGCCTCAAGTCGCCGCTTAGGGATCTTGGGAAATTCCTTCACTCGTAATTGCTCCGCTTTGGCGTGAAACTCCGATGCAGTGTCCGCGCTGGAGTCGGGACTCGGGAGCGCCTCTGAGTAGTGAGCTTGAAGGGGCGCTATAACATGTACGCATACAAACTTCTGAGCAGTCCCTCGAAGAAGCGTTATATAAATTCTGGAGTGAATGAATGCATATTCAGAAAATTCTCAACGTCCACAGAAATTGTGCCAAAGCGACCAGCTGAAATATCGGTGCTTAAATGAAGTCGGCAATGGCCAGGTCGCTGTTTTTGGAGCCTTGCAAAAAGCCTACTGGAAGACAACACATTATAATAATTTGTTCAAGTCGTAGTATGATAACTAAGCAACAACTAAGAGTTGGTCAGTTTGCAATGAATTTGGAAATGTTCTGTAACCGAAGGTTTTAATCGAGACATCTGCAGGATATCAAGCGCTCATCTGAACACTTGTAGCTTTAAGATGGCGGCATGATCTAAAAATAGATCTCGGCTTCTGTCCGCCGACCACACATTTTTGTGCAGCGAGCATAGACTAAGCGCAATCCATGTTTATTAATATCGATGGGATGTAAATAAATCCAATCCAGGTGCAGGGATGCCACTCTGGGTTTTGAAAAAGGTCAGATCCGGTCAAAAAAGGCTATAAAAGGCTAGATTGACGATTTCCCTGTAAAATACTTAGATTTGTCCAATTTTCAGGCTTGAAATTTCTGACGACCTGTTTTTAGTCGTTCGATGATTCAAATTTGCTCTCTTTTTCCTTCCCAAAAAATTTCTGCTGACCTTCTTTCTTAGTCTTTCGCTCCAAACTTGCATTTATTTTTTTTCAAAATTCACAAAATTTCCGATTTTTTAAAGTCTTTTGTGCATTTTCAGTTTAAAGAAATTATTTTGTATGTAAAAAGTCGAAAAAACCGTCGTGAGAAAAAAGGTTAGATCCTGACCAAAAAATCTAGAAACCTTGACAGGACCGAAATAAATAGATCTTGGTGAAAAAAGCTATGAGTGGCATCCCTGGCTAGGTAGGCACGCTGCAGACCAAAGATTAATCACAATTTTCCGGCAGCGCACGCTCCATACGTAACGCATCGTAGGTTAGCCAAAATTGCAATTTTTTTAAGGAAACCCAATTTCGTAAAGTTTGGACGTTTGTCCACCAAATACTTTGCTTCTATACGAAGGGTTTAAAAACTTTAAGAAATCTTGCGGGTAGACACTGTGTTTGTTTGTTTTCTTTTTAATTTTTGTTTAAAAACTGCTTTAATCTAATGATGATGTGATGCTCTGTTGTTGCTGGTGTCAATAAAAAGTCTTCAGTTGAGTTGAGTTGAGTTTATGGTTGTTATTAAAGAATATTCTTATCTTATCTTATCTTAGTCCAACCGATAAGAAACGTTCATAGTCTCATAGAGGACTTGCATAAATCAAGAGAAGCTAGTTCGGTGTAGGCCTAGTCAATTTTGAACATGAATTGATGCATGAATGTATTCCAAGCTACAATTAAGGGTCGTTGTTGAACTAGAAAATGCAATCTAAATCATCGATATCGTATGGTCTTTGGTTAGACTGTTCACTAGATTTAGCCATTGATAATCAACTTTTAGCGACGAAGGAGTTAATCACGAGGTCTGAAATAATATGATTGCCGTAGGCTACCCAAAACGCAAGGAAATTAACACGACTTTTTAAAACCGAGCTTAATCATCAAACATTGAATCCTAGGACACAATAATTATTCTAACGCTCTCCTTAGAAATAATATTTCTAAGCAGAGCGTTATAATTATAATTTTATCTTTAACCCTCAAGTGACCAACTGGGGTCCCAGGGGACCCCAGCACCGTTTCGACTCGTGTTACTTTTTTGCTATCCAATATTTTTTAACGACGTTTTATGAATTTGTCACATGAACATCGCTCACTATTTACGTATAATTAAATCCGGTTTATCTTTTACGGTTATTTTTTAAATATGAAATATCTAGTGGGGTCCCGCAGGACTCCAGCTTTATGATGATTTTTCTTATGGAACCGAACGCCACTTTATGCAAAGATATCATAACAGCGAGAATTGGCCCAGTACAATTTATGTATGTATGTATGTATGTATGTATGTATGTATGTATGTATGTATGTATGTATGTATGTATGTATGTATGTATGTATGTATGTATGTATGTATGTATGTATGTATGTATGTATGTATGTATGTATGTATGTATGTACGAATGTATGTGTGTATGTATTTGTGTGTGTATGTATATGTTCATGTATAAATGCCTGTATGTATTATGTAATGTATGCATTTATGTATGTATGTGTGTGTATGCATATATGTATCCATGTGTGTATGTGTGTCTTTATGTATGCATGTATGTATGTATCCATGTGTGTATGTGTGTCTTTATGAATGTATGTATGTATGTATGTATGTATGTATGTATGTATGTATGTATGTATGTATGTATGTATGTATGTATGTATGTATGTATGTATGTATGTATGTATGTATGTATGTATGTATGTATGTATGTATGTATGTATGTATGTGCGTGAGTGTGTATACGTATGTATGTATTGTATGCATCTATAGATACACGCATTCATACATACATGCATACTTGTGTGTATGTGTGTGTTTATGTATGTATGAACGTCTGTAGGCCTATCTATGCATGTATTTATGTACATACCTACATACATGCACTATGCAAACAGACGGGGGTAATGGCGGGGGGTTGTGGGTAATGTCGTACGGGGTAATGGTGGGGGTAATGACAGGGGTCATGGGCCGGAGGGGTAATGTCCTATACCCGTTTTAAATCCATGCCAAAAACATAGTCCTATACTTCATCGCTATGGCTTATCCCGCATGTTAGCTACTTTGTAAGGCGTCCTTGTAACGGGATGGCTGTGTTATTGCGCTATATAAATTGTCCTGATTATTGTTATTATTATTACTAACTCATAGAAACTACTGCCATTGCTTATTTAAACAATTTACATATGTTACCTTTGACAATTATTGACGCATCAAGCAATGAACGCATTATTAATTATTGGGGTCCGCGGGACCCCAGTTGGTCATATTAAGGAGTAAAATATGTTGGTCGCATGAGGGTTAAGGTTTCACACCCTGAAGGTGTGACGAAGCAGTGCAAAAAAGACGAATTCTGTTGCATACGGTTCGATCGCATCGGACACAATAAGCATCAGTTGATGTTTTTGATCTTTGAAGATGGCCGCCAATCGAATTGTACGCGTCGTCGCTTAACGCTTTGAAGATGAATAAATCTGTGAAATAATGTGGGTGAATATTTTAGAAGCAGCCTTTAATTAGTCATTTAATTCAGATCGACGTGCATTTCGTGTAGATAAATCCAAAATGAGCGCATAGGGCGATATCTGCTGATGATGTGTGCAGGTTCGCCTAGGGTACAGTACGAGTGCGTGAATTATATTTTTACGACTGGAAACGATGAATCTGCAATATTTATAGGCAGCAGATTGCAGTGGATGTAATTCTGCTGAGGTGATCGGATATGTTTGTCAGGTTGCACGGCAGTGCTTCGTGATTATGTATTGCGCTTGTGAAGAAGGCAGAAATGACGAAATATGAGACCCAGTCTGGTTTTCGCCATTCTTGTGACGATGTTGACTTAAAATCAGGTTTATCTCCAGTTCAGAAGCTGCAAGTAAATTTCTTGAAATAAATGCAATTACTTGGCATATCTGTGTGATTATCATTTCACTTGTTGAACGACATTACCATTGCCGCATCGTTTTTGTTAAATTGTTATTGATCATTTTATCACTTATTGCTATCTTAACCTGACTAATAATTTTAGCTCATACTATTTATTAATTAAAATAATACCTCATTATTTATGCAGGAATTTGTGGACACCCGTAGACGTGGGTACTCACCCTGATGGTTGCTGCAAACGCAGCGCCCAATGACCTCAAGGCTCAAAGGCTCTTTCTCACTTAAAAATTGCCTTATTTAGCCGTTGTTGGACTGGGAGCGCTTCTGAGTAGTTACCTTGAAGGTGCACTATATAAAAAGTCAATAATAATAATAATAACCATTTTATACAATGTTATCCTTAATTGTGAAGACCCATAAATAGCAACCTTTGCCTTGCACTACCTGTCCAGGTCATGCAGGTCTAAGGACGTCTACTTGTCTTTAAGTGCATAACAAACTATCTTCAAATGGGTAACCACAAACTCGAGAGCAATTCTGCAGATTTTTTGTGGATATGCATGCATGCAGGAGTGAATCTTGTAAACAGCACCTTCTAATCTTTGAAGGGGAAATATAGTGTGTGAATATATATTCGTTTTATGTAGGTTACAGGATGAATTGAAATGTGATTACTGAAGTAATGGATAAGCTGTTGAGGGATTATTTTTGAGAAAGCTCCTGTAGAGTACCGTAATTAATTAATTACAAGAATCTATGTACTATACTATACTATCTTTGGATTTATAAAGCGCCTCTCACAGTACAACCTAATCAGTGGCGCTCCCAGTGCAAAGATCCCCTTGTAGTACCTATTCAAGAGCACCCAGAAGCTCTCCCAGATGTGCAGTTCTTATCCTTTGTTTGCAATTCAAAACATGTTTCTCATGGTTCCCGCGCTCTTTCCGTTGCAGCGTCTATCGCAGTTTCGATCAGCGGCCAAAGCGTGACAACATGTCTACTTTCCTCCTCCACCTATGCAGATACTGACGACGCGATCAGAGGCAGCAGCAACAATGACCCAGATCGTCCAGAAAGCGTTGGACTTCCTCCGGCCACACCGGCCTCACAGACTCTTCCCGCTCTGCTTCGTCTCGGAGGCGACGCGGACGAACGCGAAGAAGATCTTCGACCTTCTCATGCAGGACACGGAGCAGCTGACGGCCGCGGACACGGATGAGATCCGGCGTTTAATCGACGAAAGCCCCCGGAACGACGTCCGCAACATCTTCAACGTCGTCAACTGGGACGGTTTCACGCTGCTGCAGCGCGCCGTCATCAACAACCACCTTGCGATCGTTAAGATCCTCATTAAGAAGGGCTGCGATATCAATGTCGGCATCTGCAGTCTCCCGCTGCACCTCGCGTGCCGGCTGGGGCACGTACACATCGCACAGCTCCTTCTAACGCACGGTGCACGCGCCGATCTCGAGTGCACCGTGTGCTTTCCGGACGAGCACAAGCTGAAGACGTGTCCCGACCAGATCTACTGCCTCGCCTACCAGCCGGTCTACACACCAATCATGTACGCGCTGTGCGGCGATCACGACCAGATCCTGCCGCTGCTGATACACCACGAGAACTCGCGCCAGCTCGTCAAGACGGACTTCCTGCTGCACGAGGCATGCAAGATGGGCGCGTACGCGTGCTCCCGATACCTGCTCCAGCACTACTCGGAGCAGATGACGCAGGAGAACACCGACGGGAAGACGCCGCTCCAGATCAGTCTGGTGATGGACGCGGAGAGCGCGCTCTTCCTCATCACGAACGGCGCCGAGCTCAAGGACACCGTCTTTCTCACGGACAACGGGTCGACGCTCCACGAGCTCTACAAACGCAAGGTGAGCCTCGGACTCGTCAAGGCGACCAAGTTCGCGCTCGAGCACGGCTTCCGGTCGCACATCAACGTGCGCGACCAAGACGGGAACACGGCGCTCTACGTGCTGCTGAAGCACGTCGGCCGGACCGTCAAGAGCAACATCCAGTCGGACTACGACCGCGAGGTCCAGGAGTCCGTCAAGCTCCTGCTCTACCACGGCTCAAACCCGAACATCCCGAACCACCTCGGCGAGAACGCGCTGCACGCCGTTCTCTCCGACAGCGCGACGCGCCCGCTCTACGTCAGCCGCCACGGCCAGGTCCGCCGGCTGAAGCCGATCCTCCAGGAGATCTACAAGGTCGTCGAGATCCTTTTAGCGCACGGCGCCGACCCCGGTCAGCGGTCCTCGCCCGGTTACGTGTCGCCGCTCTACTATGCAATACGCATCTTTCAGTCCCTGCAGCCGGACATGTTCGTCGTCGTGAAGACCCCGCTGAAGCAGCTCTTCCTGCTGCTGTGCCAGGAGAGCTGCAACGTCAACGCCACCGACTCGTACGGACTCACGATGTACGTCCAGCTGCTCCACGGCTCGTACGGCTGGATCGCCGGCAGCGCCGCCGCCAACCTGGCCTTCTGCAAGACGATCCTCCCGTTCCTCGCCTACATGCTCCAGCACTTCCTGAAGCGCGGCCTCAACGCGAACGCCCCTCTCACCTACTGGACGCCGCGGATGGAGGAGACGATCGAGTCCAACTACTTTAAAGAGATCCTCATGTTCGTCAGCCTCCAGGTCGCCGACGACCCGCTGTTCTACGACAACGTTCGCCAACTCCTCCTCAAGCTCGTCCAGCGCGGCGGCAACCCAAACCTCCTCACGTTCACCCCGTCGTACGGCGCCGTCGCCAAGGTGACGACCGCCGTGTCCCGCGACGCGTCCGTCAGTTTCATCGTCGCCCGGTCGCTCTACGTCCCGACGGAGTCGACCCTCGTGAAGGTCATCGAGTTCGTCAACTTCTTCGCGCGGACCCTCGTCCAGTCGAAGCTGACCGAGTTCGCGAACAGCCTTCAGCACTTCGTCGGCACAGATTTCCGCGGGGAGGTGCTGTCCGCGGCCGCGCAGGCGCACCTGACGGGCCTCGGGAGCCGGCCGCGCTCGCTTCACCAGCTATGCAGGATCGCAATAGCGGAGAGTCTCCAGTGGCGGCTCGCGAGGAAGTGCACGCTGCTTCCGCTGCCGAAGGCGCTCGTGCACTATCTCCTCAACTTCGACCTATAAGGATTGGAGGAGGGAACGTTTAGGTCAGATGTACTAGCGTTGTTGTTCGCGTGGGAGGAGGATGCGTGGCTTACGTTGGACGGTGGAACGGAGTGATTTGATTGCTATTTAAAATCTGTAAATAGACACACTGTTTGGATGGCTTTCTCGATGTAATCCGCGATGATCGGCTGGTAGAAGTTTCTTTGTCGAAATCCGGGCGGGTTCTTCTTGTCGTTAGCGTGGCGCTGCGGAGTGATGCACGACCTACCTGTTGTTGCCAACCGCTGTTGGTCACCTCTTGCTAGTTTACGGAAGACAAATGTAATGTTTACACATACGAACCACATTGCCTCTTGGCATTGCCAATATGTTAGCGCAGTGAAATGTTAAAATGCTGGACTTGGTTAGTACTTTGGTGTTAGGTAGAAGTTTGCAGAACTTTGGGGTTCGTTGACAATGGGACAGGCCTTATTGTACAGTTGTTGTATGCAACCAGTACGGTGTGTTAATATTAGAGTTTTGAGGGACGCAGCAACATTTCATGTAGAGCAGATTGGTATTAGAACCGAAGTGTGCTAGTAAGCTCACGCTGAATTTGGGTTTAGGGCAATACAGTTGGATCGAGTTCATCAATGGCTTGTAGTTCGATGGGGAATTGTTGTGGAAGATAGTTGAATAGGCTGGAGTATACTTGGAGAGGGGACTGAAATACTTGGACGTGGTTGAAGAATGTTTGGAGAGGGGACAGGTATATTTGGGTAGGGTGGAAGAATTTTGAAGAGTGGACTGGAGTATATGTTTGGATAGGGTGAAAGATATTTGAATACTGGAATAGACTTGGGTTGGGTGGAGCAAGTTTGGAGAGGGGACTGGAATAGACCTGGATGGGGTGGAAGATACTTGGATAGGGGACTAGAGTATTAATGCATCCTGGTGTTTTTGATCCATTGTAAAAAGGTCCTGTTCTGAAGCTGACTGTCTTTTTGTAGTAGTCCGAATCTGTTCTAGAACAATGCGTGTTGTAAAGGAGGGTTTCGTTGTTTTAGTGCATGTTCCGATACGCTTTCTAGGTTAAGAGCCATGCTGGAGAGATTTCACGGCGTGCTATCCGATAAACTGTTGTTTACTTTTAGCACACGTTCAGCCTGCACTGAAGTTCTATATATAGATGTTTCAAAGGTGGATATTTGTTTCATGCCCCATAGGCTCAGAACAAGGCAAAAAAAGAGCTGTGGCCTTAACTATAGATGTGTTCTATGAAAAATTGAACTGAGAATTTATTACTGTTACCAGTGCTTTTGGTGCCGGTGTCACGAAATAGAGTATCCCCGTATTAATCGTATCCCCCCAAATGGAGTGAAGTCAATTTTTCATCTGCTTTGTTTTGAATAATGACACTAACAGGTATGTTTATTCATACTCGATAATTTTTTTGCTTTGGTTTTAGACCATTTAGAACATTCAAAACACTTAAGAACACTCAGAGTCACTGAATAAATTCGAGTTACCTTTCTCTGAACATTGCTTAGGGCACTTAAAGCAATTAGAGTCACTTTAAATTTTGATTGGGGCATAAAATTTTCAATTATACGCATTTTTCAAAGAGGGGATAGAATGGTTTATCCCCCCCCGGATAGTATAGACCGGTTAATTCCATCCGGGGGGGTTAGATTAATTCATCCCCCCCGGATAGCTTTCATGGGGATACTCTATTTCGTGACACCGGAATTCAAAAATGGAATAACTTGTGCAACTTAGGAACTGACGAACAATGATGTAGGAATGCCGGTCCGGTGAATTCCGCCAGAAAAAATATTGATATTATTATTAAATTATTATTATTAATTATTATTGTTAATTATTAGTTATGCTTTTGTTAAGCTCTGCTGTCTAATGAGCAAGCGTCAGTCTATGGCGCTGTGCAATTGTCTTGTATTTAGAAATTTATATAGTGCCTCTCGCAGATTGACTATTCAGAATTCAGAAGCGCTCTCAGCATGAAAAACTCCAGGGGGAAAGAAATGCTTTTTAAAGAGTGAGAGATGAGGAACAATGAATCATTAGTTTAGCCTTTAGTGCAGGAGGAAGGTCATTTCAAACGGAGAGACCAACCACAGCAGATGACCGATGTTGAGCAAGAGCAGTCCTAGTCAAATTTTGAGAATGAAGGACTTGCTCAAGGTCTCTACACAGTAGCAGTCTTGCGGATGAGGCTTGAAAGTACTTATACACAACAAATGCTCTAACCCAGTGGTGCACAACCTTTTTCAGCCAAGGGCCACTAATCGATTACTTAAACCCTTCGGGGGCCAAACAAGTATGACAACTCAAACAAACTATGTAATTGTAAGATGAATGCACGTCAAATTTATTAAGATGATGTGCGCAGTAAAACACAAGTAAAAGTAAATGTTAAGAATTATATAGAAAGGGGACTTATAGCACTTCTATGTTGCCACAAAATAATAGTTTTTCAGTAACCACAGGGCGCATGTCAGTGTGATGGTTGCGGCTGCATTTCTGCAACTAGCTTAGAGATGTCAGGTTGAATATTTGTAGTTGACAGACACAGAATTTCTTCAACATGGTCGTCAGATAGTTGATTCCGTGTGGTACTTTTGTTCAGCTTCATCTGTGAAAATGTCTGTTCACAGCGATAGGTGCTTCCAAACATGCTTGTGTGAACAAGAGCATTGTCCTTCAGATTAGCAAATGTCGCTGGAAGAGACTTGTAAAAGTCAAGCAAAGTTTTGTCTCTGTAAGCAGCATGAATTGCATCAGATGACTGGAGATCAATAAGTTCCAACTGGTATTAAATCTGGTGACATCTCGTCCATTAGAACTGCAAATTGATCTGCAAAGATTTGCATCTGCTGTCTGCACTGTTCAAAGTCTTGAAACGACAGTTGAAAGAATGGATCAGAGCGGCGACAGTTGTGTGCTTCAGCCTGAAATTAGAGGTGTGCGCCACTCTAGACTTAGCCTAATGTTAATTTCGGCTCTTAAATAGTTGCCTTTCCTGTTGGTCATCGCGGGCCAAATGACAACCCGTCGCGGGCCAGATGTGGCCCGCGGGCCGCACGTTGTGCACCACTGCTCTAACCAAATTAGTACTCTGTCCCAAAATGGTTGTTATTATTAATCCCATAGAAGTGTCATGAAGTAAGTAGTTTACTGTGTCAATTAGTTATTAGTTAAGCTATTCGTAGGCAGGTACCAACAGTTAGTAAACGAGTTTTAGTTCGTGTGTGAACAAGATACAAGTCAAAATCCTGTTCATAGTTTTGTTAGAGTGTCATAACCTGTGCTGTTATTAGACAAAATAATGAGTGTCTTAAATACTATTGTCATTTTTTATTTAGGGAAATTTTAAATCCTTTGGGATCGCTAGATAATAGAGATATTAACAGTAGTACGTTATATAGAGTGCTGTCATGTTTAAAGCTGTGTTGATAATTTTTAATAGCAGACTTAATATTATTATTAATATTGCGGTGGCATTCCGCGCCTCTTTTCTTCACTGGATTTCAACGACGACTATTATTATTATTATTCGCACGAGTTTTGGGAGGTGTTCCACGGGCGCAATTTCAATGTTTAGTTTCATTACATTATGCTATGACGTTGAGTTTTATCAGGATGAGAAAAAAATCATGTATCCTTGTTCAGTTGTTGCTATTTGCTATAATTATGATTATTATTAAGTTTTTGTTGTGAACGCAAGGTTGCGCTACTGTACGGTAAATTGGTAATTAGACAAAAGCCGACGTATTCTGGATACGTTATGACAAAATTCTTACATACTTACTTTGAAGGTTGAAGTGTGTAAACAAGTCAAAATATAGCTGTAGCTATGGTTGAACTGTTAGAATGCTATAACCTGTGCTGTTAGTATAGAAAATAACGACTATCCTTACTATTTTCATTTTTTATTATAGAAAATAATGACTATCCTTACTATTGGCATTTTTTATTATAGAAAATAATGACTATCCTTACTATTGTCATTTTTTATTATAGAAAATAATGACTATCCTTACTATTGTCATTTTTTATTATAGAAAATAATGACTATCCTTACTATTGTCATTTTTTATTATAGAAAATAATGACTATCCTTACTATTGTCATTTTTTATTATAGAAAATAATGACTATCCTTACTATTGTCATTTTTTATTATAGAAAATAACGACTATCCTTACTATTGTCATTTTTATTATAGAAAATAATGACTATGCTTACTATTGTCATTTTTCATTTAGTAACAGACCATAACAGAACCTGAAACATCTGGCTGACGTTATACTCTGTCATCTTTCAAGATCCCTCCACCATCCCCGTTGATATTTCATGGTTATTTTGCGACCAATTAGTGCCGCTTAAATATCCATACTCAGATGTAATCATGATGCTGTTATAGACTGTCGACGGCTTGGCTTGGCTTGTTCCCATTGGGCTTTTGAGCTGCTCCTCGTTGAGTATTGAAAACCGATATTGTTTTTGATAACTGTTCATATGGCTAGAAAATCTTAACGTGTGTTGTTTGGTGGACTTTGGATTTTTGAATTAAATGGCGGAAAAAGGATGCGCTCTGTTTCGTCATGTTGAACAGTAACACTGCCATTTCATTTCAGTGTCTGATTTGAGTACCCCGTGGAAAAAATGTATTTTTGGTAGAGGATTAGTTGGAACTCTTGTATTGTATTGACGCATTTATAAAGCGCTTCTAGAAGGGTGAACCGTTCAGAATTGCTCCCAGTGGGCAAACCCCACAAGAAGAAATCTATAGGTCTTAAGAAGAGAGACTGCCATACAGAAGTGTAGAGCGAACAGAAGGAGAAAGCGCATTGCAAAGAGAAGGATCAATTTGAGACTGAGCCATAGCAGTTCTAGACCGAGGAACCAAGAGGTGAAATCTTTTCCAAGGATGAACGAAGTGGGAGGAAGCTTGAGCGAGGACAAAGTATAATTCGGGTAGATATTTTCGGGCTAGATCCCGCTGAGCCTTGATGATCAGAGTGAGGGAGAAATCAGCTTGTCGTGTAAAATCCTCACGTTTCAGTGGCATCTCCCTCTCTTCTCTGTGCACAGATTTCCTTAATCAATGATTCCGAACGGCAACAGGAGCTTGAAGATCAGAAGACAGCAGAGTACTCACATAACATATATTTATATATATATAATATACATAATATATATAATTTTATATTATATATAATATACAAAATATATATAATATATATTATATATAATATACATAATATATATGTAATATACATTATATATATATAAAACTATGCGGCATGTTTCATTCCTCACATAATTATGTGACTTAGACGCAGTTTCTTAACGGGATTTTTACGACTTGGTGACTTGTTGCGTATTCCTGACGACCTGAGTCGCTTCATGCATCAGGTTACACGGCGTCTTGTGCTTCGGCCAGTGAGCCACTTGGCACTCCCTGAAACGTGTAACAATTCCTCCTCATAATAATCATGATAACAACAATAACAACTAGTGATAACAATAATTCCAGTAACAGCAATAATGAACAATAGAGATTCTGAGCAGTCAGAAAACTAGCCCCAAAGGGTGGGTACACGCATCCAAAGTAGTGGCCACCTCATCTTTCACGGCCTTGGCATATGAAGATGGACAGCAAGTCTATCCTCGGTGTACAGTAGTTGTACTCATTTATGCTGCGAAAGTTCAGTAGGAGGCATAATTGGAGCAAAAAAATTTGGGAATTTCCTCATGTCCTGGCAGGGATTGAACCTGCACTTGAGAGCGTTGGTCCAACATGTTGACCAGTAGGCCACAGCAGTGGTGGCACCACAGTAGGGCAAATGCTCCCAGTGAAAAAACCATTGCCTATTTCTTACCCTACCAGAAGTTTTTTGCCATGTCGAGAATTTACTTGCGACATAAATCGCCCTCTGCACTGGCTACTTGTATGACCATTCCCTGCTTGCAAAAAATGTCTGAGGCGCGGTGGTGTAGTGGGTAGGGTCGATGCCTTGCAGATGGAGGGTTGCAGGTTCGAATCCACCTCAAGTCGCCGCGTAGGGACCTTGAGCAAGCCCTTCACTCGCAGTTGCTCAGCACTTCGGCGTGAAACTCTGATTCAGTGTCCGCGCTGCAGTCGGGAGCGTCTCTGAGTAGTGACAAGTGCACATACAAACAGAACACATCTGAAATGAACAATCATCTGGAGATGATTGTTTTGTTGCTGACCTGCTGCAGTACCATTCGTTGGCACAGCGCGAGCAACGTTTTGTCGCCAGCTGTCCACAGACTCCACACTTCGGCGGCTCAGTTATGAGACTTTCGAACGCATCCATGCTGTACGTCTCTGCCAATCTAAAACCATTTAAACAATGTACAGGTGAATGTACAGGATGTACACTGTACAGGTAAATGTACAGAGGGAAGAATGCGCCAGCAGGCATGGGTGTCTGAGGGGGTTAACGGGTTCAAACGCCACACATAAATAATTTTCAAATTTAAACAAACTAATTCCAGGTATTTTACCATGATGTCCATTGGAAACCTCTCTGCCCCTATGTGTGGGCGTCCATAGACAATATACAGACAGACAGACAGACACAGAGACAGGCAGGTGTCTTTGTTAAAGCAAAAGCACAGACAGTGGTACACCTCATGAATAGATTGTCCCTTGCAGATGCTATTTTAAATAGGGAAATTTGTTATGTTATGGTTTGAAGCCGCCTTTCTTAAAGCATATAATGATTATTTAAATGAATATTAGATTATTTTTATGATTGTACTCCCTAGATTGTTCTTACTCGATGTTCCCACAGCGCTTTTTCAGGCAGTTCAATAAAGAACATACTGACCTACTTTACAATACAAACTCATGAGTAGATTTTCTCTAACAGGTGCTATCTAGATTTCATCAACAATGCACATCAAGAACCTACTTGTTGGCCAAGTGCTTTAGGTTGCCATTGGAAGCGTTGAAATAAAGCTGGTTCTGCTTTCGTGCAATCTTCGCCCACTGCCCCTCGTAAGTCTTCGTAATTCTGTCCCATATCTCAGGAACCTGAACTCACCAACAAATGAAAACCAGAAATGTTACTACTAAAAAGACTCACAACATCTCAAATTTAATTCGGCTCCTTGTAAATTGAGGTTTATACAATGTACAATTATACGATTGAATATGATGGCCATATTGCTCTTGTTCAGAAGTGCTTGCCATAAGGCAAGACATCGATAGAGCTGGGCAATTGCTACAGCACACCAGGCAGAAATCTACAGAACTTTTTTAACATGTACGAACATTCGCCAAACATTTTCCCAAAGGGCGTACAGGAAATTTGGAACTTGAACTGGACGAATAAATAAATACACAAACAAATAAATAAACAAATAAATAAATCAATAAACAAATAAATAAACAAATCAATAAGCAAATCAATAAACAAATAAATCAAACAAATAAATATACAAATCAATAAACAAATAAATCAAACAAATAAATATACAAATCAATAAACAAATAAATCAACAAATCAATCAACAAATAAATAAACAAATCAATAAGCAAATCAATAAACAAATAAATCAAACAAATAAATATACAAATCAATAAACAAATAAATCAACAAATCAATCAACAAATAAATAAACAAATCAATAAGCAAATCAATAAATCAATCAACAAATAAATAAACAAACAAATACATAAATAAACAAATAGTTGCTTCAGAATGAGATCTCTTTTAGAATAACATCTATTTCAGTGCAGTCTGGGGTTTCTAAAGGGGCCACATAAATGAATAAAGAAATAAACAAATAAAATAAATAAATGAAGACATACCTGCTCAAGGATAAGATCCCTTTTGACAGACGGAGGATCCATGATCGCCAGGTGATCGAGATATCGCTGGAGTTCGATCAACGACGGGATCTGATCAAGAAGTACTTCAGAAAGGTACGGCCTCAGCTGTAATGACGACAGAATTTATATAGTGCCCGTTAAAAATCTCTAAATTTTCAGAAACAGTTTGGGAAACTTTTTAAGATCTGCATTTGGTCACACCGTCCTGGATCTCTTGTTTTAGTGCGTGTCTGATGTTCTTAAAGGCACTATGTAAATAGCCATATACACAGACACCAGGATATTCACACATACACCTATATACATACAATACACACATAATCACACTGTAGATTGTCAGTTTTAAAATCAAAAACGAAGATTGTAATATTGTCAGTTCTGAAGTCAGCACACGACTAGAGTTAGTGCATTGTTCTGCTGTAGTAAAACTGGAGATCGGTGAAAGAGTGGAAACCAACCCTGAGTAGTATTCCCTTCTTGTAGGAGGTCAGCTCGTATCTTCCCTGATTCTCACTCGTCAACAGCAATTGGAAGACCGATAGCCAGACCTAAACGACCAAAACAAACAAATCTAAATGTAATCGAACATGGATGTAATTATTGATTGACACAAAGCTCGCCAGTTCACTCTTATCTTGCTTTGGGTTTTTTCTTTACTCACTCAATGTGATGCATGTGTATTGTGTAATATGCTAAGGTTTAGTTAAGGCCACCAAATATAAATTCAATTGATAATTAATTTGGTGTCTCTAGCTAATGGGATTTTTTTATCGCTTTAGGGCCCCCCTTTATGTAACAATGATATTTTGAAATTGCAATGATTTGTAAACCTTGTTTTATTTGGTTACAAAATAAAACATTTTTAATGAAATATTGACTGATATACGTACGTACATACAGTGGTGGTGTCGTTGCCTTGAAGCTGGAAGGTTCGAATCCACCTCAAGTCGCCGCATAGGGACCTTTGACAAGTCCTTCACTCGCAATTGCTCAGCGCTTCGGCGTGAAACTCCGACGCAGTGTCCGCTCTGCAGTCGGGAGCACCTCTGAGTAGAGTGCTTAAAAGGGTGCTTAAAAGGGTGCTATAACAAGTGCACATACAAACAAAACAAGTTGAGACCTGCCTGTCCCTCTGTTTTCACCAGAACAAATCGGTCGGACGTTTCAACCTTCCGCCACTTGGAGTCGGTGTATTTCCAGACTTTGCCTGATTAAAAAAAAGAAATCAAAACAAATCTCTGATCATCTTCTTAAAGCATCGCACGATGCCATTGTCTCGTCCAACTAACACAACAGAAATTAAGTAAGACTGTGGATTTAAACGATTAATTTTACTTCACTGATTGTTAATAATTTCAGTTAATTAATTTTTTATCAATTTCTGCTTATTTCATAATCTCAAGTTGACATTTCATGAGCAAACAGCTCATGGTGAGTAATGCATATAATGAGAAACTGTTGAGTGGGAAATTAAGCGAACATTTTACATTCGATGTAAAATTCCACAATAGCAACAAAATTGTGTACATTGCAATGAAGAGTTTGATTGACGTTTTTCGTACACAAAGAAAGTACTTACGACAGTTTATACGCTTTGCATACGGCAGAACAAATCATTCGAATTTAATCTATTAATAAATTATTTGCAATCAAATTATGGAGATCAATGGATAAAAATATTCTGATCACAACCAGCCCTAAAATTAAGACATCAAATGAAAGTGTTTACCTTCATTCCCACGGGTTATATAGCATACTTTCAACGTTTCTACTCTGAGGCGCTCCCGACTAGAGCGCAGTCACTGAATCAGAGTTTCACACCGAAGCGCCCGAAGCAATTGCGAGTGAAGGACTTGCTCTGGGTTCCTACATTGCAGCTTGAGGTGGATCCGAACCCGCAACCTTCCGGCTCCAACAAACCCCCCCAGCACCATCGCGACCCAGGTGCTATATAAATACATGTCTGAATGAATGAAAATGTGAAGAAGAAATTCACCCGATTTCTCTCGAGTCCACGGCGCAGATTCGATGAGCTGAACGAAGAGGAGCGGAACGTCGCAAGTGTTTAGAATGCGCTCGGAACATGCAAGCGCCAGCCTACAGCGAAAGACAATGCATTTAAACAAAAGGTCTCTGTTGGGGGTCTCTGTTCAAATTTGCCACGTAAATGCTCAACGACGCATATACTTACTTACTCACACACATATATACATATCTATATACATACATGCATTAAAAATACCTAAATTTACATAAAAACTCACATACATACACATTTTCACACATATATAGTCTAATTTAAAAAATGCATAATAATAATAATAATAATAATTAATAATAATAATAAATAATAATAATTATTATTTATTATTATTATTAATTATTAATAATAATGTAGACCAAATTATTCAGACTAGTTGATACATAAGCTTAGTGGGAAGGAGAGTGCTCTCCGTCCCATTTGCTCGTACCTCCATCATGCAAGGCCATGCTTTTCTGTGGTTTGCCCAGCGATATGTCCATTTTGAGATGCACAGTCATTCCCTATCTGATACATTCTGCAAGCGCATGAGAATAGCTCTTTTTTGGCCGTGCTGGAGTCGGGAGCACCTCTGAGTAGTTTCCTTGAAGAGGTGCTATATAAATACTTGAATACTTTTCTGATTAATTTATAGTAGCAGGAAAACAAAACTTGCTACCTGGTAGAGCTCAGCAATGTTGGAAATGTGAATTACAGCAATGCTGGAAATGTGAATTACAGCGATGCTGGAAATGTGAATTACAGCAATGCTGGAAATGTGAATTACAGCAATGCTGGAAATGTGAATTACAGCAAATGCTGGAAATGCGAATTACAGCAATGCTGGAAATGTGAATTACAGCAATGCTGGAAATGTGAATTACAGAATCGTCTCCATCTACTCACGACGAAAGGTGGTTGATAATATACGACAGAATGGAGATTGCTTTTATGGCAACGTCGAACTTCAACTTCTCATCCTGATTCTCAAGTTCCTGTAAAAATTAACGACATTACAAAGAATCAAATAACATGCACAGATCATTGCAAATGTCAGCAAAGATTTAAAAAGACAAAAGAGAAATGGATAATATGTCCTGAATGTTTAATCAACTCAACCTTAATTAATTTGTGGGATGCGGTGGTGTAGTGGGTATTTTCGTTGCCTTGCAGCCGAAGGGTTGCAGGTTCGAATTCACTTCAGGCCGTGAAGGGATCCTGGGCAAGTCCTTCACTCGCAATTGCTCAGCGCTTCGGTGTGAAACTCCGATCCAGTGTCCACGCTGTAGTCGGCAGCGCCTCTGAGTAGAGATCTTGAAGTGCACATACATACAGGTACTTTGTGTGAATCAGTGGCAGCGCCAGGATTTTCATTTTGGGGGGCTGGATTTTCTGGAAAAATTTTCCGTTTTCAGCCGCCAAAATTTCTGAAGACTTTTTTTTAGTCATCGACCAAAATCGGAAGAAAATTTTCCATTTCCGCCGTCTAAATTTCTGACGACCTTTTTTTCTTAGTCATTTGATTGAAAAATCTTCGAAAATGTTCCTTAATTCCATAATCCGCCCAGCAGTCTGTCAACCCTCGTGCGTACCTTTACGGTTAATTTTGAGGGGACTAAAGGGGGTAAATCGCCCAAATATTTCATTTTTACATGGGGAAAAAAATGGATCGCCTTTTTTAGGGGGGCTTAGCCCCCCCTAGCGCCGCTACTGGTGTGAATTCTATCCTAAAAACAACGATTAAAACATTACCTCAACAGTCGACGATGAAACTTTGCTGTTTATTCTTGTAATGTCCAAATCATCATCATCGTCATCATCTTCATCACTTCTGTTCAAACTGAAAAAGTCAAAACAACAGGAAGCAGATCTATACGCAGGTGTACTGCAGTATGTGTGTGCGTGTGTGTTTGCAGTTTAACGTCACTGTGTGGTAACAAAGATAATTAGCGACGCCCTCCTCCTTTATCCAGGCTTGGGACTGGCACTGGCAGAGTGCAACCAGTGGCGGAATTTGAACTGCAGTAGCTTTTGAGAGGTGTTTAAAAGGATATCAATTGTCTTGATGTGCACACACATGCACGCACACGCACGCACAAACATCAATAAGCACATTATGGGTTGATCCATAAGAGGGTGAGAATTGCTTGGCTGATGGGTTCTACCCCTCAGTCTTTCTAAGTGCTCACCTGCAGTTGGCCTCTGTTCACACTCCAACTCCACATGGGTCATAGTCCGACCCCCAGAACTTTATTTTCCACAATTCTCTTACAGATCCATACGCAAAAATGCATAACTATGTGTGTATATAAATATACTAATTTAATCATTCTAAACTTTCTATATAGCATCTCTTTAAGGGGGACAATCTAGATTCTAGATCGGCAAAAAAGAACAGTTGCGAGCTGCATAAAAAAAGCTTCAGGAAACAGACATAGGAATCCGTTCCAGACCGTTGGGTCCACCACGGAAAAGTCTTGCTTCTGCATAATTGCAGTCCGTGCGAATGGAACCAAGAAGATGATGATGACGATAATAATGATGATGATGATAGATAGATAGGACACATCTTAAGGAGCGACACCCTACTAAGAGACATCATCGAGGGAAGAATGGATGGAAAAAGGATGCGAGGTAGACCAAGAACAATGTTGCTGGACTGGATGCTGACAGAGGATGGATACAGTGGACTGAAAAGAGAAGCACAGAACAGAGAAAAATGGCGTTATTGGACATACAAACCTGCCTGAGGGCAGAAAACATGAATAAGATGATGATGATGATGATTTATTCGTGCACGAATGATATTGAAATAATTTTGAATGATATTGCATGTTGCTAGAGCAGATTTATTTAGTTTCCTGCATTTATAAAATCTAATGCATATTTGAAGTCTGATGAAATCCACAAGTCAAGCAGAACTGACCAAGTGCCGGTCAGATGAGTGAGTTTACGATAGCAGAAGTCGATTAGATCAACAATCGCATCACCGGCCGATTCACATGGCTCCTGATGAAAGAGTAACGTCTCCAACAGGTTCACAACAATCGCCTCATGATAAAGCTGTAAATGTAAAACGTAAATTTAGATGGGAGAGATAATAAGACAATGTTAGGAATGTAATGTAGGTATAATCCAATGCAAGGAATGCAATGTGGGCGTTATAATCCAATGCAAGAAATGCAATGTGGGCGTAATAATTCAATGCAAGAAATGCAATGTGGGCGTAATAATCCAAGGCAAGAAATGCAATGTGGGCGTAATAATCCAATGCAAGGAATGCAATGTGGGCGTAATAATCCAATGCAGGAAATGCAATGGGGGCGTAATAATCCAATGCAAGGAATGCAATGTGGGCGTAATAATCCAATGCAGGAAATGCAATGGGGGCGTAATAATCCAATGCAAGGAATGCAATGTGGGCGTAATAATCAATGCAAGAAATGCAACGTGGGCGTAATAAACCACCGTAAGGAATGTAAAGAGGGTGTAATAAGACAGTGTAATGAATAAAAAAATGCGGGTATAATAGGCCAATTTAAGGAATGCAATGCAGGTGTAATAAACCAATGTGAAACAAAAGCAATGTAATAGCCACCACAAAAAATGTGACGTGGGCCTAATGGAATGAACATAAAGTGAGTCTAATAAGCCAATGTAAGATAAAAGCAAATGTAAACAACAATCTCCTATGACGACCGTATTTGGCTTCAACCCTATTTCATTTTATGACGAATTGGTCGGGTGGGATCTTTCGCCACCGCAACCCATTTGAATGGACCCTCGCCATTCAAGGTCCCTGTGTATGGACTGAGATTACAAGCCACCATAAGGCAAGGAAGGCCACGAATATCATAGATTGATGTCTTGAATTGGAGTGGACTCGCGGGAGCTTATCGCGAACGCGGCTTCCGACAGGAGACATTGGAAACTTATGGTTCATTCGTGTAGCCAACCGTTGCGAAGCGACGATGGCATATGACATAACAGGAAATGCTTACCGTGTACCTTGTATTACCAATTTCTTGCTATATGCATTGATTTATAACATCAGTTGAAATCGTTTTAAAGGTGTGCTCAACAACCATCAACAACCAGATGTCATCGGCAGTGCTTAATATGTATATATAACATAAGTTGAATTCGTTTTAAAGGTGTGCTCAACAACAATCACTCAGATGCCATCGGATGTGCTTAATATGCTTATAAAAACATCGGTTAAATTCGTTTTAAAGGTGTGCAAGAGAACAATCTAATTTGCTTATATAACGCCAGTTGACCACGTTTTAAAGGTGTTTAAGGATGCCATGCCGTTTAAGGTCTCCCTTCATATGAGATGAAGAATTCCTTCACGAATTCTTCTTCGTTCTGTGATGCATTGATGACTGCTTGCATGTTGAGTTTCTAAAAGCCTTTAAAAGCCTCTGATCTGTCTGTCAAATATCCTGAATTGAAAGGCGTCAGATTTGTTTCGACCATGCTAGAGCAACCTCGTGACCTTGACCAACCTACCCAGCTAGTTTGTCAGTGAATTGGTCAAGTGAGGTCTTTCACCATCACTGCCTGCTTCAATGGCAATCATAGTAAGAAGTACAAACGGACCAATAAAAAAATTGATTGATTGATTGATTGATACAGTCAATGCAGGAAATGTATTGTGAGATATTATGCCAATGTAATATAATTAAGTATTGTGGGTATAAAAAGCCAATGTAAAAAATGCACTGTGGGCATAATAAGCCAATGCAAGGAACGTGAAGTGGGCAAAGTTCGCTGATATTCAGGGTCAGGTGTGAAAATACAAGCGTACAATGCAATAAAAAAAATCATGCATCAAAATTATTTTGACAGTCTTGATTAATTTTTAGATCTGACCGACTTACGACTGTATAGAGCGGGAAGACAAGATCCGGTTCATGTTCGACTCGAATCAACTCTGGAAAGACTCTTTGCTTCCAGATCTCAGTGGTTATCAGGTCGTGGATTAAAATGGGGATCTGTGTAACAGTAATCATAAAGGCAGTTGTAATTTGACAATTGCGATTACAGTCAATAAATAAATCTGTCATACATGTGTGCAATGTCACACCAAATCAATCAATCAGTCAGTCAGAATTTATATAGTGCCCCTTCAAGATATGTACTCAGAGTCACTCCTGATCATGATCAAGCGAAAAAATAGTCTTCAACAGTTTGTGAAATTGAGAACAGTTTGGGAGGTGCCGCAATTTACCAAAATGTGCATCTGAGTTACAGGTAGTAACTGTGCTGCATGTATCTCATGAAACATTCTCAAAGTCACTTAAGTCGCAAATTTATTTAGAACTGTCGTATAGCAAGGTTAAGCACCTTCGTGAGGCTATTGTAATGCTATATAAATGTCCAATATACACACATAGCCAGCCGCCAGGGGACGATGAAGTTAGACTTCCATGTGCTTGAAAACCAAGATAAAATAGTGAGTTGAGTTGTGAGCTGATTTTTGAATGATGTCTAAAGTGAATTTGAGCTATGAAGAGAGAGAGAGAGATAGAGACAGAGAGAGAGAGAGTTGATTTCATTCCCAGAGGCATAGAACGCATGCAAGCCCCGAACTGTTCTTAGGGATAGGGATCACCATATGTAAAGGAAGTGACATAAGAGAATTAAATCAAAACAATAGACATTTGCCTCTGAAAGCTTCTAAAAGCCTTTAAAAGCCTCTGATCTGTCTGTCAAATATCCTGAATTGAAAGGCGTCAGATTTGTTAAAACGAAACCTTTTCATATGAGATGAAGAATTCCTTCACGAATTCTTCTTCGTTCTGTGATGCATTGATGACTGCTTGCATGTTGAGTTTCTCCAGATACTCATGCTGCTGGTACCATCTAAAAGTAGACAAACGGCAAAGGCCTCTCTGTAGCAAAGTGTTAATAGATGACCCTGACCCCATATGTATACCTCATTGAATCCATAATATAAGTAACTCAAAATGGTATTTCGAATATAACTGGCATAATAATTCGAGTAAATTTTCAGCTAAGTATAAAATGTAAATTCAATATCAACATGTGCCTTAATTAACTCTTTCGCGGCGAATACGGTCGATTGTGACCGTATAGCAAAAAACACGGCCGTTTGCCATATAATGTCAATATATTTAGAGTTCTATTTATATATTTCACTAGCAGACATGTCGACGAATCAGAAAATACCCTAACATTGGTTTTCCCAAATGATTTGATGAAGTTATAAACAAAAACTATGGCCATATTTTGTAAACATTTATATCCAGCCATTTGCATACATTCGTCCGTGTCTGGGGCTTCTTGGACGTTGACCATTTCGCTGTAATTAGGTCTTTTCATCAACTAAGTTCAGACAAAAGGAATTATATCGTTCAACAAATACTATATGGTCTCAAGCATATAATGCTAGACGATGCAGAGGTTTCAGGATTTGAAAACCGCACATTCACCGACTTTCCATCAGACCACGCCAATCTCATCATAGATTAAGAAAAACATTCGCTCATTTGTAGTTTTTTTAATTTTTATTTAGGACTTTCAGCCTTGTTGGAAACATAAAATTTACCAGTAAGGCTAACTGTAAAGGAAGTATAAAGACATTTTGGGATAGAAATACGGCAACATCGCTGCAGACCTATGATTTTGTCAATGATGTCACATCTTCCAAGTGGGAGTAATATAAAAAGCATTTTTCGATAAAATTTACAATTTTTTAGCCTTTCACTGTTTGCTACAAGCTTGTCAAACAATTAGCTACACTTAGCAGTGTTTTCATTCCAATTTATTTTGTTTATAGATTTTTAAAATTAATTTCTAATGTTAATTTTTTTAAAATATTATTTTATATATTTATGAATTATAAGGCAAACACGTCAATTGATCTGGTTTTTCAAGACAGAATATTGATGATTCAAATACGAACAAATTGATATAGGACATGTAAATATTTCCACAGACTCTGAGTGTTTTTTTTTATAATATAATAATAATATAATATAATAAAATAATATAATATATTATATGAATCACTTGTGGTTATATTTATGAAAAACAACTTAGCTGTGTTAAATAGAGATGAGGAGAAACCTTGGAGATCCGATTTCTTTTATGTCGAACGCACCAAGCGCATCTACATAGGCTTCTGCCTCCGATGACAGCAAAACCTGAAGACCATCAACTTTTGAAGCCATTTAATAGCGTAATCTTCTAAAAATCAGAGAAACTTTGTGATTTTCAACGAAAATCTGCCATTAAACGCGTCAGTAGTAACGAGCGAGAACACGGCACAAGAATACAACATGTCGGTTTTTTCTTTAATTGCTGCTCAGAGCAAACTCCGTGCTACTACGAGTGACCGTTCCATAGTACTCATTATTTAGAAGACCATAGCTTCTATTATGTTTATGGTTAAAAACACAAGTAAATGTGGTAACATAAACCTAGCGAATATCCGTCGACAAATTTCATTTTGTTGCTAATTTTAAGTAGGCCCTGCATTGTCCAATATCATTTTCTCTAAGCTATCTGCTACAAAAGTTGCGCCATGATAAGATATGACGAATTCCACTTCCACATAAAATAACTTTAATATATTTAAACGCGCCCGTATGCGACTCATTAGCATTGTATTTGGTCATTGAAGACTCGGAAGATTGTGGTCGTAAGTCAACATAAGGGTTTTAACGAATTTGACTTTGCTAAACTATTGCCTATGACCTAGTTTCGCAAGGTACTTGTTACATAGAAGTTCAGAATTTAAGATGAAGATGGCCTTTTCACAAATTAGTCAATAATATTATTTGCTTAAATTCATTTTCTACCAAATTGTTTTATCATTTGATCGATTTTTACTTACTTACTAGTCAGAATCCATGTTCTCCTTGGCCTCGTGTTTGCGGTCATCTATGGTTGCGCTAACTTATTTTTCGTTGATTTTGTTGTGAATAAATAAAATCATGAGTAAAATGACAATTAGAAGACTGGGTTTGCACGTATAAATACATAAATATTTAATTATGTGTATGCAATAGAAATAACCGGACGTTATTTGTGTGTAGAACAAATGATTTGGCTGAACACAGGTTGTCTTTGAAGCGAGTAAGTAAGAGGTGCACTTGCATCTGATAAAGCGATTATTAATTGTATCGTCTAGGACGGTTAAATCGATCTAATCAAAATTCAGTCTCAACGCCAATAAGTTGTTCAGTCATACTCATGGGATTGGTAAGGTGGGTTACTTTAATATCGGCGGCATAACTGTAGTATCAGGGACCGGCATATGCAATATCTTTGGACAGTTTCTAATGACGACACTAGCCATAACCGACCATTTTGACGCCTGTCCTGACTAAACGACAGTTAGGTCTCCCGATACTACAGTTATGTGTTCGATTTAAGCTGTATTAATAAATTCTGATAGTTTGCTTAATTAATTTCAAATTGCTTTCAGCTGAAATGCAGTTCAACCACTGGTTTCGAGCGTTGAAGCCCTTCACAGTCGTCCTTGCCAGACCGCTTTCAACATGTATCTCTCATCGAAACCAACAGATCTTTCAAGGCGGTTGTTCCTTTTGGAACACTCTTCGTTCGACGAACGCTCGCTGTGTTCCATCACTTGTGTGTGGACAAATGCTACGAGCACGGAACTACAGTACGAACGGTGATGAAGCTAAGCGGCTACGGTCAATCATGACATATGTGATTTCAACGGCTGTTGTCATGGTTGGTGCTGCTTATGCCGGCGTACCACTCTACCGAATGTTCTGCCAGGTAGCTCATCATCGTCATCATCATCATCATCATTGTTGTCGTCATCATTGTCATTGTGTTATCGTAACTCCAAATTCCTAAAGCGCTCATGTCAATTAAGTCTTATGTAAACTAATTTCTCTTTTATCATTTAAGTCTTCCATTTTAAATTAACTTTCCGAACTTGCTTTCTTGCTGTCAGTTGTGTGTTTGGGTGTGGTGTGTTAGTCTTGCATGTGTTTGGATTTATAATTGAAAAGAATATATAATTCTGAGAAACTCTGTTATTGTTATCTCTCCAATTCAGACAAGGACTTCATCTCAGGGTGACTCTGTGGTCACACATTCAGCGAGAAAAATTTGCAAACCGTGCATTTGCACCATCTGGTCCGACTGAATGGAATAAACTTCCTAACTTTATTCGCAGATCTGTATCACTCTTCAAGAAAAACAAGAAGACTTATTTCTTTAAGATTTAGTCTGAGCAGCCTTTCTTGTTACCCGATTTTGTGCAAGATTCCTTTTTTGTTTATGTCCAGTTTAATAATATTTATTATTATTTATAAAAAATTTGTAGCACACGTTGTCACACAGATATGCGAATGTGAGGTAGTGTTCATTCATTCATTCATTCGAGTATTTATATAGCACCTCTTAAAGGAAACTACTCAGTGTTGGTCATAAAGTAAAGATATCCAGAAGTTTGAAATCTTTTTGATGCCGTTCCTTCTAAATGGTGCATTTGTATGATGTCTCTAGTCCACAGGAATGGGTGGTGAGATCCAGAAAGGTCACGACACGTCAAAGGTCGAGACAATGACCCCGGTCAGCGATCGTTTGATCCGGATCCGTTTCAACGCAGACATCGCGTCGAGCATGCAGTGGAATTTCCGACCACATCAGCCAGAGATCAAGGTACGCCCTGTTTCAGTTTATATAGTTTAAATAAAGGGGTTATAAAATCGATTGGTAAATATGTTGGTTTCCTTTACGCCTTAAAGCTTAGTTGAGGGTTTTGAACATGGGTGTAATCAGGGCTGTACTGGTAAGTTTTGAGGTTAGTAGCCTTCACGATGACCGAGAGAAAAATCGACTTTTTTGGGTGCGGAATTTCTTATGACTTTTTTTTAGTCATCTGTCCAAAAATTCTGGTTCTCGGGAGGCGAGTATACGATGCCGTTTTTCGCCGGAGGTAAATATACGCCATATACCTGCGTATACCCCTGATTACAGCCCGGGTGTAATCATAAAAAATGTTGGGGTTTCCATTTTGGGTGTTTCCAATGAACACGGTCACCGAAGTTTTCAAAATTGGAAAATTATTTAAGGTGTTTATACCCCTCCATAAATAATAAATTTCTTCACTCCGAAGCGCTACTGATACTCAGAGCAGAACTGATAAATTTACATAATATGGAGCCCCCCTGAGAAATACCCATATTCTAAACTTCCTGCTCTGCACTTTTCAAGCTCTTGCTAGGAAATTTAACATGGTCATTGTGGTTTGCACCTGCTGCAAAAATGCCTGCAGGTGCCTACGCTTGCACCAGAAGAGCCACTGAATGTTATGTACGATCACTGTAAGCGGCTCTATATAAATTACAAATTACATTACTATACATATAATGTTGCGAACTTGGGTTTGCCGATCGTTTATGTTCCACCGCCGACTGTATTGAGTGTATTGGCGGCGTCTCTTTGAAGTCGGTCGCCGCTCGGCCTAGTATTATCGGCCGCGACCGCGGTATGCTTTATGTGCCCTTCCCCCCGCAGCGCGAATCGTTTATGTTCCACCGCCGACTGTATTGAGTGTATTGGCGGCGTCTCTTTGAAGTCGGTCGCCGCTCGGCCTAGTATTATCGGCCGCGACCGCGGTATGCTTTATGTGCCCCTTCCCCCCGCAGCGCGAATCGTTTATGTTCCACCGCCGACTGTATTGAGTGTATTGGCGGCGTCTCTTTGAAGTCGGTCGCCGCTCGGCCTAGTATTATCGGCCGCGACCGCGGTATGCTTTATGTGCCCCTTCCCCCCGCAGCGCGAATCGTTTATGTTCCACCGCCGACTGTATTGAGTGTATTGGCGGCGTCTCTTTGAAGTCGGTCGCCGCTCGGCCTAGTATTATCGGCCGCGACCGCGGTATGCTTTATGTGCCCTTCCCCCCGCAGCGCGAATCGTTTATGTTCCACCGCCGACTGTATTGAGGGTATTGGCGGCATCGCTTTATGTGCCTCTCTCCCCCGCGGTCGCGAATCCTTTATGTTCCACCGCCATCTCTTTGAAGTCGGTCGCCGGCGTGTACGACCTGTAGTATATATAAGGGAGCCTGTTGCTCTGAGAGGCAGTCATCCAGTTATCGAGAGAGTGAGAGTCAGTCCTCAAGTTCTAGCCAGAGATATAGTCAGTCGTAGAGCGAGTCGTGATGTACAGTTGATGAGTGTCGTACTGCCGTGAATAAACTGTGTTTCTTCTCTTCATCGTCGTGTGTTTCTTGGGTGAGGCGTATCGGTCGGAAGGGGCTGCACTTCCTTCGAAATACAACGAAGGCGGACTCGCGTCTCCCTCCTGAGACGACACGCGGGCATATTTGGACTGGCACCCGCCCGATCGGTAATCGGCCATCCTAAGGACCGAGAGGGCAACTGTTTCCGCAGTCGGGGTGTTTCAGAGTGCGTCTTTCCGCCACACTGGTACCAGAAGTGGGGTGTGTGGTCGCCTTCTGATCGACATTCGCAGATCAACCGACGATGGAAGAAGACGAGGAAGTCACAGTCGCCTACGCCGCTGGAGAATTCGCCGATCTACGGGCGAACGTTTTCACGCCATTGGCCGATGAGAGTGCAATGGCAGACCAGCGAACGGACCGGAGCCGACTCATCGAGGAGCTGCGGAGGCCGACTAGGATGAGCCACCGAGAGACGTCTGACGATCGGGAGACTTCCCTGAGAATGCCGGAGACTACCGGAGGACGGCCGTGGACTCGACCGCCTCCAATGAAGCCGGGAAAGTTTGACGGCACGGGATCGCTGGAGTCGTTCCTGGTGCAGTTCGAAGTCTGCGCCCGTCACAACCAATGGACTGCCGCTGACCGAGTCGACTATCTTCGATGCAGCCTGGAGAAAGCTGCCACGCAGCTTTTGTGGGACTTCGGTGCTCGTCCGAACGTCGGCTACGAGGAGCTTGTCGAACGCCTTCGACAGAGGTATGGAACGGAGGGCCAGGCGGAAAGCTTTCGCGCTCAGCTTTATTACAGACGCCAGCGTTCCCAAGAGACTTTGAGCGACTTGCTGCACGACATTCGTCGCCTTGTCGTGTTGGCGTATCCAGTACCTTCGAACGAGACCACGGAGATCATCGCCAAGGATGCTTTCCTTGAGGCGTTGAGCGACAGAGACCTGTCACTCAAAGTACGTGAGCGGGAGCCAAAGAACCTGGACGAGGCCTACAGGACGGCGCTTCGTCTGGACGCCTACCAACGGACGAACGATTCTGACGATAGACGGAGGCCTTCCAACCGCGTGCGGAGTACTCAAGAGACCGATGCGAGTACTCAGATCCAGTCTACGCTCGACCGATTCCTAGAGACGCAGCGCGACGAGCAGAGACGATGGCAGACGGATATGGAACGAAGGATCGACCGCCAATTCCAGGAGCTGCGAAACCGTGCTTCAACCGACGACGATCTGGGGCGCAACGGCCGCCCCGGAAACAGCAGCGCCAACGACCAGGACCGGTCGAGACGGAGTGTGACCTGTTACAACTGCAACCGCGCAGGTCACATTAGCCGGAATTGCCGCCAGCCTCGTCGCCCCTTCGACCGCAGGAACGACGTCGAGACCACAGAAACGGAGGCGCCGCCGCCTCTGATGAACCATACGACTCGCCCAAGATTGCCGGACCGAGCCAGCAGCAACGCCGTTTACATTCGAGGGAGCATCAACGGACGACAACAGATGTGTTTAATCGACACCGGATCCGAGGTCAGCTTGATCCCGTCTACAGTCGTCGAAGGGTTAGCACTGCAATCTTGCTCTCGTTTTCTGATGGCTGCAAATGGCACTAGCATTAATGTCCTTGGGGAGGTCCGTTTGCCCATTAAGATAAGGGACGGATTTGAGGTTTCCACCGTATTTTTGGTATCTGACCAGATTACCGAGCCCATGCTAGGTATGGATTGGCTGAGGGAACACCGGTGTAGAATTGGTTTTGGTAACGGGGCATTGTTTTTAGGACGTAGACGGGTACCCCTCGTAAAAGGGAACGGATCTATGTGGTGCCGTAGAGTGATAATTGCTGAAGAGGTTGTAGTGCCTCCTAAATGCCAGAGCGAAGTCTCTGTGAAGATGTTGTACGGGGACCTGACTACTATAGCGCCTGCATGGATGACAGAAGCCCAAGAGATACAGCCAGGGGTGCATCTCGCTCGCGTCGTCGTTGGAGACCGCGCGGATGCTAGTGTTAGAGTAGTTAACCTGAGCGACGAGACCGTTACGCTAACGAAGGATCGATTCCTAGGAGGATTGCATCCAGTGGAGGTGGAATTGGGTACAGGTAGGGGACAAGGGACCGCACCTGTTAGTGAGATTTCGCCCCGAGATATGTTAATGGCAGATTTGCCGGAGGAAGTTCCCTCCGAGATTCGGGAGCGGTTGGACAAGTTGCTTCTTGAATATCGGGACGTATTCTCAGTGACCGACCGAGATTTATGGAGAACGACTGCCGCTATGCATAGAATCGAGACAGACGAGACGCGCCCCGTTAGGCAGCCCTTAAGACGCCATCCCTTGCCGCATAGGACAGCTATCGACAGTGAACTTGATCGGACGTTAAATGACGGGCTGATCGAATCTGCAATTAGTAAGCATGCCTTTAGCGGAGGTCGGGTGCGAAGGGACAATAACGCTCGTAAATTCTATCGGCAGCAGAGGTTACGGTTTAAGCGAGGACGAGGTGACCGTGAGAGCGCGCGCCATATTGAACGACACGTGCCACGACGGACGGATCGGACTAACAATTGGCTGGGGAGGGTGACGAGATTTCGTAAGTGGGTTACTATCTGTGGTCGACCCCCCACGCCCTGTCCCTTGTTGCTAGCGCCCAACGTATATCCGTGGGAGCGGGTAAGAATATTCGCGGGTGGTCCATTGCCCGTGGGAAAGTGCCTAAAGCAGCCGTCAGAGGGTTTGGGGCGGGGCTTTGCACTGTGCTACTGCTGCCCACCGGAGGAGACGAGCAACGACGTCGCTAGTATACCGGATCTGCTGTGCGCGACGTACATGACGTCACCAGCTGCTGCAGCTGGCAGCGACGAGTAGCTAGGAATTAGATTGATTTGCTGATTGTGCCGTTGAGGTTGAGTCCCGATTTTTGACAGTGTGCAGGAACTTGGTTTAGGTCCGTTGGACGTAAATATCCTTGTTATGTGTTGTTCCTTGTGGAACAAATTTCTGTAGCTTGGTTGCCCATTGGGCACATGTTAATGTGTTACGGGCGGAACGTCGCCTCCGCCCGTTTGAGTTCACGCTTGTTCTGTTGCCTACGGGCATAGTTAAGATCGTTGTTGCCTACTGGCTAATTAATATTATTAGCTATTGACTAAAAGTCGTACGAGTAAAGGTCCCCGTGGAGGAATTGCTTTTCAGTTGTCCCTTGAAGGACGGGTTTCTGTAGCCTCAGGGCATATTTAGATTAATTGTATGATGACCGTGCCAGAGTTAGGGTATTGCTGTTAGAGACTTTCTTAGCTATAGACTCTTGGTGGGCCCGTTGGCCAATGTTTTCATCGTGGTGACTAAAATGAGGACATTTTATTAATCGTAGTGGGTGGGGGATGTTGCGAACTTGGGTTTGCCGATCGTTTATGTTCCACCGCCGACTGTATTGAGTGTATTGGCGGCGTCTCTTTGAAGTCGGTCGCCGCTCGGCCTAGTATTATCGGCCGCGACCGCGGTATGCTTTATGTGCCCTTCCCCCCGCAGCGCGAATCGTTTATGTTCCACCGCCGACTGTATTGAGTGTATTGGCGGCGTCTCTTTGAAGTCGGTCGCCGCTCGGCCTAGTATTATCGGCCGCGACCGCGGTATGCTTTATGTGCCCCTTCCCCCCGCAGCGCGAATCGTTTATGTTCCACCGCCGACTGTATTGAGTGTATTGGCGGCGTCTCTTTGAAGTCGGTCGCCGCTCGGCCTAGTATTATCGGCCGCGACCGCGGTATGCTTTATGTGCCCCTTCCCCCCGCAGCGCGAATCGTTTATGTTCCACCGCCGACTGTATTGAGTGTATTGGCGGCGTCTCTTTGAAGTCGGTCGCCGCTCGGCCTAGTATTATCGGCCGCGACCGCGGTATGCTTTATGTGCCCTTCCCCCCGCAGAGCGAATCGTTTATGTTCCACCGCCGACTGTATTGAGGGTATTGGCGGCATCGCTTTATGTGCCTCTCTCCCCCGCGGTCGCGAATCCTTTATGTTCCACCGCCATCTCTTTGAAGTCGGTCGCCGGCGTGTACGACCTGTAGTATATATAAGGGAGCCTGTTGCTCTGAGAGGCAGTCATCCAGTTATCGAGAGAGTGAGAGTCAGTCCTCAAGTTCTAGCCAGAGATATAGTCAGTCGTAGAGCGAGTCGTGATGTACAGTTGATGAGTGTCGTACTGCCGTGAATAAACTGTGTTTCTTCTCTTCATCGTCGTGTGTTTCTTGGGTGAGGCGTATCGGTCGGAAGGGGCTGCACTTCCTTCGAAATACAACGAAGGCGGACTCGCGTCTCCCTCCTGAGACGACACGCGGGCATATTTGGACTGGCACCCGCCCGATCGGTAATCGGCCATCCTAAGGACCGAGAGGGCAACTGTTTCCGCAGTCGGGGTGTTTCAGAGTGCGTCTTTCCGCCACAATAATATGGCTGTTGAACGCTAATATTCTTTGCTCAGGTGGTGCCAGGTGAGACGGCCCTGGCGTTTTACCGTGCCAAAAACCCCACCGACGTACCGATAGTTGGCATTTCAACGTACAACGTGGTTCCCTTCGAAGCTGGCCAGTACTTCAATAAGATACAGGTATTCTACATGTTAAATATAGTTTCAATAAGATACAAGTATCCTACACATCAAATATAGTTTCAATAAGATACAAGTATCCTACACATCAAATATAGTTTCAATAAGATACGGTATAATTCACT
Organism: Lumbricus terrestris; assembly: GCA_949752735.1. NCBI lineage: Eukaryota > Metazoa > Annelida > Clitellata > Crassiclitellata > Lumbricidae > Lumbricus > Lumbricus terrestris. The sequence continues at coordinate 40,981,633 of OX457048.1, forward strand.
AGATTCTTCTTCAACTGATGATGTTCTGTGTATTTGGTAACAATGGCATCGAGTCTTTTCTACTATTATTATTTCTATTCTGAATTAATAACTTTGAATTAATAACTTCTAATTAAGATGGTAATCAACACTCCTCTCTTTCAGCATCTTTCTCCCACCTCAAATCCTGCCTTTTCTCTCGGGGGGAGGGGTCTATCGCATTGTGAGCACCTCTGAAAGGCTTTAACCGGAAGAAGCGCTTTTTAAATGGTCATATACAATACAAAACAAAATCTATATCCAGATCAGTTCCTAAAAATCTTGTGTGCACTTTGTTATGAGGGAAATCTTGAATTCAGGTGTATATTGCATTTATACAAAACGTAACATAGACTCGGCTAGAAACGATGATGAAACTAACAGATTATTTTTATCACTGCTTCTATGTGCTATCTTGATATATATTTTTATACCATATTTTGTTAATGGAGTAATAATAGAGGCTACTTATTTATAATGCATTGGTTGTGTCAACGGTTTCAGTGTTTCTGTTTCGAAGAACAGCGGCTGAATCCGCATGAAGAGGTAAGGTTTCTCGCTTTCCTTACGGACATGGCTCAAATAAATTTTAAAAAAGAGTAAAATTTCTTTATTTCTCGATAAATAGTAAAGTGTTAAGCTATCAAATTTTTCTTTGTAAAATGTAAAGGACAGGATGCTGTTACAGTAGATGAGTTCAAAAAGTTATTTACAGTCATAAATTATGATTGAGGCTAGATTTGAATGCATCAAGAGATGTTGCTTAATTCACTTGATCGGTACGTTCCGGAAGACTGCTCCATGCAGTGGGTCCTAAGATGACGAGTACACGTTATTTTGTGTGTATGTGCACTTGTTATAGTGCCCCTTCAAGCTCTCTCTACTCAGAGGCGCTCCCGAATGCCGAGCGGACACTGCATCGAAGTTTCATGCCGAAGCGCTGAGCAATTGTGAGTGAAGGACTTGCCCAAGGTCCTTACGCGGCGAGGTGGATTCGAACCTCGAACCTTCCGGCTTCAAGGCAACGACGCCACCACTACACCACCGCGCCCCACAATTTTATATTTTGCCCATTGTTCAACATGCACCTTACAGTGGGGACTTTTTACGCAAACGAAAACATGTTAGCGAACTCATTTAACAGATAATTAGAATAAAACACAAATTCCACTCAAAGAGATACCCTAAAATTTGAAAGTGATGTCGATATGTTCACATTGCACTAAAAGAATTTGAAAACAGATGCAATTAACATGAAGCCGATGTTTCTGCATTTTCAGGTCGACATGCCGGTTTTCTTTTACATCGATCCTGAATTCTGCGACGACCCAAGGATGGAAAGGGTCGACATAATCACGCTGTCCTACACATTCTTCGAGGCTAAAGAAGGCATGACTCTACCGTTCCCGTATTATACGCCCCCTTCTTCACATGCCACGGCGTAGTCATGTTGAACTGGATCGAGTTGTGTAGAAATGTTAAACTGTTTGATCCTTTTGTGGAAGTAAAACACCATAGATCGACTTGGAATAAGAATGTTTGAAATTTCCCAGCCTTTGTTCTGTTGAATGTCGGAAAATGTTTTGATCATTGGTGGATTGGCTTGCGGTGTCAATGCTAATAGGCGTTTTCCTTGAAATGGTGCTATATAAATATCTCTTTTTACATACGTTACAGCCTGTTTCCGAATATGCCTTGTGTTAGGGATCATAAATTGCTGGCTAATTAGCCAATCTGAAGGAAGCATGTATTACTGTATCCTGGAAGATTTGGGAAAGGCTGTATTTTTACATGTAGGCCTATGTATGTGCACCTGTTATAGCGCCCCTTAAAATGCTACTCGGAAGCGCTCCTGACTACAGCGTGGACACTGAATCGGAGTTTCACACCGAAGTGCTAAGCAACTGCGAGTGAAGGACTTGCTCAAGGTCTCTATGAGGTGGTTTGAGCTGGATTCTAACTTGCAACCCTTCAGCTGCAAGGCAACGAACATACCCACTGCAACACCGCGCCCCACTATGTGCATCAAGACTCTTATTAATAAGCTGCTTTTGCAACTGATCTACACAATCGTCTTGAGTCAGACAAATAATTTTGTCAATGACCTTTGGCCATCTATTGTTCAAGGTTTCTTCAACTTCTTGAAGCAAAATGTATTTATGATTCTTGCAACAAATGAATTGCCCTTCATTTAAATGCTCACCTTACTGTACCGATTATATGAACCATTGTCATTCATTCTACGGGCTTACATAGCGCGCTCGCAGCCCAGCCACGGCAAAATAAAAAAACTGGAGAGATTTACGGCATAAAGTTTGACTGGGCATTGGCAGACCAATATCTGCTTTACATACAACAATATGGAGTAATGACAGACGGCTATTAGGATTTATAATCTGGAAAATTTGTAGTGCACAGTAATTTTTGCAATCGCAGTTCATCTTAAAGCTTCTATAGCGCAAGACAGTACATGTGCGATCGCCTGTGAGCCAATCAACACAGGCCTGGCTAAAATTCTTTAAACACGTAACATTATTTCAGTTCAAACGAGAGACGTACTAATCGAGTAATTTAGTAACAGAATATTTACAAGAGTAGGCCTAATTAATAAAGAAGTTAATGAAATAACGATTCATTCATTGAGATGCACCAGGCAAACATTTGCCGGAGTAAACATCTTGCATAGAGGTCGTCACATAGCACGCAATTGACGATAGTCGATAGCGCCATCTGGTCACAGCATCGAGTCGCTGAAGCTCTTGCCAAAACTGGGTTTGCGTTTTTGGCCGTTCCTTCTACGCCTCGAAGACTTTTTGGTTTCGGATGACCGAAGTTCGCGATGCTGATGCGGGATCTCTCGCGGTTCCAGATAGTATATCGCCAGCTGGGTGTTCCGACCGAACTGTACGAGGTTCTCCATCAAACGTTCCAGGTAGGCATCCGTTTCGTCCTGAACTTTCGACTTGACAACGTTTTTCTTGCTGGGGCTGATTTCGCATACAGTGGACGCCGCTGAGGTGGAAGTGTCCTGGAACTCGGCGGCCACCGTACTCGAAACGATACGCAGCTCTCTGATCGCCGTTTTCGCCTTGTCGATTTTAGCGTTGAGAATGTCTACAGCGAAGTAAAACTCGGTACTAAGTCTCCGGCTGATGCATTGCAGCTTGTCCGCTTTCAGTTTTAGCATCTTAACGAATGTTGTTCTATGTAAACGTACCGTATAATAATTATGTATATCCAAATGCTAGAAGTTCAACAAACTTCAATATTTTACCGTGACGTCATAGACCAAATTATGCAAGAAAACGTTTATTACCTCTTTGGACATATAATAATATTATTGTATCTAAGACTTGTAGATTTATATAGCGCAAGGAGAGTCGACTATTGAGAGGCGCTCTCAGCACATAAACTGTGCGGGGAATTTATACCTTTATAGTGAGAGGATGATCTCGGCCGGGAGCGCCTCTGAGTATAGGTACCTTAAAGGGGCTCTTTATAAATTAAGATTGATTGATTGAGTATAAAAACGATCCATAAGCTTAACCCTTAATGAGTACGTAGCCTATCAGGGCTGTTTTAAAGAAATTTTTATAACTGCACAACTCCTTCGTTCCTTTCCCCGTCTTCAATGGTGAATTACTTCCAATTGGAGGACAATGAACTTTTTCGCTAGTTTTAACTGTACAGAATTGCTTCTACAACCGCACAAATTCGCTTAGAACTGCACATTTTGTGTACAACTGCACGTTAAAAATGCCCTGATACATAATTTATCATTCCAAAGGGAGGGATTCGACCAACCACAGAAATGAAGACTGGACTCGCACCGTGATTATTTATGCGCCTATAGTGTCATTCCTGCGTGTGGTTTCATCAAGCAATTATTATAGGCCTAGTACAAACTGCATGCTAGCCAAGTGCAAACACTATAGCCTATGCAGGTAGGCCTAGGCAATGACGAGTTTTCGAGCAACCTAATTTAACCATTTAATGAGGTATTACTGAAGAATGGACGCTGCATTTGATTAGAGCAACGGTTTCAAACTTAATTAAAGACCAAAGTAACGTGCCGTAAACTTGGGTCCATTAAACCAGCAATCCAACATCATTCGATTTGTTTCTGTGCCAAAGAGGTGAAGTACACCGTACTGTAACAGTAGGCACCCAGCCTGGCATTTCGCAGAAACAGATATATATATATATATATCATATATATATTATAGTCTAATTCACTTTTCATTTCCTTCTTCGTGTAACATGTTGCGTTAGGTCTTTAATTATGAACTTCATTTTTTAAATAATAAAATCGCAGAAATCACAGTTGACACTTTCCAACAACTTAGCCTAGCTTTCTTGGATTAACCATTCAGATTTCGATGACTGAAAATTAGGGCTGTTGTTTGATTAAAAAATGTAATCGAAATTAATCTTTCTAATCGCGATTAACTGCAGATTAATCGCAACACATTTTCTTCAAGTGTATTAATCTTAATATTTTTCTAAAGACTGTAGGCATAAAAAAGAAATGCATACTTTCTATTACAAAACAATTTCAATGATCCTTGGCTTGGGCCCAATGAATTTCTGCATTCAGTATATTGAACAGTTTTGTATCAAAGCCAGCATCAAAACACTGTTCAGATAAGTCAACTGCGTTATAAATTTTAATCGCAAATTTTTTAAACACGTTAATCGCACTCGTTAATCGCGATTAATCAACAGCCCCACTCAAAATAACCCGTTTCGATTACACCTGTTTAGCAAAATAATAGCAAAGAAAATTTTAGCCACATCGACCCTGCCGCTACAATGCCGAGAATGAAACGCATTCGCCTAGTCTTCAGTCTTTACTCCTCACCCTGGGTACAATGGTGACCCTGGTACAAACGCCGGTTCAATCCATCATTACCTTCCCGTAAAATTCTGGATGTCCACCACTTCATTAGAACGCATAATGCTGCGTTTAATTACTGCAGAGCAAACTGCGCTACGTCGAAATTTCCAACGAGTTATTCTTTATAAGTAAAATAAAAAAATTCCAGATAAAAAGCTCGAGTTGTATTAAAAATCATTTCCATTGATAGAATATCTCAAGTACAATTTATATTAATGTAGAAATAAGTCATACAGACTAAAGACAGAGAGAGAGACAGAGGGAGAGAGACAGACAGACAGACAGACAGACAGACAAGCAAAGAAAGAAAGTCTGGTAGCAAGGCAGATAAATGACAGACAGAGAACCAAAAACAAGACAGCAAAATGTAAACAGATAAAGAGAGACAGACAAAGGTACAGAGAAAACGTCAGGGAGAGAGACAGCATGTGCGATAGTATGTGAGTGTGTGTGAGACAGACAACAGACAGAAACTCAGACAGATAGAGAAACCAAGAAAGACACAAAATGCAAGTTACAGATAGGGAAAGAGAGATATAACGTGTGTGAGAGATACAGAGATCAGAATTTAAATGGTTGGCCACAGCAAAAACCCATCTCCATAGGACTACAAATTCATCAACGACGACGATGACCATATTAATCAGTCTGCTCTGCAGAGAGAGAGAGAGAAAAAGAGAGGCAGACAGACAGACAGAGACAGCTATTAAACACTTTCCTAACTCTGTATACACCACAGAAATTCCAATTCATAGTCTTCTCTAAAGGCAAAAACGTTCGTCACAGCTGAACGCTGCCATTTGTGCTACTGTCCGTTGGTTTGTTTACCCCGACGACGACGGGTAACGACGACGATGAATAGTTCAAATTACTCGCACCGAGATGAGCAGACCCTGGACTCGGAGTATCTGCAAAAAATAGAGAAACCGCAATCAACAGATGCGCTCTGAGTGGTTAACATCATCATGCATAATCATATCAAGCGCTAATATATTATGTGATGATGGAACATCAATCAATGAAGCTCAACAATTGTGAGGGATTTGTTCAAAGTCCCTACACAGTATGGGTGTCAAAGAGCCAGTGGTGGCTGTAAAATAGGTCGCGGCAGGTCATTTGACCTGTCAATTTTACTCCTGACCTGCCTTATCAACTGCCAAAATTTTCCAGAATTTGCAATGTGTACGTGACCTGCTGGCACTACCATTGCATAGAGCTGGCCCTTCTGGCCTGGAAGCAATGGTTTTCTCGCCTGCAGAGAGAGAGAGAGCCTTGCCTAAATATTAAAAAATTTAAGACTAGAAATTAAAATATGTTATTTTGAAGGTTTATTGACTTCTAAGTGATGTTCATGACTGAAAATGAAGATCAGATATTTGGTAGCCTGATTGAGGGCTATAATGATTTTAAGAAAGAAATCCGTTATCAACAGACAATTCAACAATTACTTAATTAAAGATATCTAAAGAGAAAGCTTTATGTCTCTAACAAATCAGCTATTTAGTCCCATCATTCGGCCACTGTGTTCCAACATGTAAAGCCACAATTTAAAGCCATCAACAGTTTTTCAAAGCTGGCACCAAGTGATAATATCCAAATAATTAGCAAAAATAAACAGCTGGGTTACCCGTGAAGCTGTATCCGTAGGCGGCGTAAGCAGCTTTCTTGGCAGCCACAGCAGCGGCCGCCTCCGCAGCGCTTAAGGATTTCTGGATGCTACCACGACCTCGTGACCTGTGGGTCGTGCCGGACCCCCGGGGTCTTCCCCTTGGACGACCACCTCGTTTCGAATGGAGAGACGTCGCAGTAACTGCAATCGAAACAAGTCATACGACTCTCTTAATGACGTTGTTCACAAAACAGCAAATGAATACTCATGTAGCAACAGAAAATCTATTCATTCATTCAATTCAATTCATAAGCTACTGATCACCCCTCAAAATTTGAGTAAATTTTCATGTAACAGTTCAATTCTGAAGCTACTGATTACCCCCCCCCCCCCTCCCCCAAATACATGAGTAAATGTTCACGTAACAGTTCATGGGTGTCAAAGACTACACCCAAAAAGAGCAATATCGTTCGACTCTTTCTCATTTAAATGCATCTAGGATGACACTAACTGTTAAAGCACAAATCAGAACAAAGAAAAAGTAAAACTGCAAAGCTGCAGAAGAGAGCAAGTGCACTTAGTGCATACAAATAACATAACATGTCAGATGAATTATGTGTATCAACCGTTCACCATAATATCATTTCATCCATGCAGTGACTCGACGAAATACCGTTTTAAGTGTTTTTTAATATGCTATACTTTGCATGGACTCATTCATTCATTAACTAAGCTCTTAAGTGGTGTAATATGCCGAGCAAATTTCTGTCCAGGGTAACGGCCTCTGTTGTCATAGACCCTGGTGGCCTGGTCAAATCGGATCCATCCATCCATTCATTAACTAAATGAATTTGTGATATGTTTCTTCAAGGGGACTACTCAGAGGTGCTCCCCAACCCCAGCGCAGCCAAACAAAATTTTAAGAGGAGTGTTTGAGAGAGAGTTCTAGAAAGGGAGCGTAGTCCCAAAGGGGAAGCCAGCCATTCCAGGTTGACGGTCCTACCACTTATAAAGCGCTCCTTCAAGAAATCTACTCAGCAGGAGCAGTCCCAGCTTGTGAGTGAAAGACTTGTTGCTCGGGGTCCCTACACAGCACCCATCTCAGAGGAGAGGGCAGATCGATTCGTACAATACAAGCCGCCCAACACCTTATGAAGTGCTCAAAAACGTCGCCTCACATCCTTATACAGCATCGGTTGGCAACGTTTTAAAGGTGTATAAATGAACCGTCTACAGAGGACTTGTTGTTCATGGTCTCAAAACACAGCAGCCGTGTGAGGGAAAGAATCGATATTAATCGCTCAGTGTGTTCCATCCTTACATAGCATCGGCTTACCCCGTTTTAAAGGTGTTTAACTATCATTAATTTTTTTTCTATCCTTACATAGCATCGGTTTATACCGTTTTAAAGGTGTTTAACTATGAATAATACAGAAATTAATGGTGCAGTATGTTCCATTCTTACATAGCATCCGCTTACACCGTTTTAAAGGTGTCTAACTATCATCGGCAATTTTGAGTGAAGGACTTGTTGCTCAAGGTCCCATACACACTGTAACCATCTCATGGGAGGACAATCGAATCCGTACAATGGAAGAAGCACTCTAGCCAACCAGCCACCATGTCACAGGTTACATTACGTGCAGCAAGTTACGCGAGTGTAAATATACGAACCGGAAGTTGAGGACGAGAGAGGATCGGTGACGTCATCGACGACTAAAACCCCGTCGCAGCTTTCATCATCCGCCATGCTCTCAGACTTTTGCGTCACTTCGCTGATCACAGATAAACACTAAACACGAGAGAAAGGAAAACAGTCTAAACTGCTGCCGTTAATCTTAACAATCGTACTACATCATACCAAAATCCTAAACCAGAAGTACTTATTAAACAAGAATCCTAAATCATAACAAAATCCTAAATCAGTAAGTACTGTTAATCATATAATCAGTATAACTAATCATGTAAAAATTCTAAATCTATAATTCCACTCAAATAAAAGATTCTAAATCCGCACAGCCAATCGTAACAAAAACTCTCAATCAGTACCACTAATCATATCAAAATCAGCACCACTAATCATATCGAAATCAGTACCACTAATCATATCAAAACCCAAAATCAGTACCACTGATCATATCAAAATTCCAAATCAGTACCACTAATAATATCAAAATTCCAAATCAGCACCACTAATCATATTAAAATTTCAAATCAGCACCACTATTCATATCAAAATCCCAAATCAGTACCACTAATCATATCAAAATCCCAAATCAGTACCACTAATCATACCAAAATCCCAAATCAGTACTGAAAATCATATAACTATAAATCACTACAGCTAATCTGATAAAAATTCTAAACCAGCGCTGTCATTCATATAAAATCGCACCCTCATTTTCTCAGCCTCGGCATACGTGGAAGCAGCTGTGAGGCCAACCTCTCCCCCACCACCCGATCCTCCCATCAACATCAACCACCAGGAAAACCACCATACAGCATAACCATGAGACATACCTCGCTGTGGGGACTTGGTGGAGCTGACGCGGAGTTGAGGCTGATCTGGGAGCTTTCGTCTCCGGCAGGAATGGTTAGATTCTCGGCAAATGATGGAGCAGAAGCAGCAGCAGAAGCAGCCGCAGAGCCTGGCAAGTCTTCCACTTTCTGACGTTTCGGTGGCCGGCCAGGACCTCGGCCGGACTTTGGCTTTGAATTAGAAAACGAAAAACCATTAAGCAATTGAATAAGAAATAGTTATGAAGTAATCGAATTCAATTCAAAGCAATCAAATATAATTCAAAGAAATCAAATATAATTCAAAGAAATCAAATATAATTCAAAGAAATCGAATATAATTCAAAGTAATCGAATTCAATTCAAAGAAATCAAATATAATTCAAAGCAATCAAACATAATTCAAAGCAAACAAACATAATTTAAAAAAATCAAATATAAGTCAAAGCAATCAAACATAATTCAAATCAATCAAATATAAATTTTCAAAGAAATCAAATACAATTCAAAGAGATCATACATGAATCAAAGTAAGAGTGACTGCAATGGAAATAAATTTAACATAGGCCTATACGCAGCAATCATAGAAACAGCACATAATCTTCACATGATCACAATTGATCAGCCACAAAAGTAGCACATAAACCGAATTAACCCCATCGAGATAAATAACAGCCAATCGGCAGCACACAAAAAACACATAATCAGAAAGATGAGCCATCCATGTAACAACGTATCACGTACTTTGGTGGAGTTGAGCTTTCGTTTTCTCTGCATGTCTTTCTCTTTGTTCAGTTCTTCCTTCTGCTTCCGCTCATCCTGCTTCTGTTGCACTGCAAATGACAGAAAAAATAAAAACATATAGCGCCCCTTCAAGCTCTCTCCTCAGAGGCGCTCCCGCCTACAGCGCGGACACTTCATCGGAGTTTCACGCTGAAGCGTCTGAACAATTGCGAGTGAAGGACTTGCTCAAGGTCCCTATGGGGTGGCTTGAGGTGGATTCGAACCTGAAACCCTCCGGCTCCAAGGCATTGACGCCACCACTACACCACCGCACCCCACCTGAATAGAGCATATTCGGTGCCTTGCAGCCGGAAGGTTGCTGGTTCGAATCCACCACAAGTCGCTTCGTAAGGACAACGAGCAAGTCCTTTCCTCGCAATTGCTCATGCGCTTTGATGTGAAACTCCGATTCAGTGTTCGCGCTGTAGTCGGGAGCGCCTCTGAGTAGTAACCATGATGGGGAGTCATATAAAACTTCATAATGCATGAATATCTCTTCCAGTGTCAATCTGATGACCTTATAGGAATCTACTGTAACACAGAAGTTAGCTTCATAAACACTTAATGTACATTACAGCACCTTACACTGGGACAGGTTTGATCCTGTTAGCCTTTATATAGTAGGGGTTTGATCCTAAATCTTCCCCCCCCCTCCCCCGAGACGGTTGCTGTGTAGGGTCATCTGGCCAATCCTTCGCTGACAATTGTCGATGATAGTTAGACACCTTTAAAACGGTGACAACTGATCTTATATAAGAGTGAAACACGATGCCCAAGTAAATCGTCAACAGTTCTCTTTTTTAGACACCTTTTATTAATTAAGACCGTTTAACGGGTCTATATTGTAAGTAGAAGACCATGTACTTTTGGTGAGCGCTGGCCTTGTTATGTCAGATTAACGGGTTCGATCCTACCTCTCCACTGCCACGGATCCTGTGTATGGAACCCGAGCAAAAGGCCTTCACTTAGACACCTTTAAAACGGCGTACATTGATGCTATGTAAGGATGAAATACTGTTAAGCAATGAAATCACGAATTCATGGGTGTCTGGAAACAGGATTCATTCATTCATTCATCACACAGTTGCTGTGCAGGGACAATGGACCACTGAGTCCATTCTCTCGCAATAATCCATCATCATCACCATCTCTTGATTGATATTGACACTTGGTAGGCCAAATGATGTTGCATTTCACAGTGCACTAATAACTAGAAAGTAGACACTGGCAGTATCGCACCTCACCCCACCCACTAGGTGGTAATGACAATTTCAAATCTATATATAGTGTCACTTCAAGACAAACTCATCAGAGCCACGCTCACTGCTCACCCAACACAACGAAACCACGATTAAAAACAGAATGGTCTTCAAGAGTTTGCTGAAAATCTTGAGGCATTGAGCACAAAAGTAGTAAAATGCAGTTTGTTTGTTTGTATGTATGTATGTATGTATGTATGTATGCATGCGCACTTGTTATAGCGCCCCTTCAAGCTCTCTACTCAGAGGCGCTCCCGACTACAGAGCGGACACTGCGTTGGAGTTTCACGCCGAAGCGCTGAGCAATTGTGAGTGAAGGACTTGCCCAAGGTCCTTACATGGCGAGGTGGATTCGAACCCCGAACCTTCCGGCTTTAAGGCAACAATGCCACAACTACACCACAGCGCCCCACAATTAACCCATAGGCTGGAGTTCAAACCCTTGGTCTTTGTCAGGTTCCTAAAAGGCATGCCACAGACGATCACAAAAGTATATATAATATTATATATATATATATTATACATATACGCACATTTTCTTTCCATTTCATCATCATCGAGCAGTAACGACACGACTTCTTTGGCCTTGAGAATGTCTGGCGAGAAGTTGCCACCGCTGATCACCATGCGCTGGATCTAAAAACAACGACCAACAACACAGACCAAATAAACACAACTGTGTAGCCATGCATTTACATATCACTGTAACTGTAGTCGTAACAGATGCGATAGCATCGTCGGTAGCTAAAAGTCGCATCTAGAATGCTTTACATATTCAGTTGAAGCCATGTGATCTACCTGTTAGGAATCTGACAGTGATATCACAAAAATTATCAATCTGAAATCAAATCATTTATCATATCTTAGTATATAGCAAAAAATTCAAGGAAAGCAGAGGAGATGAGAGATTCATTTATTCTATTTTTATTTCTCCATTTCTATACAGCCCCTTCAAGTCCGCTACTCAGAGGCGCTCCCAACAGCGCGGACACTGCATCGAAGTTTCATGCCGAAGCGCACAAGCAATTGCGAGCGGAGGACTTTCCCAAGGTCCCTATATACGAGGCGACTTGAGGTGGATTCGAACCTGCAACCCTCTGGCTGCAAGGCGACAAACATACCCACTACACCACCATGCCCCATATGAGACAAGTATGCAACAACAGACCTCGCTCTTCTCCTTGGCTCTCTGTAGGATGCGTTCCTCGATGGATCCCTTGCAGATCAATCGATAGACGGTGACCTGCTTCGTCTGACCAAGACGATGCGCACGGTCCATCGCCTGCTGGTCGACCGTTGGGTTCCAATCGCTGTCGTAGAATATCACCTAAAACGCACCCAGACAAAACAAACACACAGTTTAGACTCAACTGAAGGAAATTGAGGATGTGGCTTTAAAGTAATGCAATCTAATCTAATCTAATAAAGCATTTGTAAAGCGCTTCTCGCAGCAGAGCTATTCAGAAGCGCTCTCAGCGTGACAGGCCCATGAAAAAAGAAAAGTCAGCGAGCGAAAAGATGCAGGTGAATTTCCTACAAGAATCCTGCCACGAATAATTACAGAAGGAAGGTGATTCCAAATTAAAGGATCAACAATAGCAAAAGCTCGATGTTGGGTTAATGAGGTTCGTGATCTGGGTACAAATAGATCAAACCAATCCATATGTCATGTCAATGTCATGGTTTGATATGATCATGGTTTCGTTTAATCTGTTTAAGGCTTCGTTTGATTATGGCTGATCTGATCATGGCTTAATCTGATTATGGCTGATCTGATCATGGCTTAATCTGATTATGGCTTAATCTGATCATGGCTTAATCTGATTATGGCTTGGCTTGAAATCAAATCAAATTCGATGGAATCGATTCAGTAACAAATACAATCACATATTTTCATATTTTGCAGTACAAGTGTTATTTAAAGCAAACAAAAACTTTACCAGACAAAGTCAGGTATACGCTTGAGAATGTAGTAAAAATACAGGATAGGGTGAATCGACTCATGAGGAGAAGAAGCTCAAAAGCTTGTCTAGTGATTTTAGTCGTCCTCAATATAGTTAGACTGAGTGGAGAAATAAAGGGGAACAAAAGTTGACACCGTGGCTTACATGTATAACATTGTATATATACTAACTAAGTCATAGTCATAGCTTACATAGAGTCAGCAGACTGTTCAATATAAATGTTTTGGCAGGCCAGCATAAAGGAGTTCAGATATGAATATGGCTTGGTGTAATCTTATCATGGCTTGGTTTTAACCCTTTAATGCCGGAGGGTATAGGATTTCCCATACCATTTACTACTATCTCGGCATTAAAGGGTTACGTGATTGCAGGAAATAACGAAACCTTAATGGCAGCGCTAGAACAGGTCTGAGTGTTTGCTTACAGTGTCTGCCGCTGTTAAGTTGATGCCAAGTCCTCCGGCTCTCGTGCTGAGCAGAAAGACGAAGATGTCGGAACGCGTTTGGAAGTCGGCGACCATATCACGCCGATCGGAAATCTTGGACGACCCATCCAACCGCATGTACGTGTGCTTGCGATACCACAGGTACTCCTGTCAAACGAAAGATGGATGTCATAACGTCGGCAAAGACAAAACTCTTTTGTTGGAATTAAATTTGAAGGAAAAAGGAACAGTGACAGACCAAGACTGTGCTGGATAAGTTAATATAAACCATAACATTCATTCTATGAACTTATATAGCAACGCTAAAGTATTGACTGTAGTTAGATATAAAGCACATGACTAAATTCAGCACCTCAATCGAAGCCGCTATCCACGACTCTCAACTAAAAAACTTCAACCAGTAGCCCAAAAAACATGGTAAACCAAACTAGACCAATTATTGTAGGAACTAAGAAACCTCGAGAATGTCGATCATGCGCGTCATCTGCGAGTAGATGAGAACGCGGTGGTTCTCCCTCTTCAGCTTCGTCAGCAGTCCATCTAAGACAGTCAGCTTCCCAGCATCAACCACCAACATCTCCTTATCTGAACAAAATTGAAATAACGAAACACCATAACGACAACTAACTCAGCCAAACTCAGCTAAAAGACTGACAAACACAGGTCTGCCTACAACTAGTAGCCCATCACATGTAGAGCATGGATCCAGTAATAATAATTAATGTGAGATCATTGGAGACATGCGTTGTGGTACAGCGTAAAAAACCGGACCATGTATTAGTGCCGAAAAGTAAATCTTTAATAGTACCACACAGCAGTCCTATTAATCGATCAATCGATCAACCAGTCAATCAAATATATTATATATTGCCCCTCAAGATCTCTACTCAGAGGTAATGCTAGAAGCTACGGGAGACAAAAAACTCTTCACATTAAGCAGAATGTCGTGTAAACAGGGATCATGTAAAATAAAGTCAGTCCCAAGTGTATCAATATTCTTATTAGGTATATATCAGCCGCTTCCATCCAATAATCATCATTTGAGTCTCTTCTATTTATGGGACCTTGAGCAACAAGTCTTCACTCACAATTATTGCTCAGCACCATCATCCATCACAACAATAAAAATCATAAAAACAATAACCAACAAAAGCCTCTCAAAGTAAAATACGAATTCATTCATCAAAATTGTTATTACAACGAAAGCGATTCCTGCGTACCTGGAACAAAGATATTCGAGAATCCGTGTTTCGAGGCAATGTCCTCCATTCCAAGAGGCGTCGCTGGGAAGAGGCATGTTCGGACGGAGGAGGATGAGGAGGCACCCATTGTCTCGTCTGCGATGGCTTGGAATCCATAAGACAGGTACTTGTGTCCAGTCGTGCTGGCGTCAACGGTCTCCTTCAGCCTCTGCCACTCCGCAGTGCGGTCGATGGTGTAGCAACCAAAAGACCCAGCGACGACCTACATCAAAACAAGAGAACTCTAATAAGCATTACCAGACAATATCATGCATGGTGGAGCGCAGTGGTGTAGGGGTTGTGTTCGGTGCCTTGAAGTTGGAAGGCTGCAGGTTCGAATCCACCTCAAGCCGCCCCGTAAATAGGGACCTCGAGCAAGTCTTTCACTCACAATTGCTCGCTTCAGGTTGAAACTCTGATTCAGAGTCCGTGCTGTACAGTAGTCGGGAACGTCTCTGAGTAGAAATCTTAAAGAGACGGCGCTCTAACAATTGCTCAATGCTCATACATACATAGGTGAATGTTCTAAGAAAGATGAGCACACATTGAGCAGTCGGTTAAGCAAGACGTCAGGCAGCCAATGAGTATGAAGTGGTAGCGACCTCATTTTCTTGGCCTCGGCATATGAGGGTGGGAAGTCGCCAGTCCTCACCCTTGCCGTCTCATCCTCCCACCGACAGCGAATGGTCAGTGTACTTAATTACAGCTGGGCTGACGTGCAGCAGAAATCTCCAATCAAATCACTTTAACCACAACACTATCAAGCCTCCATTGTAAAAATCCTTTATATGTAAAGTTCTAGTTGAGTATAATAATAAGAAGATCGCACTGTAGCTGACCTTTGGTACGATGTAAAAGAGGAAGCGAGGAACATCGGTGGCAACACAGTGACAACTGTATAAGAAACGACCGGATGACGATGACGAATTATCGACTGCGTCTTCACGTTGAACGTCAAACTACGGAATAACAAAAGACGACAACAATGAATAACATCTCAGCCCCATCCACTCACTCATCCATCTTTACATCCACTCACCCATTCACCTATTCACTCACTTGCAACTGTAATTCAGACAATTTCTATAGCATCGTCAGAAGCAAGCCACTTCTAGGATGCTTTACACGCGTAATTATTGTCAATTGTTAAAGTAAATGTCATGAGCTCGAGAGCATTGATCTATCCACTCACACATTCATCTATCCATCCACACTGCCCATAGTGTTCATGGCAAGCATAATACATTCAAACAAAACAAATATATATATATATATACAAGCCAAGAACTGAATGAGAATTCCATAGCAAGAGAAAGAAAGGGTTAGTCATAGTGGGGGAGGGAGGGAGGGAGGAAAGGGAACTGTAGAGCTTAAATAGCGAGATCTAGGGAATCCTTGTTTAGCAGCATGTCATCATTGCAAGGAAGCATTATGGTTCCCGGACAATTCGTCCCCGGACAATTCGT
Organism: Lumbricus terrestris; assembly: GCA_949752735.1. Taxonomy (NCBI): domain Eukaryota; kingdom Metazoa; phylum Annelida; class Clitellata; order Crassiclitellata; family Lumbricidae; genus Lumbricus; species Lumbricus terrestris. The sequence continues at coordinate 40,997,832 of OX457048.1, forward strand.
CCCGGACAATTCGTCCCCGGACAATTCGTCCCCGGACAATTCGTCCCCGGACAATTCGTCCCGGACAATTCGTCCCCGGACAATTCGTCCCGGACACCATTACCGTATACAGATGTCGACCGGAGATACTGCTGCGCATTAAAATTCAATTCGAAATTGAAAATTATTTCATTGTTCTCAAAGCAAATGTAGGCCTAAACATAATATAACACGTTACCTCACTTGGCTATGACATTAAAGGTATATTTGGAAAGCAATAGGTTGGCCTACTCCAGAATGGACAAGTCACGCATAGACTGAGGCTAAAGTAGGCTATAGCCGGTCCGAATTGTCCGGGTCCGAATCCGAATTGTCCGGGTCCGAATTGTCCGGTCCGAATTGTCCGGTCCGAATTGTCCGGGACGAATTGTCCGGACACCAGCATTATGTAGGCACATCTGTCGAACCATAACATGCTGAAACCAAACTTGATGACAGTAGTTACCATGTCCACAATAGCTACCATGTTTTTTCTATTTCTTTCTATTTCTCGCATTTGCTAAGGCACCCCTTCAAGGTATCTGCTCAAAGGTGCTCCCGACTACAGCGTGAGCACTGCATCGGAGTTTCACGCCAAAGCACACGAGCAATTGCGAGTGAGCGAAGGACTTACTCAAGGTCCCTACACAGCGGTTAAAGGTGAGATTCGAACTTGGAACCAAGACACTGAACCCACAACTATACCAGTGTGCCCCACAATCTGTATCAGTTATCTTGTTTGTCATAGTCACCTTGTCTGCCTCAGTTGCATTGTGTATTGCAGCTACCTTCTCTATTACAGTGGGGCGCGGTGGTGTAGTGGTGGCGTCGTCGCCTTGAAGCCGGAAGGTTTGAGCCTCGAATCCACCTCAAGTCACCGTGTAGGGACCTCACTCGCAATTGCTCAGCACTTCGGCGTGAAACTCCGATGCAGTGTCCGCTCTGCATTCGGGAGCGCCTCTGAGTAGAGTGCTTGAAGGGGCGCTATAGCAAGTGCACATACAAACAAACAGTTACCCTGTCTATAATTATTACCCTGTCCATCGCTGAATCTGCCTCATTAGGTGAATCTCCTGAAGATGAATCATTGCCTCGACTTGACTCCAGTGAATCGCTTCCTTGCGTCTTACTGAGCCGTCGTTTCCTTAGACCGTCAGCTCCTCGGACGCTGCTACGAACGATATGGTCGGTGTGAACGTACGTGCGGCTGCCAGGTTTCGTGAACACGAGCTCCCTCAACTCTGTGCTGTCGCAGAGCGTCGGAACTTTCAAGTCTTGCTCCAAAAGAAGGCACTTGTTACCCAGGGTTCTGAAAAACAAGATTTAAAAAGAAATTAGCCGCTTCGGATTTGTAAACTCACAAAAATAAGCCAGTGCTACAGCCATAAACACAAAAAATGAGGGTAAGACATATTCAAAATCACGCCAACCGAGGCCTGCGCATATAAATGGTCATATACATACATACATACATACATGTACATACATTGAGGCGATCACCAAGCACACTTGTAATGCGGTCAAACAAGGTCAGCCTACAATGAGGCCAATTCCAGGCACATAATGAGGCCAACCACGGCGAGCCCACAACTGAAAATGTCGGTACATCAAAAGGTCATAAATTTGAGAATGGAATTAACAAGAGAAGTGCATCTGTACCTCGTCGAATCATCATTGTCAGTCTGCTGGAGATGCTGAAGACGCAGAAGAGACGATCGTTGTATCCACTGGTGCAGTACCACACATCTACAACAAGCATACGATGATGAAGATGCAGCAGATATGTTGAAGTTACATTTCAATAGCCTGGTTCCCTGATAGATAATATAAAGTAAGTATGGAGGAGAAAGGATGCATTGGGCTCAAGGGTGCATTGGGCTCAAGGGTGCATTGGGCTCAAGGGTGCATTTGGCTCAAGGGTGCATCGGGATCAAGGGTGCATTGGGATCAAGGGTGCATTGGGCTCAAGGGTGCATTGGGCTCAAGGGTGCATTGGGATCAAGGGTGCATTGGGCTCAAGGGTGCATTTGGCTCAAGGGTGCATTGGGATCAAGGGCGTAGTCTCTCCAGCACTCTTTATCTAATCGTCAGCACACAGGTGGCTCCGCTCGAAACGTAAAGTAATCACCGGGCAGATAGATAGAGAGAGAGAGTTCCACTCAGATTGGAGGGAAGGGAATTCCATAATGAGGGTCAAATGATGGTAAAGGATAAAATTTGAGCAATAGCGGTCGTAGCTCGTTGGATAAAAAAGATGCAGAAAGAGTTGAACGAAACAGATGAGAACTTAGAGGAGGATAAATGACACTTGGTTGGCTACTTACCGCAGCAACAAACCTTCGACCATAAAAGAACGAAGTTCTGCAGGCGACATGTTGATCAGACGAGTGAACGAGAAACAGCGCATGGAGTCCGTCTCACCCTTCGATTCGTCTGAAACAGCCACACACAAAAAACAACGTAAAGAGATGCAAAAAAATCTAAAACGCCATCAATACATGTCCAAATACAAAGAAAAACAAAGGCGAGGAGACATAATTTAAAAACATTTAAATGCACACAATACATTCCCAAAGACAAACTTAAACAGAGGAAGTACCAGTATCATGCTTTTACTGCTGTTGGCCCTACAGTCTGGCATGGGTTGCCATAGCTCAGCACTAATGATTATGGTTTTCTTATACATTCTACTCTAGATAAACCTTAAGACCATACCTTTCAGCAGCGGCTGGCTTGGAAGCTCTCCAATAATAATATTCTCTTTATTCAACAATCCGGTTGACAGAACGCAACCGGTTACAGTGCACAATTATGCAGTTTAAACAATTCACAAGAACGGAGATCACAGAATAAACAAACCTTAACTATACTAACTGAGCAGACAGCCTGCAATCGAGAGCAGCAGTGTTGAAAGGAAGCAATAAAAATTCTCATATCGAGTAAATGAATGAACAAACGAATGACAAATACAAAGAAAAATACATTTGTGTGGGGCGCGGTGGTGTAGTGGTGGCATCATTGCCTTGAAGCCGGAAGGTTCGAATCCACCTCGCCGCGTAAGGACCATGGGCAAGTCCTTCACTCACAATTGCTCAGCGCTTCGGCTTGAAGGGGCACTATAACAAGTGCACATACAAACAGACAAACATGGATATACAGTGAAATGTCTATCACTCACTCACCGTTTGGAAAAAGCGTCCGATGAATATGCAGTGGATTAAATATGTACAGATTCTGCATCGCAGCTCTCGACGTCGATAACCTTCCGTACGTTGAAAAATCTGCCGAAACAAAACACAGGAAAATGGAAAATAAGCTCATCGAGGTTTTATCACAGGAGATCATCAATGAACAATAGAAATTCACTGTAACGTTGGTGTAGAGGAGCTACATAACAAACGGCCACAGGACAAGGCGGCGTTGCATCATCCTTATTTTTGTTGTTGCTGTTATTATCATCAGCATACCTCTCTATCGATCCTTGACACCTGAGAGCAATTCTGAGTGACAGGTTTTGTTCAAGGCACCCCACATATTAACCATCTCAGGAGAAACTGACACCCTGACTCTTTCCATTACAAGACCAATGCTCAGTCAACTGAATAGTGAATACCTTGTCCAACAAACAATTACCTTGTCCAACAAACCATTACCTTGTCCAATAAACATTTACCTTGTCCAATAAACCATTACCTTGTCCAACAAACAGTTATCTTGCCCCACAAACAGTTACCTTGTCTCTCATTCTGCTACCAATGTCCCGTCCCCAGCATATGCATCTTTATATGTATTCTTACATGCATCTTTGAAAGTACCTTTGCATGCACCAGAATTCAAGTTTTAAAATCCTGTTACCATCCTCAGGGTATAAACAAGGTCAGTTTCTACACCCAAAATAAATTAGGCATCCACAAAAACAACAAATTACCAATGAATCTGTGTGATAAGAAACAGTATATTGTAAGAAGACACTGTTGTACATGCAATTTCTACGCAAGACAAGTTCCGGTTCACTGACCTTCACGGTAGACGAGCTTCGGTCGATAGTAATCAGGCAGTCTCATGTGGAACGGTGACTTGATGTCTCGGCGTTCAAACAACTCGGGATGATTGCAAACCTGATGACAGAAAACTTAAGCTGGATGAAAAACATCAGCAATAACAAAGAAAAACTAAATACCAAAATTACTGTCTTTCGTAAGATTGAAAGTTAATTATGTACGTATGCATATATCCGTAATGAACTTCTTTTTTTGTCTTTCTTTGCCCCTTTTCCGCAAGTGCTTGAAACCATTCTCTTTGATTGTGGTTTGGTGTCAGGGAGCACCTCTGAGGAGTTCTCTTAAAGTGGTGCTATATAAATGTACAATTAAAAAAATTACAATTACTTGAACTCATATCAACATATAAAACAAACAACCGTTTTAAGCACACAATGAAGCGATACAAACAAGCAACAGCTTAAACCAGATTGGGCCTTGATTTCCAATTATGTAGCTGCTTACATTGATGGGCCTCAATTGTTTAGATTTAAGCGTACAAATTACCAAATTATTAAATTAAGCAGACATTGAGAGCATTTTAGCAAAATTAATTTCTAAACTCAACTTATCAGTCCTACAATTCAGAGTACGGGCCAACTAAAAGGATTACGACTTGCGTGAACGACAACAGCAAATTAATAATTCATTAATAATTAATTATTCATTAATAATTAATATTCATTAATAATTAATGATTCATTAATAATAAATTATTCATTAATAATTAATTATTCATTAATAATTAATTATTCATTAATCCAAAATTGATTACTAAAAAAACCATATCACAGCAGATCATGGGAGTTTCCTTTCTAACGGTCACAGCACACTCCACTCACACAGATCGACGACGACAGCCAAGGCCGTAGCCAGGATTTGATTTCGGGGGTGTTTCTTTCCCGCCCGAAAAACTGATGACCTTTTTTCAGTCATTCGGCCGAAAAATCGTCAGAAAATGTCACCAATTAATTCAATTTTCGATTTCGGGGGTGTTTTCATGGTTTTATTTCATGGTTTTTACATCATGTGCTCGCAAATGCATTCAATTATTTTTTACATTTTCCATTTCGGGGGGTGTTCAAACACCCAAAACACCCCCCTAGCTACGGCCTTGACGACAGCACAATCAAAAGAAAACACGGATCCATCAGCATCAGCAGAGACATTTAAACAATAGAAGATTTCGAGACAAAACAAAAGAGCAACCACTAGAAGGAGGGGTATCCAACAAATACGATTGCACTGTGTTGCATATAAAGCTGAGATGGCAGAGCGTAGCAGACCTTACGAAACTGCATGACGAGGTTCATGAGGCTGCTCGTCGACTGCGACGACGAAGTGACGGACGACGACCGGAGCAGATCCTCGATCGAGATCTTGTTCTTGATCGCCTGATACAACATCTTCTGTCGCATCGTCAGCGGACAATAGTAGAGGATCTCGATCTACAACAATCAACGAACACGACAATCGCTACAACAATCGTATGCCAGTGGCGGCGCCAGGATTTCCGTTTGGGGGGGCTCAAGCCTCGCGAAGGAAATTTTGCATTTACATCCGCCAAAATTTCTGACAACATCGGCCGAAATCTCATGGAAATTTCCCGTTTTCATCCGCTGAAATTTCTGACAACCTGTTTCTTTAGTCGTCCGGTCGAAAATCGTGCAATTTAAAAAAAACTGGATGTAAAAAACCGGATGGCCTTTTTTAGGGAGGGCTTAGCCTTTTATAAGGGGGGGGCTTAGACCCCTAACTCCCCTAGCGCCGCCACTGCGACCATCGTTCAGGATAAACACAAAATGAAATGCATATGTGGCTTTTATTCAGGGATGTTAAACGATAACCGGAAATCCGGTTATCGGTTCTGAATCCGATAACCGGTTTTTAAAATTTACCAAACGATAATTGTATTTATTTTCTTATCATTATCTCAGTGAAAATTACCAGAAATGATGCATTTAGCGTTATTAGATTTTTTCAAATTTTAATCCCATATGGCCGGCCGGCAGTCTTGCAGATGAGCGCCTAGATATCTTACATCATCGAGCTAAGAACACTCCAACGTTGACCTTCTAAGAACATCATCGAGCTAAGAACACTCCAACGTTGACCTTCTAAGAACATCATCGAGCTAAGAACACTCCAACGTTGACCTTCTAAGAACATCATCGAGCTAAGAACACTCCAACGTTGACCTTCTAAGAACATCCTCGAGCTAAGAACACTCCAACGTTGACCTTCTAAGAACATCCTCGAGCTAAGAACACTCCAACGTTGACCTTCTAAGAACATCATCGAGCTAAGAACACTCCAACGCAGCTTTGCGCTCTTGACGAAGTTCGTCGTGTAATCGTGTCCGTTCATTGGCTTGCTGTTGCATAACCTGTAGTATTATGGCCATGGACACGCTGTTTTCCACCGGTGGTCACATTTCCGATACCGGTTTGATCGCCTTTTTGCCGCTTTGACTCATCGTGTTACGTGGGGAGTTTCGTTTCGAATTTCGCTTAATTTCAGCGAATAGAAAGCGTGCTTTTATAGGTCGTACGTTTATATGTTCCTTTAAAATGTCAGCTGCGTCATGTTGTGTTTGTACAGATTTTATTCCAAGACATTTGATAATAAATCACTACGAACATCGATTATTTTCTTCTATACTTTGGCGTCCCGAAAACGGAAACCACAGGGGCGTATATATCTCCTAGAACAGTGTACCACAGATTACATATTTCTAGAGTTCCTATCAAATAGTAATTAATGATAATAACAATAAATTTGAAAATATTAATAATAGATATAATTAACACATTGGCCGCCTACTACGAGTTAACTCGTAGTACAGCCAGTCATTTAACATGGCGTGTAGGCGGTGAATGTGTTAAGCAAAGATATTTAAGGGGCGCACATATTAGTGCACATACAGAGCAAAAGAGTGATTGCATGATTCAAATGAATTCAGGCTTTCATCCACAATTGACTGGGAACTGCATTACGTAGGCAGTCACGCTAAATAAATACGGCTAAATATACTGCTCTGGACAAGGTCATCAGTGTTTTAAACCATGGAATGACGAAGCACGTTTTTTTTTAATCAGTTCTGGAATTCGGCCAGCTTTTGATATAGCAACAGTATTACCAAAGATATTAGAGTTTTTTTTTTAGAGTAAAACTCTAATATCTTTGGTATTACAGCCTTTATCAGTTATAGATGGCGACACGTGTATTAATTAGTGGTCAATCCATCGTAATCCGTACTCCTTTTCGAGCGTTGTTTACTCCAACTGGGCCTTCTATGTGTTGATTTCAAAATCGCAGAACTAAATCTTGTGATTTTACGCCAGCGTGTCACTTTTCATATACATCGGCTTTGCAATTATCGCAGTGGAAGTGGAAGTTTGTGTGGACAGTGTGGAATCTGCGATCAACGCTTGTAGAGGTGGAGCCAAGCGAATCGAGCTGTGCGCCAGTCTATCAGAAGGAGGAACTACGCCTTCCGTCGGCATGCTTCGGGTCGTCAAGTCCTTGGCCAAGAAAGTCCCCGTTTTCGTCATGATTCGCCCCCGTCCTGGTGACTTCCTCTACAACGACTACGAAATGGACGTCATGAAGACCGATCTGAAGATCCTGAAGGAAAACGGGGCGGACGGGTTCGTTATCGGAATCCTGCAGAAAGACGGTTCAATCGACAAGGAAAGATGTCAGGAGCTCGTCGACCAGAGTCGCCCTCTTCCTGTAACGTTTCACTGAGCGATTGACGTGACGCAGAACATCCTTCAATCGCTGGAAGACGTGATATCGCTCGGCTGCGAGCGCGTTCTGACTTCCGGCGGAGAGGGAACGGCCCTCGAAGGGTCGCCGATGATTCGTAAGATGGTGGAGCAGAGCACAGTTAATAATAACAACAATAAATTTCAAAATAATAATAAATATAATTAAAAATAGTTACTTTGTCAGAGAGTTCGTTCTCGACGTCCTTCTTAACCCGTCGCAGCATGAACGGCTTTAGGATCATGTGCAGACGACCCAGCTGATCTGAAATCATAATCATAGACATCATCAACTTGTAGAATCTTCACAAATAGTTTTCCAAATAAATAAAATACATCTTTAGTTCAATTGCTAGGAAAGCAACTCCTACCTAGAGATCTTTCAATTTATGCATTTTATAACAGCTGTCCTTTTCTGCTGGTGGGGGGTGGGGGAGAAATTGGATCAAGAGCACCTTTGAGTAGTTCCTGAAGAGTGTTCAAAAATGTTCTGAATAAATTAATCGAAATAGTTTTCAGCATAGTGACGAAAACTAGATACTAAGCAAAAGGCATTGAACTGTCCTAGTTTGAAACGCGCCTTTACATGCTCTCTATTTTTCTCTAGATCGCTAAAAAAGAACTTACTTTTGTCTAAGTTGGACTGCTTCTCGACGTGGTTTTCGATGTCCTTTGAAAACCATTCGTTAAATTCTTCGTGTGAGTCGAACAACGTTGGCATGATGAAATGGAGCAACGCCCACAGCTGAAAATAGAACACGAGCCAATAAATATCAATAATAAATACATTCTGTTCATTGAAAATTCAAATATGGCTGCTAAGAATACTTAAATGGACCGGCACAATACCAGTTACTAATAATAACAGACAACTTTTCTCCATCAGCACTCATTCATTCATTTATTCATTCATTCATTCATTCATTCGGAAACTTATATAGCGCCCCTTCAAGAAAACTATTCAAAGGCGCTCCCGACTCCAGCATGCCCAAAAAAGTTTTAAGTTTAGCAAGGAAAGATCCTGGTAGAGTTCCATGTGTAGGCATAGCTCAAAACGAAGGCTATTCTGTTAAGAGGCTAGAAAGCCATAAATATCCTGCAGAACTTAAATGCAATCACTTTTGCAGCACCTTTTCCACTGACATACCTCGGCCATGCTGTTCTGGATCGGCGTTCCCGTCAGCAGAAGTCGATTCCGACATTTGAAGACGAGAAGACTCTTCCACCGAGAACTGGAAACGGAAAGACAATCGAAACGAAATGAAGCACAACAGGAACAACAAAAGCAAACACAGTAAACTTCGTTTCTAATTCCAAACTGACACACTGTAATATGGCCGCAATCCATAGTACAAACGAATAATCACAGGTTATTATTACAGGAGTCAAATTTAATGGTTTGGCAGCCAGGCTAGGCGCCACCACATCCTACTGTACAGCTTATATAGATCTGAGTCAAACTTAAGGAGGGCCAAAGTGTTACAATCATCTTAAAGCCAGAGTGTTACCATAACTTTAAAGCCAGAGTGCTAACAGAACCCTATTTAAAGCCAGTGTTACCATTACCCTCAGGACTGTACTGGTAAATTTTGAGGGGAGTACACGCTGATCCCGGGAACATTTTTTCATCCATTTTGCCGTCTAAAAAATCTGACCTTTTTTTTAAAGTCATCCGGCCAAAATTTCGTCCATTATGCAGTCTGAAAAATCTCACGACCTTTTTTGTCATCCAGCCCAAAAAACCATCTTAAACAGCCGTGTGTGTCTGATTTACTAGCGTGTACGGTGTACCACTGTACCCTACCTTTTTCCCGCGTAGGTATACCCTACTTTTCGGGAGGCGAGTAAATGATGCCGTTTTCCCCGGAGGTGAGTATACGCTGTATACCCTCGTATACCCTAGATTACAGCCGTGATTACCCTAATGAGTGTAACCGCTATCCTAAAGCCAGAGTGTTACCATTACCCTAAAGCCACCCTTACATTACATTGACTCACAGCATACATTAAACTGTCATTACAGAAAAGACAAGAGAGGCAACTCGGGCATTGTCATCGTCTGACCTGGATGAACTCTTGATGGCCTGTGCTTCGTCGAGTATCATATAATGCCATTCGATCTGCTGGAAATACTTTGCGTCCTGCACGATCAGCTGGTAACTCGTGATGACGATGTGAAACGACGCTTCTTTCATGTGGATGTGCTTCTTGTTCCAGAACTTACGCAGAGTCTTCCGGTCCTGCGTGTTGCCCCAGTACGGAACCACCTGAAAAGAGACGTATATTGTCCGTTACACTTCCCTGTAAGGCTAAGAAAATTAAGTCGCTTACACTACATAGTGCATACTCGTGGTTGCTCCACGGCTAAGGGAATGCTCTATTTCAGTGGTTCCCAACCTTTTTTGACTTTAGGTCACTTTTTCTAAGTTGAAGGACACAATGGCCCATTTTTCTTAGTTGAAGGACATTAGGGGAGCCACAAGACTAAAATTTAATTGACTAAATGCATACAAAATTATTATAATTGAATAGAAATAGAATGTTTGATGTCATTTGTAAACGTCAAACAAAATAATTCGCAATAAAAAAAGTAATTAATGTATTCTATCCTGTTCAAATTGTCAATTTTTCATATATTTTTTTAATTCATTGAGAGATGAGGGCCACTTTTTGAATCCTTGCGGGCCCCTTTTGGCCCGCGGGCCAGGGGTTGGAAACCGCTGCTCTAATTCATATATCTGATCCTATTCATCTTATATTATCGTATTCAATGACATATGTTGACAGACTGCTTGGCTATCTGTTTATTTATTTTTTGCATTTGTTATTATAGCGTCCCTTCAAGCTCCCCACTCAGAGTATGCTCCCGATTACAGCGCGGACACTGCATCGGAGTTTCACGCCGAAGCGCATGAGCAATTAAGGACTTGCTCAGGGTCCCTGCATGATGGCTTGGGGTGGATTCGAACCTGCAACCTTCCGGCTCCAAGGCACCGAACATACCACCACACCACCGTGCCTCGCACATGCAGAGAATAAATCTAGAACCAAAAGTTTTCTTACCTTGAACTGCGGCACAAATCTCGTCACTTCCTGTTGCCAGTTGTGTAACGTCGAAGCTGGAGCGATAACGAGAAATGGTCCCCAGATTGACTGCGACTGAAATGAATTAAGCATCCTTTGACATCTGTTAAAATGTCATGTTTAAAATGTCATCTGTTTAAAATGTCATCTGCTAAAATGTCATGTTTAAAAAGTCATCTGTTTAAATGTCATGTTTAAAAAGTCATCTGTTAAAATGTCATCTGTTAAAATGTCATGTTTAAAATGTCATCTGTTAAAATGTCATGTTTAAAAAGTCATCTGTTAAAATGTTATCTGCTAAAATGTCATGTTTAAAATGTCATAGATCTGTTAAAATATCATATTCAAAATGTCATGTTTAAAATGTCATCTGTTAAAATGTGATGTTCAAAATGTCATCTGTTAAAATGTGATGTTCAAAATTTCATCTGTTAAAATGTCACGTTAAAAATGTCGTTCTGTTAAAATGTCATGTTTAACACACTTGTGGGGCTCTTAAAAGGCATTCTGTAAGTAGTCAAATACTGTGTGAATTCGTTGATGAAAAGTCACCACTCTCAGGTGTTTGTCAATGACAGCGTGATGAAGGAAATGCCCAACAGCAAATGTAGAAAGAATGAGACATAAATTTTATCAGACCTAGAACTTCCAAGAAATTTAGACCAAATTTCAACAGAAATTTTTAAAGAATTATTTGAAAACTTTGACAGAAATTTCCAAAATCAATACAGAGTTGCCTAGGAAATTTCTTCAAAAGTAATAGAGAATTTTGAGAGAAATTTCTTCAGAATTTAATACAAAATATTGACAGAAATTCATTAAAAAATTTGATAGAAATTTCTTTAAAAAATTTAACAGACAGCTCTTGACGTACCTCGGCAAGATGTGCAAGAAAAGCGATGCTCTGAACCGTCTTTCCGAGTCCCATCTCATCTGCTAAAATGCCGTTGATTCCTTGATCGTAGAGATTCGCCAACCAATTCATTCCCTGAAAAGACAAAACAACTGCTGAAAACAACACAAATGTCCACCATCTGGACTATGTACCGTAGAGTTTGTCTATGTAGAGACCATCAAACATTTATAATAACAATCTTCATTTTTGGGTCTGGCACTATTTAAGTATGAACAGTGGTTGAGTTCCATGTATATATTCATAACTCTCTCAAGGAATTGCTAAGCTGTGTCATATAAAGTCCAGATACAAAAATGTATACATCATGTCTTTACAAGATAAGATAAGAATATTCTTTAATGGACCAATTGCTATCTGCATTTTGGTGTACATGCATGTTATAATAAACAAACGTACATCATTTCTATATCCATACAATGTCAACTATATCCATTCAATGTCAACTGTTTTAAAATAGCACAAAATTCTAAATCCAAACCCCCCCAAAAAAAAAATCAATATAAATGTTCTTTTACTGACCAACAATCTATGCTGCTCTTTGATTTATATTGTAATACATTTAAATACGATAAAGCATTCTCGTTAAAAACGATTTCCTCGTTAGGTTATTCGCCATAGATCCACACATGATCTGATTTTGTGACAGTGACCAAGCAATTGCCAACAGCTTAACCCTTAACCGACCTTTAACATACGATTTACTACACATTGGTCTGTAAAGGGTCAACGTATAGCGCCTCCATTCCGAAAACACTGAACAAACAATGAATCCAGACAAACCTTCAGTTGATATCCCTTCAGCTTGCCTTCGAACATGACTGGCTGTGGAAAGTCAGTACTCGTAGCGATTGATGGATTTGCAAAGACCGAATCTGCGACAGATAAACAACGAAATTCTCAGCCATAGCGCGCTTCTAGATGTTGGCGGTTCCAATTATCATTATTATTATAATTACTATCAACTGTACAGATTCAATCTAGTCTAAGCTAAGTTAAGACACAATGCTTTAACTTCAACACTTTAGAAACCTATTGTTTTCCTTACTTCCAACTCTCTGTGCATCTAATCATTCATCTGTAATCTTAATTATTTTTTAACAATGCATAGCATGTAATTGAGTTTTATGGGGAGCAATAAAATTTGATTTGATTCAGTATGAACTAATAGTGTAAAATGTAAAGAGTGCGAATAAATCTCAGTATGATCTATGCTGCGAGAGGAGATCTACAATAAAATGCAACACAATACAATACAATACAAGAAGATATTGACTAAGATTTCACTAACCAGATTCGCAGAGCCGTCTCTGTCTGTTTCTGAATTCAGCGTCGAAGCTTCGTTTCTGTTAAATGAAAAACGATCAGAGATTAATTAATTAATCAGAATAAAAAATATTATAGAACGATTTAATAGAATACATAACCCATGTTCTTAAACACAGTGTACAGCGCTGTACACATATGAGACAATGGCAGTTGTGGCACGCTCAAGATGGAGCCAGCAAAACCTCGATTCCTATAGATGCATCCCAAATCCTCACAACGAATGAATTCGACCAACAAATGAAATTCAAATAAAAATTCAGATGAAAATTCAAATGATTGCAAGGAGAACTACTGACACTACATGACTCCACTGAAAAAAAGAGGCACTCCTAAAGGACTTCAGACAGAACTTCGTACATTGACATGTTACAAAATAACAAGTGACACAGACAAGAAGAGATAGACAGAGACAGTGAGAACTAGAGAGTGAGATAGACAGAGAGATACATAGAGATATACAGAGAGGGAGGGATGGATGGAGCGTAAGAGAGAGACAGAGATAGGTAGAGAAATACATAGAGGGATACAGAGAGGGAGGGATGGATGGAGTGAAAGAGAGATAGAGAGAGGGAGAGGAGAAAGGAGACAGGGCAAGAAAGGGAAAGAGAGATAGATAGACAAGACTGCATGCCTCCATGACGGAGAGAGACAAAGAGACAGAGACACAAACACATGTATAGACAAAAATAGACAGAGGGGAGAGGGATTAGTAGTCTTACTATGCTCTTGTGAGATCTGTAAGCCTCCTCTGCATTGTTCAACGCAATGGATTTCATTTCATCAGCATCTGTTCATGACAAACAACAACAAGCGTTAACTTTGCAGCAGGCAAGCACAACTTCAAGAACCAATATAATTTCAGTATATCAAACTGAATCACATCTAATATCATTTCTCTCAAAAACAAACCAAAAATTACACAATAGCATCAAGGACTGTGGTTAAAACAAGGCTGTACTCTAGAGTCTAGAAGTCTAAATTTCAGTTTCAATTAATTTTATTTTGCCCTGAGGTGCTTCATTTACCCAGGGACTTCGAAATGATATAAGCAGTGAATTATTTTAAATAGTCTAATCTCACTTAAATTCTTAAACCCAAAATTACGGTACACTACATACGCTATCAGTCAGTGTGAAATACAGCCTTAGAGCATGCATTACAAATATAGAGCATGCATTACAAATACAACCTTAGAGCATGCATTACAAAAACAGCCTTAGAGCATACATTACAAATACAGCCTTAAGCATATATTACACTGCCGAAGAGCATACATAACTGGAATTTTACTCATATCATGGAAGGAGGCACACGTAAGGCCGAAATCTCCATACAAATTTCTGCCCTGATGGGGATTTGAGCCCCTATCTCTCGATTAGTAGCCCAGCACAACAACCACTACAGCACCACACTGCTCCCCTCTACCCCAAATACCCAAGGAATTATTTTCGACAAACCATATTCGTCATCTTCGACATCTTTAAGCATTCCACCGTCGACCTGGTGCTGCGTTACGAGTTTCTCCTCGTCAAAGCTGGAAAGAATGGCGTCCCGTTCAACGTCCGTTCCACCGGTCAACTTACGAGCCATGAAATGCGCGTACAGCTCCGTCTGGGTTATCAAGAAGTTCAGCTTTCTCTGCTGACGTTTCATCTGAAAAAATGCACCGCATTGTTAAATGCAAACATGTCCATTATTATTAACATTAATTAAATCTGGAGATTAATTAATTAGAATAGATAAACATATAATATAGATTACAGGGCAACATGCATCGTCAGATAAAATATATTAGCATATTGCTATTATTATTAATTCAATTTGTAAAAGTGTATGGTTGCACCGAAATGTTAATCTGAGGTGCGGATAGTTAGCCGCCAGGAGAATATGATGTTAGATATCGATGTGCCTGAAAGCCAAGGAGAAGCAGTGACTCTCTAGCTGCTTTTTGAAGGAAGGAAGTCAAAATCTCATAACAGAGTTCAAGATTGCATGAATTATGAGAACTCTGCTCCTGGCATTTTCAAACAGTGCCAGTCCCAAGCCTGGATACAGGAGGGCAACACTAATCATCTTCGTTACGACACAATGTCGCTAAAAAGAAATCAACACACACAAATTCTGAGATATTGAGGTTCAGACACATCAAAATAACCTTGTCATTACAGAACCTCATTATTTGCATCATAACTCACTCCTGATACACACTGCATGGTAGCACTGTACAGGTGAATTCACATATTTATTCATTTCTATAGCGCCCCATCAAGCTTTCTACTCAGAGGCGCTCCCAACTACATGCCGAAGCGCCCAATCAATTGCGAGTGGAGGACTTGCTCAAGGTCCTTCCACATCTACTCAGAGGTGCTCCCAACTACATGCCGAAGCGGCCAATCAAATGCGAGTGGAGGACTTGCTCAAGGTCCTTCCACGGCGGCTTGATGTGGATTCGAACCTGGAACCCTCCGGTTCCAAGGCACTGACGACGCCACCACTACACCTCCACATCACAAAGCTGGAAAGAATGGCGCTACGGTAAATACCTCTCGCAGTTCGATGTCCATCTTCCTCTGCTCGAGCGCCTCTTTCTCCGCCCGTCTCCGATGCTCCTTTTCCACCTTCTCGAATCGCTTCCAGTACGCCTGCATCTCCTTCGAGAGACGCCGCGTTCTCGTCGTCGCTTCCTTCATCATCTTCTGCGACAGAATCGCCCCCTTGCGACACTCCTTCTGACACTCCTTCGCAACCTTAGAAACACAGACAAACGCAATTGGAAACACAGACAAACGCAATTGATGCTAATCTAATCTAATGTAAACATAATCCAGTGGTTCCCAACCTGCGGCCCGTGGGTCAAAAGTGACCCGCCAGGTCTAAAAAAAGTGGCCCTCATCTCTCAAAGAATTAATAAAAATATATGAAAAAATTGACAATTTTGTGTAGAGTAGAACACAATTATTTCCTATTAGAAATTATTTTATTTTGACATCTATAAAATTTAATAACATTAAACATTCTATTTTGATTCAATTGTAATAATTTTTTATGCTTTTAGTTAATTAAATTTTAGCCTTATGGCCTCATAATGTCCTTCAACTAAGAAAGAGTGGCCCTCGTGTCTTTCAACTTAGAAAAAGTGGCCCTAAGTTAAAAAAGGTTGGGAACCACTGATCTAAATCCAATCTAATCTAATCAGTTGACTTCTATTGAGTCGTTATCATAGTACGCAGGGCATCAAGAGACACCAGACAGTCATTTAAACCGTACAAGTATTGTATCTATATAAATTTAAAAAGCACCTTGCACAGTGCACACCAATCAGATTTTGTGCAACAAGTGGAAGTTTAAACATAGGTGACACAGGTGTGCATCCACCGTGTGTGCATGTGTTCATCAATGTAGACTGTGAAGTTCCAAGACTCTGTTACCTTTTTAACTCCGGCCAGGACTTCCTTCCTGTAGGCGGTCTTCTGTCTGTGCGCCTGAAAACGATCAAACACATATCTCATTGGAAAAAAATCAAAGCTACACGTATACAATAATCTTCATTTAATTTCAAAATGACACAACACAGAATGATTCAAATCAGTAATGAACGGATGAATACAAGCAGCAGCCAATTTAACTGTCGGCGGCAAATAGGGCGTGCATCGCGTCCTACTTCTCAATTTGCAAAAGCCACCTGCCTGATGGAAGGTTGAGTTGACCATTCTTGGGAGGGCAGAACTTGAAAGAGATCCCAAATCTGTGCGCTCTTTAAATACCATTACCCTAACTTCCTCCTGCCTCTCATCCTAATTAATATGATTTATTTTGTGAGCACTTCAGCCGAGTGGCTAATCCCAAGCTGAAACATCGAAACATGGCTCCAAGTCTTGTAGAAAGTACATTATACAAGTTGACCTGCAGTTCTGCAACATAGCAACTAGTTACAGTAACATGTTGACTTCAAATCCCTCAACTATACAACAGCTCCTAAATTGTTCTCAGTTTCACCAAATGTTGAAGACAGCTTTTTTCACTTGGCCTGGACCCGGAGCACCTCTGAGTAGCGATATTGATGGGGTGCTATATAAATTTGATTGATAGATTAATTGATGTAAAGCAGTAACACAAAATACAACTGACCAGAAATTCTGAACTATCGTTCTCACGTGACCACGGTTCGAACCCTCATGAAGTCTCCATTTCAAATCCAGCCCACTAAGCAATAATAGGCCAATGATACTAGACAACAGCGATCGAATATGACTCTTTACCGAGCAAATAAACAGATCGAAACTCTGTCGTATGATTTACCCTCGGAATCTCCTTCTTTGCTATCAGAACCCAGATCTTTCGGCGCCTCGCTGCGATCTGCTCCGGCGACAGCTTCTTGATCTTGGACTTGCCCGATTTTCCAGTTGCCTGGTTGGACTGCGACGTCGCCTTTCCGCCTTCTCCATCCGACAGATCTTCCTGTTTTTCAGCAGAACACAGCAATGTAATCGTAGTCATCAATTTATATAGCTCCACTTCAAGAGAAACTACTCAGAGGCCCTCACAAGCTGACAGCACCAAACCACGCTTGAAGAGAATGGCTTTCAAACGCTTGTGGAAAAGGGGAAAAGAAAGACCAAGAAGTTCGTTATGGAGACTGTTAGGTAATACACTGTAATAACAATGAAAATTGATATGGCACCGTAACACAGCCAAGGGTGTCTAAATATTAGCAAGTCTTGAGACCAAATTTGAAGGAGACAATCGAGTCAGCCGCCAGAATAGGTACGGGGGGGTGGTGAAAACTAATCGGGCATTGTACCACCCATATCAACATTGCAAAGGGTCACTATGGAAACAGAAATCATAAAACAATTTTCTATCCTAGCAGAGTTCTGATCTAAATATGATATGGACGCATACTACTCGGGTAGCCAGTGGAAGTCTTGTGTGTCAACATCACTCCAAGGCCAAGCACAGAATGTCACTAAAGTCAGGCACAAAATGTCACAAAAGTCACACAGAGTAAGGCACAAAATGTCACCAAAGTCACGCAAAGAAAGTCCTCAAAGTTAAGCACAGAATGTCACGAACTAAACATTAAATACACAAGCGCAGTTTGCACGCAATACCGACTTCTTTAATTTCTGACTTCAAGTCGTCGCCTTTCGATTCTTCCTTCAACTTTTTCAGCTTTTCTGCACATACAAAAAATTAATATTCTCTCAGCAAAATAGTTCCCATTTCGAAAGACAGCAACTGCTCAAATGGTTCCCTGTATACATTTATCTGCGATAAACAACATTTATTTGCGATAAACAAAGGTTCTTGCTTACAAACCACCAACTGTTGCAAGACATTTGTAAGCCTGCTGAGTGTGCATAAAGTGTCCTAGCTTTCTATAGAACTGTTTGTAATCACAACTGCAAGGCACACAAACACACGTGTAGTAGAGTCAAATGAGTATTTTGGCAGCTTCATCCTGTACCAGAGGTTTTTGCAAACTAATAACCATGCATCTTATGAGTTGTGACCTAAAGCTCAGATGAATCTCTCTTTGCATCTCAATGACCCCAGGCATGTCCTCCACATCTTCTCCTGCCAGAATTAAAGTAACAGGATATACTCCCATAGGCCTCGTTCACATTATATCTATTAGATACTTCTGCATAGATGACTTGTTTGACAACAATATTTCTTTACTTTACTTACAGTTCACTCAACTTCTGATTTAATTTGCATCTTTTATAACCAATTATTACTTTAACATAAATATAAAAGAGAATGTCCCATTGCGCGTTTACAAGTGGACTAACAATTTAACAAACAATATACTTTAGTACAAAATTCACTTTAAGATTTAGGTAAGCTCATTCCGTACCTTTAAGTCGTTTCTTTTCCAGTTTCTTCTCCTGGCAAAGCTTCTTCTTTGGACCAGCGACAGTCTTCTGGTGGTCGTAGAATTTGTCGTAATTGGAAAGTAACCCAACGCTGTAATACTGGTACTGCTTCAGCTACGACAAACACAAAAGAAAGCTCATGGATGAAGCCCATTTGCAAATGTCACTGTCAGACAACAGGGGCTAAAATATCTAAAAAATTATCTAAAGGCATCAGTCAAAAGTCAGACATAATCAAATCAAATCACTCGAAGACACCAATCTCTGGCCACTTCAGACGAAATCAGAATAAAACGATCAAAATCTGTCCTAATCTTAGGGGCGCTATATAAATTTCGATTGATTGGCATTTCGTTAGTGAACCCTTTTAAGTAATTCATGCATATGCCAAAACCGACGGCGAGCGTTGTCAAGCACAAAATATACACAAAAAAGATCTCAACTGGTTAACCGTTTATAGAATTGAAGGTGCTTTAGCTAACGTGAAAACAATATCTCTTCTCATTAAAGTATTCAATTAATCAATCAATCAATTTGTTTCACTGAATATGAATGTAACGTGTCGGCCTACCACCGAACAACATATATGCTTGTCCGCTAAATATCCCAACAATCGTGGTGAAACGAAACAAATAAGCAGAATTTAATAAATCGAGCGAAAAAACAATAGCCTGGCGAACCTCTTTGTCTCGCTGGTACTGAGTCTGGCAGCGTTTGCGATGCTGATGTTCGCTGAGCATTGCAGACAAAGCGTTCCCACTCAAAGACACATCATCGTCATCATCGTCGTCATCATCATCATCTGATGAAGTATCACTCAACAAAACCGTCTATCAACATTCAACAACAACAAAACAGATTTAAACGCTGAAAGTAATCGAACTTAGTATGGTGTAGTCTGTCATTTCATTTTACTCCATTCTATTTTAATCAATTAATGGACCTAAACAGGACCTCTCACGGTAGAACCTAATCAGAGGGGCAACCAGTGCGAAAAGTCCATAGAAAAAGAAAGTTTTAAGACAATGAGCAGAAACAGTAGCTAATGCTCCAGAAAATATCTCAGCACAAGTTATAGTATGAAGCATAGCACTTGACATGCAAACAAAAGTTGTTGAGAGACACACACAAATGGTAGTTTTATTTCGCAAAATGTGCTACAGTGCAAATCCACAAATCAAATACAACTGTAAACAAACGTGTGACAGAAGTAAACAAAACAACAGTCAGAGATTTCCTACTACAAGTATCATTGTCTTTACCAGCGAAGATCTGTAACGCATCACCGTGTGTTGTAAAAGTTATTCGCAATGTACTGTGACTGGTCCCGCTATCTGGAATGGCCTCCCACTAACCTTGCGACTTATGCCTAAGTTAAATTCCCCTGCATTTTTTAAGTATCTCAAATCCTATTTTTTAGCTGTGGCTGGGCTGGGAGCGCCTCTGAGTAGGTTTCTTGAAGAGGCGCTATATAAATTCTCGAAATGAATGAATGAATGGTAGCAAATTGGCGGAGCACTTGAAATGTGAAATGCAGTGTCGAAGCGTGAGTTTAAGTCTACTCATCTAAGGTGACTACTGGGTACGAGCTTCAGAGCAATTTCTTAAATCGCGGTTGATCAACAACATCATTTGATGTCTGGTCTTTAAATAGACAAATGCATTAACAATAATAATAATATTTATTGTTTTTGATAGCTTCAGCAGCCTACCTTCAGCCATTTTCGAGTCTTCTTGATGCGGCTGAAATTGTATAATCTGCTTTTGTCCGACTTCCGTTCTACAAAACATGCGAAAAAATAAAGAAACTGAAGCAATGAAAATGACGTTTACAATTGATATGCCTACACAAAAATGCAATGACAGTGTCTCAACAGTTCCTAGTGTTTTCCAAGGCAGTGACATGCCTTCTCCTTGGCCGGCCCCGTGACCTGGAATGGCTCACCAAATGCCTATCAGTCTCTATGTCATTTCCCACTGTTCTTAAGACTTACTCGATCAAGGTTGGACTGGGAGAGCTCCTGAGTAGCACTGTCAACCCCAAATGCATGTATGCCTGCATGGGTGGATTATGACATAATCTACCAGTATATGTACCACCACGGGTGTAAGAACTTTTCCACGCACTTCTAACTTTTCCACTCAACACGACCTTGGAAGGTCAATCGGACTTGCCTGCTCGTGTGATGACAACTCCGTTGTAGATCTTGCTTCCGTCAGAGTCCTTAAAACACTTGATGTCATTGGCATCGACATCGCAATCGCCAACATCATCCTCAGCGGCACTGCAACAAGTAAGGAAAGTAGGCAATGAATGGGACCTCCAATTTACGCATGGTGCTTATACGCCACTCCCACGTCTTCAGTTGAACAAAATCCATGCTTACATAGTCACAGGCATATATGCAAAAAACGGTTTTTCCGTTTTTTATTCTCTCCCAAAAAAAGTATTTTTTTCATTTTTTATTTTTCCCATCGTTTTTTATTTTTTCCTTAACTTTATTTATTCATTTACTTTCTGTTATAATTTTCCTTAATTTTAATTTTTTTCTGATATTCCTTATGTTTTCCGCAAACTCTCAAGGATTCAGCTAACTAAAGTCATTATTCCATCGTTTAACATCATCATTTAAGAGATAGCCTGCGTGTAGTAGGTTCCTAATCAAGTTTTCAAGGTTAAAATGCGGTCTTAGATGTAGCAAAGTCAAATTATTTACCGTTTCCGTTTTTATCGTTTTTTTGTCGGTTTTTTATTTTTTCAACGTTTTTTCCGTTTTTTATTTCGTTTCCATCGTTTTTTACATCTATGGTCACAGGACATGGCCATTCACTTCTCATCCTGTGCTACTGGCCATGCTAAATAGATGTACTCTGAGTCCAGTCACAAACGGTGAGGAATAATATCAAAAATAAATATAACATATTAAAATTAAATAAATAATAAAAATTAATTGAAGCTGAATGCAGCATCCCCAAGTAACCAATAATTCTCGTTACAGCATTCTAAAGCAACCAATCCCTCTGCACTGGTCCTGTACACAATACAGTACAGTACAATACAGCTATGTATTGCTATTGCCCTCCTTCTAAATTTCAAGTGTTAGCACACAGTAATATAATAATAAATAATTTCTGCTGTTCAAAATATAGAACTTACGACTGGTTCTTCGGTTTTCGTAACGCCTCAATATATGACAGCAGCGGCTCAAGGTCCAGAGCTTTCTCGACTCGCTGGATGTGAATCGGTTTGGCGGTAGAATCAGAAGGCCACTGACAGACCGGATTCACGGAATCCTGAAGGCACGACTGCCCTACGGCGGCTTTCCACGACATAACAGAACAATCTGAAAGACAAAAAACGGTTACGAAAAGTAACAGACAGACCTTGTATTGTAATCAAAGACTCAGAACTTCAAAAGCGTATCATTATAAACAAATCAACTTCAAGAAGTTAAATAATATGCTCACTCCTTCTGCACAGCATAAATATAGACAACCATTTAAGAACTAGTCAGTAGTGTTATTTGAAATCACCTCTAAAAGCAATAAATTCTGTAAAATCTTGCAAAATGTAATTGGTTTGTGAGCCCAGGTAATCCTGGCAAATATTTACACTTTCAAGAGCAATTACGCAGGATTCAATAAAGAGAATCCTACATAGACTTGTATAGTTCGAAAAGGATATTTTTGAAATGTCATTGGAAAACCAGATTAAAGACATAGAACCAAAAATAAAAATTCAATTGCAAGACCTCTATATAATGCAACAACATCTTCCCCAATGACTCTATATAGAATCCTTGATCTTCCCATACTACACCCGACCATACTACACCCGACCCAACTCCCCACACTTGGTCGCCAGTACAAGTATCCTCCACCTTTTTCTCTCAATAATCTTAACTACCTAAGACGGGGGTCAAACCGAATCCCCTATTAAGTTTCGATGTCAGTTGCCCTCGGCATACAAAGCACGCGCAGCCTCGATCCACTTAGCAAGTTTCAACAGGGTATATGTTTTGTGCTCGAAATATCCTCTGTCCTCCGTACACAAACTTGCAAATTAAAATACTACAAGTTTACCAGTAAAACATCAATATTCAACGACACGACCGAAAACATCGGCACGGCATTTTAAAACACCGATCCATCTTTCCAACGAGGTACGTGCGAGGAACGATCGCACCACCGAAGCGGACCGACGGTCGGGTGGGTCACTGACGACAACGGTCGGGTCGGGCACGAGAAGCGCAGCGAAAAGCGAACGAAAGAATCGTTTTAATTTCGTCGCAAACCGAGCGTCGTTCGATTCACCAGCCATGTTGGCGACGGTAATAACGGGCATTTACCTTTAGAAACGAATATTTCGACCGGCAAGGTCAGCGCATTGCGACCGTTTTGCGTCTAAACGAAAGGAGGACAAAATGGCGTCAATTGCAAGAGCAGATCATAGAAGAGAACATGAATACCTCCAGCTCATAGCAGCTCCTCGCCCGTCGCCGCTCGTACATGACTTCCCTCTTCCTTCGCTCGCTGCACTCGCCCGCCATCTTTTACCGCTGGAAATCTTTCCAAGCCCACTGCAAGATCCATGCAAACTATTAAAGTAATTATCAAACAAGACTACATAATAAATATTTATCTTTTATATTTATTACTTTGGATTTGTTAAGATGAGACGGTGAAGATTTTGAAGGTATTTTACTAAACGGCGAGAGTAAGAAATTTCCCAGAATTCCGTGTTGAAAAGTGACGTAAAATTCGTTTTCATTTTCTCTATAAATAGAACCAGACTTTGCGATGGCCCTATGATACGCTGGTGGCCCAGTAACCGTAACAGTAAGTAAGTAAGTATATTCTTTAATGCAACCAGTTGCAAAACAGCACTCTGGTGAACAAGTATCACATAATTATAAAAGCTTCACATACGACATCAAAAAAGACTATCGACAAAACAAAGTAACTAGTATGTAAAAAGCATTCTAGTTACAAATGTTTTCCTCATCTGATTATCTGTTCTTGGTAACACCCGGTCATGGTGTCTGGGGCGTAAATTATGACCCGTTTGCTTCGCTGGGGGGAGCAACTCATGGAGGACATGGCCTGGGCGTGTCAGAACCGCTGAAAACAAACGGGTATCAGCATGACGACACAGTTCTTCAAAAGTTGGATTATCACCAGGAAGATAATGCTGTCGAATGAGTCTGTTTATCATGACTTGAAGCCTACCCTTTTCTTATTGTCCAGCATATCCCCACCATGCAGGAGCTGCATAAAGCAGACGTGACAGCGTAGTAGCTCGTACCACATCGTATAGCTTGCGGCCAGCTAGACCATGAGCAGCAAGTGCACGGAAGGCATAAAGGGACTGCCTGGCCCTACAGTAGTTGTGAATTTATATAGCGCTACTAAAAGACAAACTTCACAGAGGCTCTCCCAATCTCACAGCACCAAAGCACGATAAAAAAATTAAACGCTTGAAGGAAAGAGGCAAAGAAAGACAAAGAACTTAATTACGGAGGCTATCAATTGGTGTTAAGCTACCGAACTCACGGCTGTAAAACCGACCTGCATGTCGCGCAATGGGCCGTGTGTGGGCCGTATTTCGTATAACCTGTATCTGTAGGCTAATCATTCTGCGGTTTGTCAGATTGAGTCATTAAACGAAGATTATTTTAAAAAAGGTAACTTATTCTAAGAGGACGAACCGTGTGCTGTTACGCAATGCTGTAGGCCTACGGGGAAGTTCGAGCCATGTTAACCATGTTACCTTCCACGACCTGAGATGTAAAAAATGTAAATGTAATCGGATTTTTATATATCGGCTGTCTATGGCCTCGACCCTGAGGGTGAGGTCCTTCACCACCGCTCGCCCGTTTGAATGGACGCCACGTACGCCATTAACGGCCATTTAGGTCTCCGTGGACGGACCGTTCTAGCCCGAGATTTTTAAATCTCTGAAATAGCCACCTTCGGGAAGCGAACCGCGGCCCGCACGCTCTCTTTCACAGATGCGCGGCCGCCAGCTCTCTTACCAAGGTAGCTAACTGGGCTAACGCATGGGCGGAGACCTGGGTGGACAGAGGACGGCCCCCAACGGAGGTGTTGGGGGACGGCCCGTGCATTTGTCCCCCCCCCCAGTCGTCGAGCGCCAAGGCTAAAAAAGGTCATCAACTTTTTGGGCGGCGAAAATAGAACATTTTTGGGAGATTTCGTCGCCGGATGACTAAAAAAAGGTAATCAACTTTTTTGGCGGCGAAAATAGAAATTTTTTGAGATTTCGCCGGTCGTCAGAAATTTTGGCCGGCAAAAGATGGAAATTTTTCTGTGACACTCAGCCATTCGTCCATCAAAAATCTTTCCGTCCCCACTCCCAATTAAGTTTCCACCCAGGTCTCCACCTATGGGCTAACGTTTTAGATTCTGAAATGAACTTCAATAATCGAAGTATTTTATTATAGTAGATCTGTGTAATAATCGAAGTGACGTCACAATGCATGGGCCTTTTATACTCTTCTACAATTATAGTAGATCTGTATCATAATCGAAGTGACGTCACAATAAGCATAGTTTATTCGAAAATGGACTTCTTTAATAATAGGTCTGTATCATGATCGAAATGACGTCATAATGAACCTAGTTTTATATTCTCAAACTGAACGTATAATGGATTTGTATCATAATCAAAGCGACATTGCGTTAAAACAGCCCCATCACTTCTGTATTATGAAAATTTCATTTCATTTCGCGAGTGCTGTACGTATAGTCGCTTCTGACTTCAGCCAATAGATCGCGTCCTCTTCAGCGTTGTGCAGGACCCGCAGACCGCCGCTGAATTTTGTCCTTGGGCACACGTTGACAATATGCTCCATTGATTGGACCTGTGTTATGAAAATGAAATAATAATAATTATGATAGACATTGATAGTAGACCTGTATCATAATCGAAATGACGCTATATCGGGCTTCATTTCATTTTCTCAGTGAAATTGTATTAAAATCGAAGCGAGGTCATAAAGGCCCAGTTTTACATTCGCAAAATGAACAACTGTACTGGACGATCTGTATAATAATCGAAGTGACGTCACAATATAGGCCTTGTTTATATTCTCAAAACGTACTTCTATAATAGTACATTTGTATCATTATCGAGGTGACGTCACAATAGGCCAAGTTTTGTTTAATTCTCGAACTGAATTTATAATAATAATAAATTTGTTTATCATGCATAATCAAAGTGACTTTACAATGGGCACAGTTTTGTATTCTCAAAAATTAATGAAATTATAAAATTATGATAGTAGAGATCTGTATCCCGATTCCTGATCGAAGTGACGTCACAATAGGCCCAATTTCGCTTTCTCAGGGAAATTATTTAATTGCAGAACTGTGTCATAATCGAAGTGACATCACAAAACGCCCCGTTTTATATTCTAAAAATTAGCATCTATACATATGATATAATGTCATGTGGACCCTAAACATACCTATTATAGTGGATCTTTATCATACTCATTCAGGGGCGGATCCAAGGGGAGCCATTCCGACCATGCCCCCATTCAGAGATTTGCATAGGACGTGGCCCATCCCACCATCAGGTTTAAAGAAGCTGTAAATCAACGCAACGGTAACAGGAAGATGAGAGAGAAAGTTGCACGAGACTAAAAAGTCATCAGATTTAAAATAACCGGAGTTGCCACAGGGTTTTTATAAAAAAAATAAAGACTAAAAAAGATTTTTTCCAGCGAAGACCAACGAACATTTTTGTCGATCCAAGACCAAAAATTTTGGGGCCTCACTTCCAAACGACTTCGAGAAAAGGAACGATCGACTCGACTTACAAGTCGATCCAGTCGACGATTTTTCGATCGACTCGACTTGGGGGCCGTCCATAAAGTACGCCACGCTCCAGGGGGGAGGGGTGCAAGAAAGTGTGACAGTTTGTGACAGGGGGGAGGGGAGATAAGGCCATGTGTGACGTCACACATTTATTTTTAAAATTCTTTTTTATTATTTTTGTTCTAAGTACCTAAAATCCGACCCGGCCCGGTTAGGCGTGTCTAAAACCCGGCCTGGCGGGATAAAAGTTGATTTCCCGTCACTATCAAAGCGTTTAGGGACACACGTCACTATCAGAGGGATTAGGGATAGTATCCTAGGGTTTAGAGGGTTAGGTAAATGGTTGTTTTTAATTTTTTTGTTCGAAAGTGTGACGTACTTTAGGGGGGGTCCGAGATTTGTGACAGTTTGTGACAGGGGGAGGGGGGTCAAAAATGGTCAAAAATAGCGTGACGTACTTTATGGACGGCCCCTTGGCCGAGTTACGATCGACTCGATGGATCGGCTGCGAGTTATAGGTGGTATAGAGTAGTGGATAACACGCTGGCGTAGAGTGTGAGAGGCAGCGAGTTCGAGCCCCCATTGGGCGTATTTGCGTTGTAGGCTGCTAGCCTATTAGCGCCGTGTGATTGCAGGCTGTCTGCATGCTCAGTTGGTAATAGTTAAGATTTGTGTATTCTTTGACCTCCGTTCTTGACTTCTTGTGAATTATTGTTTAAACTGCATAATTGTACATTGCAACCGGTTGCGGTCTGTCATTTCAACCGGATTGTTAAATAAAGAGAATGTTATTATTGTTATGCCCTGCATGCCATATATTAGCCTACGCGTGCGTTGTTCCTATTTATAGTGTATACGCGTACGTAGGCCTATACGTAGACCTATACGCATGCAAATTTGCTCTACAAAAAGTCTGCGCGTCGCTAACTATGAGCATAATAATAATTATTGGGCATGATATTATGCTATGGATAATGATATAGGTTATTAATTTGTTTTTGTTCTTCCTGTCTTCTCTGTGTTATGAAAATATTTCTGCGTCACGAACACTTTACGGGCTGCATACTACGATATAATAGCGTTAATCGTAGATTCGTAGTCCATATACTCGGCCTAGAGATATTAATTTCGTATTATGACGACAAATAATATTTATTAGGCTATTAACGCTACAGGCCTGCAACGTCATTAGGAGTATGAATCTATGCTCAGTGACGTGTCTACTGTCTAACGTGTCTTTGGGATAATGGCTATTCCGTAATACTATATTGTGGCGACAAAATTAACTCTATTCTTAAAACGCTATTGTTAGGCCTACGTCTTTAGCTTTGTACGCGAACAAAGCTTAGGATGTTTGGTTATATTTGTCACATCGACTTTTATTAATCGTTGCTAAATACATGTAACTATCTTCGTTGTATGACAAATTATCAATAGGCCTAAGGGCTAGGATTATGGTTTGTGCCGTCATTCGGACCCGGATACTATAGTCACACCGCTAGTACTAGTACTATGGTTCTAAACCCGCATATCTGATTGTCGTTGGTGTCAGATCACCAGATCGAACTTCTTGTAGTATACGGGTAACAGTCTCCTTCACATTTAGACCCTCCGCTGAATGTTTCTGACATTCAATACTTGATATGGCGTGAAGTAAACACACAATAAGCCAATATATTAATGATTCACGACGATGTAGATCTACTATGTTATTGCTTTGGGGTCATAATAAAAAAAATTATTAAGCATTGTGAAAGTGAATATAAACGACACTCGCAATAATTGAGACTGACATTGATTGCTGGAAAAGCTCACATTTCGCATAGGCCTATAGTTAGGCTACATCCTGCTATAGGGTTAGCAGCCTTATCAGCCTTATCAACAATACTGGTATGTTTTTTCTCTAGAAAATTGGGTTCTGATGAATAGATTTGAATTAAGTAGGCCCCTAAGTACACAAGTAAATAAGTTACAGAGAAGTGAGTAAGTAGACCTTTATTTGCATACGAGAAGCGGACATACATGTACGTTAAATTGTAATGTAGGCTATACAGTGATTACATGCGTTTTAAAATGAAATGTAACAGGGTCAGATATATAGTAAAGTAAAGCACGCTCACCTAAATATCATAACAAAGATGCACCGTTTGGCAAGACTGACTTTAAAGTTTAAACAATTTAGATTTTAGCGAAAGGCAATACGAAAGAGTGTCCTGTACTCCTTTATTGGATAGTAAGTATATATGGTTACCTGGAGAGGCTTCTATGCCTAACCTGGGTGCACCATGGGTGCTACTTGACCTCAGTGAAGAACAGAGGGAGATTGAGAAATGAGCCAAAACTCACATCGGAAGGGGGAAGGCTAGCCCAGGAGGGGAAGGCCAGCCCAGGAGGGGAAGGCCAGCCCAGGATGGGAAGGCCGGTGTCGCGTGACAGCTAGAGTCTACTCCATAGGCGTATGGGACATTTCGGCAGTGGGGAGGGGGCAAAGATTTATACTTTTGCCCGAAAAATATACTTTAAATTTTTTGGCGGACCGCGAGTCAAGTTGCCGACATTTTTCATTGACCAAATTTCTGATGACCTTTTTTGTAATTTCGTACAAATCCTCATATAATATAGACATTTTACCCCATCATGGGCGGAGTTTGGTTTCCGTTCTTGGAGGGGCTAAAGCCTTCTTGGGGTGGGACTAAGTCCGGAAAAAGAAACCATTTACACGGGTAGAAAAATGAATCTGGGTCTTCTTGGGAGGGCTTAGCTCCCCCTAGCCCCTGATAAACTCCGCCCATGACCCCATGTGGGCCCGAAAAATCCTCCCGTTCCCTGTTTGCCCGGAAAAAAGGTTCATCCGCCCATGCATGTTTTGCCCGAAAAACACATTTGCAAAAATTTGGGGGCATTTGCACCCCTCTGGACGGTGGACCTCCTACGCCTATGGTCAAACCCCAAAGTCTCCCTGGATACTCTATTTAGAATCAGATTCTCCCCCGGCGGATCTGGAAAAAACTGGCCCCCGGAGACTGTATTCTGAACTAGTCTATAATCTTTGGGGAAGGGTCCGAAGGGAAGGAGCTCGGTTGTAGAAGCTGTAACACAGCCATGCCATTACAGAGGCGCCTTGCAAAAAACCCAGAAATAATTGGTGTGTCAGGCTAAGGTCTACATTACATATGTATACCTTGGGTTACAAAGGAAGGACGAGTAAAAGCAATTCGACACCATCCATCTGAACATTACCGGGTACAGGCAGCAAGTGGTCAAAAGGACGTTCGATCAGTGGCGGCGCCAGGATTTCAGTTTGGGGGGGGGGCTGAATTCGCGGGTGAAAATTTTTTCTGCCGTCAAAATTTCTGACGACCTTTTTTAGTCATCGGCCAAAAATCTCACTAAATATTTCCATTTCTTTTTTTTAGTCATTTGGTCGAAATCTTCTAAAACGATCCTTTTTCATATCCGCAAAACTGTCTTGCAAATCTCGTGCGTGCCTTACGCTTACTTTTTGGGGGTTAAAGGGGGTAAATAGCCCAAATATTTCATTTTTACATGGGGGGGAAATAGATGACTTTTTAAGGGGGGGGCTTAGCCCCTCCTAGCCACCCCGTAGCGCCGCTACTGCGTTCGATATTAGGTTAATCGGCGTGAAATAATTTCCTAGGTTTTGGAGACGTCTATGTTCAGGTTAATTTGAGCGACCAACAGTTAATAGTCCTAGCTAGGCTACATTTGTCAAATACTTCGTGGAACTCACTGCTCGCAGTTTTAGGATTTACTATAGACTCAAGTCATCAGCATATTATTAATTTATTTTTACACAAGTGGTCTTCGTCACAAAAGACGCAGAGAGCTACAATGAACATTCCAAACACGAATGTTTACTAAATTCATTAAATGCATTTGTATAGCGCCTCTTCAAGGGGCTACACAGAGGCGCCCCCAGCCTCAGCGCGGTTAAATAAAACTGTCTTAAGATGAGAGAGGAAAACCTGAGAATGACTTTTAGAAATGGAGCGGTGTGTCAGAGGAAGGCCATTCCAGGTTGACAGTCCTATAGTATACCATAATAAGCTCAATAATATTGTAGGCCTACTATCGATGAATTGCCGGTGGACCACGTACAGAGGCATATTATATATATATATATATATATATATGGCCAATAGGCTATGCAAAATTGTACATATATTATATATATTGTATATATACACACATATACACACACACACACATATATATATATATATACATAATAATAATAATAATAATAATAATAATAATAATAATAATAATAATAATAATAATAATAATAATAATAATAATAATAATAATAATAATAATAATAATAATAATAACATATATAGGCTATCAATAAACAATTAGCCTATATCATTACATAGCAATAAAAAATAATTTTTTTATTGAAAATTCAAATAAACTAAATTATGTTTTAGGCTAATAGATGAACGCAGGTCCTGCCTCACGGTTATCAGCTCGTTCCGGCTGATAAGATGATGATGATGATGATGATGATGACGACGACGACGACGACGACGACGACGATGACGATGACGATGAAAAATAATAATAATAGGCCTAATAATAATAACAATAATAAAAATTGCGACAAGATAATTATAGGACAGTTCAGTTCTGGATAAAGAAGTCTGTCACATTCATTGAACTGCCAGCTAATCAAATAAGTCGCATTATAAATTATTTATAACAGACTTATAAGCAGCTAGAGTGCTAGACCAGTTCAGATTCTAATGCTACAATTTATTACATAGCCATAGTTGTGATCAGTTGTCAATAATGTTAATTGTGGTTAGGATAATCAATTGTAAATTGTTGCGTTATTAGAGCAAGATTCCGGTTAAACGTGTAATCAATACAATGCAGTACAAGGCTAACAAGAGTCGCATATAAGGGAAGATGAATAATGTAGGGCCTATATACATGTGCACTGGTTATAGTGCCCCTTCAAGGTTTCTACTCAGAAGCGCTCCCGACTACAGCGCGGACGCTGAATCGGAGTTTCACCCCGAAGCGCATGAGAAATAGCGTGTGAAGGACTTGCTGAGGATCCATACGCGGCGGCTTGAGGTGGATTCGAACCTGCAACCCTCCGGCTGCAAGGCAACGAGCACCACCAGTACACCACCGCGCCCCACAATGAAGATGTAGAGCCGAGGTAGAAGGACGCGGAGGAGGGAAGGGAGGTGAGTTGGTATCCATCACTTTGTGGGGATTATCGTAATCGTAATCGTAAACTCGAAACTTCTAAAGCGCTACTCGAAAGCCAAGCGCGAGGCACCAGCTTATGCACGAGCGCTGCGTCGAGCCAGAAGGTTTAATATATAGGCCTACATTTATATTGACCATTTGTACCTGATCAGGCCCATATTTTGGCCGCGCTCTATTGGTGATCGACGAGTGGTCCAACAATTTGCCCCATGAGATCATTGTTTATGAAGATGTTAGATGTTCCTTTACTGTCAGATCGGGACTATTATACACCGCTTACAAGTAAATGTACGTTCTTAAATAGAAAGAATACGTTTCTAAAATGTGCATTCATTTGAAAGCAGTGTCGTCTACCCCAAGTACCTAGATTGGAAGGTCAACTGACGGCTTCCCATTCTGACCGATTTACATTAACGGAAATCAACAGCCCCAGTTTATGACCGCAATGAACTTCATCCCCCACTTTTGAATTTCGATGGAGATCGCTCAACGCCAACCCCAAACCCATTGGTGGACGTCACTGATTGAAAGCAAAAAACATTTCCCCCCATTTCCCCCATCTACGTTTTCCTATTTAACAGTATATAGCTGACCTACGCAGCTGCCGGCCAACTGCTCGCAGCTGATATGGGCAGCGAAGGGACATAAACTCTAAGGCCACTTTGAGTAGGAGGATGGCCAAAACATAGGGTCCCTCTGAGTCTGGAGAAAGCCAAAGTACAAAGCCACTCTGAGGCAGGAGATAGCCATGGGACAAGGCCACTTTGAGTCGGGAACTTACAGGACCCCATGACGACATCGATAAGGGAGTCCAGGGTCCCCGAGTTATGTCCCTGACAGAGTCCAGTAGATGTGTATGAATGCTACAAGGGGTTCACATGATCCCTCGTTTACTCCGGTCCGACAAAGACGTTGAGGCTGATCTGAACACCGCACGTGTCTTCATCACCATGGATGTTTTCGCACATTGGACCCGGCACACCACCAACACCACCACCACGACCACCACCACCACCACCACCACCACCACATCCACAAGCAGCAGTCGTGGCATTTACAGCAACCGCAGCATCCACCGCACCGCATCGTCTGCTTCGCCTTCGATGCACCCGAGAGCATCTCCCGAGCAGCGGCAGTCTCTCGAAGAGAAGCTGGCGGAACCTCGGCGAAGCGACGATGTAGATGAAGAAGTTTCCGGCGTGGTTGAGACCGGACAGGACGAACGACGCGTTGAGGATGATCCGACGTATCGGGGTCTTCTCGATTAACTTGAAGAGGAAGTACATGAGCATCCGCGGCGTCTCGCAGACGAGGAAGACGAGAGCGACGAGAAGGAGTGTCCTCGTCAGTCGTCTGTTGGCCGACCGTCTCTTGTGGGACGTCAGGTTGGACTGCGACGATGGGGCCGACGGGATGCGGTTCCTGTAGACGAAGTAGATGAGGACCATGTTGAGAACGAAGACGACGATGATGACGCTACACCCGACGACGAACTCCACGGCCGCACCTATGGGCTTGGCGAGCGGATTGTCGCCGTCCTCCCAACACACCCACCAGATCTTCTTCTGCGGCTTGCTGAAGATGAGCGAGTGGACGTGTGGTACGGCAATAACAAACAACAGAACGATCGAGACGGTCTTTGCAACTCGTGTCGTGCACAGGGTCCTCGCTTTGTACGGGCAGGCGATCATGATGAGTCGCTCGGCGGTCAGACAGGCGATCAGCCAGTTGGCGTAGTCGCGAACGATACCGTTGACGTAGTTGACTACCTTACAGTAGGTTACGGTGAAGTAGATCTCCGGGTTCGAGAAGACCTCCGTCCACTCGAACCAGACGCGAAGCAGCTCGAAGTACATGACCCCGAGGTCGGCGATGGCCAGTGCGAAGAGGTAGACGGTCGTGGATATGCCACGCATCTCGCGATGGGTCAGCACGACGAAGTTGAGGATGTTGGTGATGGTTCCGGCGACGACGATCGGAAGGAAGGATCGACGGATGTGCTTCAGTATATCGCGCAGACCAATCTCGTCTTTGGTCATCGTCGTTGTGTCATTCCACAACGACGTTAGGGCCGCGTTCTCGCCGCTCCACGTGGAAGCCAGCGTAGAGTTATCGTCGGTCAAGGACGTCGAGGCTGCTGCGGCCAGGGTTGTCCACCAAAAGCCTCCAGTGGTAGTAGCATTGGTGGAATTGCTGCTGCTGCTGTTCATCTTGTATCGGTTTCGCTTCGGTGGAAGGACGATGCGCGGTCACTGATGGGTGACGACTCGCTTGACTGGGTCAAGGCAGACTACCTTCTCCTCTGCCTGTCTATCTACCTGTCTGTCTCTCTGCTCTCCGTAAGCGTCTGTCGGTCTTTCTCTCCCTCTGCCTGTCTTTCTGCCTGTCTCTCTGCCTGTCTCTCTCTGCCTTTCTGTCTGTCTGTCTCTCTGCTGTCCGTCTGTCTGTCTGTCTGTCTGTCTGCCGGTTTACCTCTCTCTTTCTCTACGGTTCCTGTGGTTTTCAACAGACGTGGAACTCTAAATAGCGTACAGATATGTCCAGTGTGTATAGATGAGAATTCGGAAGAGAACCTTCTCTGCACGACGATCTGCTTTCTACTCTCGACTCATCCGCTGAATCCTGCGCTGCACCAGCGTGCGCCAGCCGAACATAGTTCCGAGTAGAATAGCGAAAGCGTTTCCGGTGAATTCATACGCAAGTCGACGAACGATAACGACGACGACGTCGACTCGGGGTTTATTTCCTAAATACGGGTCACATGCGGGCGAAAGAGGAGCAATTCGAAAACAATGTGTATTTGTTATATATTATTATACGCCTCTTGCGTCCGTGCGTTGACTCTGCCCGCGGGTTGCTTACACTTCCCCTTCTCGGCGGCGGCGGGGGCTGAGCTTTTATGGGAGCGGGTTAATCACGTGTGGAGGCACGCGGGCGACTTCGTGCCCATCACGTGCCGCTGTCGATGGAGTGACGACGACTGTGGATGGAGGTCGCAAGTCAGGGCGTCCTTCCATCTTATTGCCATTTCCGGAGGCACTCCACGTCGTCGACGTCGTCGGCTATTCTCCCTATACTCGGTCAGTCAGCGTTGCTTCCAAGCTCTGCATCATGCAGCAGAAGCATCGACCTCCTCCACCTCCTCTTCCTACTCCTCTCCATCTCCACTCGCCTCGTCTATCCCACCGCTGCCACCACCATCACCGCGGCGCGACCACGGCGGCTTAGCTAATTACCTCCACGATCTCTCTGTTTGCCCACCTCTCGAATCGTCCAAGCGGATAATCCAGATCTAAACGCAGTGATGGCCACGGATGCAGCGAGCAGGCAGTCTCTGCAGCAGCACCATCAGCAGCAGCAGCAGCCGTGGTGCTATCAGTCTCCAGTTTGCCGACGTCATATACGATGATCGCGACCGTGTAGTGTACGGATACGTACGGCGCCATCACAATACAATATATGCGTATACTTTCATTTCTATATATGTGTACATATACATGGGCTACACACAATATTATAGATATATGGATATATATATATAGTTTGTTCTTATAAAACAAATTACATATAAGCGATTATATATATTATATAATTATATATAATTGCATGTATGTGATTGTATGCACATGAGCAAGCTTTGATGTGTTGATATCAGCCATGCAAATATATATAGCCGACAAGATCTATGTAGCCTAGCTACTACTATGGGTCTATAATTATATATCTGTGTACTATTAGACCTGTAATTATGCAAGCGAACTATAAATATGACGCTTTTTATGCATTATTATATATTATGTGTAATGATCTCTACGAACTATATATAATGTAGGCTATATATTATGCAAGAAGTATCATCACGTCGTGTACAATGTATGATGAACTATAGCTCGGACACTTTAACGAATAGATCAAACGCAGGAACTATATATACATAATTATAGACAAGATATACATGAATATGTGCACATATATATTACAGGTATATATGTATATATATATATATATATATATATATATATTAGGGTGGTCCCAAAAAGTTAAAGTCGTTTAACTGCATGTGTTCTCCAACCCGCCATCTGGTGACGCCAGGTACTAGCACGTCACAGCTAAAAAATTAAAGAAAAGATTAATATTTAGGACTGGCTCAAAGCCGAAAAAGTTTTCATAGTCTGCCCTTGCATGGTTTCACTCAGACTTTATCAAGATCTCGACACGTGATAATGTTTTGCCATATAACAGCACACTAGTAAAGCACAACTTCACAGGTAAACAATTATACAATAATAATTTTTCTGAATAATGTTGCCAAAGTCATGCCGGAATGAATAAATTTTATTTCGTTTCAAGATAACGAAACTTAGAAAATAATATGAAAATGTACCGCAGAATATCAACATTTGTCCATGAATTTAGCAGTAACTGTAGCTTTTAAACTGTGATGTTCACAAAATTATTCATGATTTCAGTGCTCAGAGACATGGTTTAAGACTTCAATAAATGACCCATCCCATTGCTTAAAATATTTTAAATTTGCAAACTGTAATGGCAACATTTGACGCTGTCATCTTAACAAAATTTCTCATTAGGGATAAACAGAGGATAACACTGAAGAAATTTATGATGATATTTCTTAAATTTTTGGGAAAAGCAACTCCGTCCCCACTGCAAACTTGGGGGGGGGGAACTCCTCTCCTGCCCCTAAGTCTCCGCCCATGTCCAAGACCGAGATCTTTGAAATGGCTTAATATGGACGTAAGACCTTCTCCAACATGATTTCAGAATGTAGTGGCGGTATGCTAAATTTATAAGAGCCATCGACCTAATTCCTAAGTACCTTTAGATATAAAAAATTTGGTTAGAGAGGCTCTATTAGTCATGTTACCAAATGGTGGATTGGAGAATGAAAAAGAAACAACTTCGAAATTTGTCGCTATGGCTGGGACCACCCTAAGATATATATATATGTATATATATATATATATATATACAAATGTGTATCTATGTTTTACGTTTGCAACTGTGTATGCGTCTATAATTATAAGCTCGCGTTCAATGTAGATACAGACATATGCGAATGATTTATAAGCGCATGTATGTATATACAATTATACATGTACTTACATGAATTGTAATAGACCCTAAAACCTATATAGGCCGTCTAAGTTTGTGTTATATATAAGCTTATATTCATACTTTCATAGGCGTAGGAGGCGGGGGTCCAGAGGGCAAATGCCCCCCAAATTTCGGGCAAATGTGTTTTTCGGGCAAAAGAGGCACGGAATGGAAAATAATTTGGGACATTTTTTCGGGCAAACAGGTGCAGGCGGATATTTTCGGGCACACAGAGGTAAAAAGCTAAGTTTTCTGAAGATTTACACTGCAGGAAGTGACTAAAAAATGTCAACAGATTTTTCGGACGAGAAAATCCTAAGATTTTGGGCGGATGACTAAAAAAGGTCATCAGATTTTTCGGGCAAAATTACATTTGTGCTCCCCCCTTCCGAAATGTCCCGTACGCCTATGCATACTTTAATGTGCCCATCTATTGCTATATATATTATATATATTCCATGGTCCCAAGAACATCGACGAATAGCCTATAGTAGGCCTATAATCGTCGCCGACATTGTATACATGTATACGTCTAGAGTCCCTATACAATAGTATGCATAGACCGCCCGTTAAAACTTGCATGGCATGATTATCGATAGATCGATAATATAATCATGCCCTCGTGTATGCCTACACTTCGGCCTAATTGTGGTCTCTTGGGACGATATCTATAATATTGATGTTTGCATGTTCTTTATGCTTCCCTTTTACATATTATATACATATATATATACACATATATATATTTATATACATAATACAGTAGCGCTTGCGTAGGATACTTTCAATGTAGGCTATACGCTTCCGTATTGTAATTATGACTACTGATAATATAGGCCTATTAGACCAGATGCTATATAATTATATATAGGCCTAGGACTATAGATAGGCTAAATGCTTTCGATTTTCACGTTGTAGGTCTAGGACTCGATGAGCGCAGTCCCAGGAATCCCTGCATGCATGGTGCACTATATAATATATATATATATATATATATGTATGTATGTATGCGCACTTGTTATAGCGCCCCTTCAAGCACTCTACTCAGAGGCGCTCCCAACTGCAGAGCGGACACTGCATCGGAGTTTCACGCCGAAGCGCTGAGCAATTGTGAGTGGAGGACTTGCCCAAGGTCCTTACGCGGCGACGTGAGGTGGATTCGAACCTCGAACCTTCCGGCTTCAAGGCAACGACGCCACCACTACACCACCGCGCCCCACAATATATATATATATATATATATATATATATATATATATATATATATATATATATACATATAACGAGGACAGAAGAGCCAGCTGATCAATCTGATGAGACACCGGAATATAATCCGTTGTTACATGTTTAACGACACTGCCATATGGAAGATGATTAGTGTCGCCACGCCATTTAGGTCCCCGTTGATGGACCGTGCTATAGCCCGAGATTTTTAATCTCTTAAATAGCCACTTTCTGGAAGCGAACTGCAGCGGCCGTGTTGCGGCTGTTCTCTTTCACAGAGTCGCGTACTGACGCGCGACCAACGCTCTTACCGATGTAGCTAAGCGAGCCAGTAGTTCCATATACTGCACTTTTATTATTTATATACGGGAAGGTGCACGGCGCTCCCTAATAGGGCCTACATCGATCTTACTAATAAGAGGACTTAGACCTCAACTGGACGTCTCTGGAAAATCCTTCTAATACAATGCAGCGCTTATGAATAAGCGTGTGCCCAGCACTTAGTCATAGGGTAGAACGATAGAGAATTGGAGTTAACGATTATGATAACGAATAAGTTACACAGAGTGAATAAATGAATGACTTAACGATCGAACGAATGAATGGGTAAATGAATGAACGAGTGAATGAATGAATGAATGAAAGAATAAGTAAATGAATGAACGAGTGAATGAATGAATGAAAGAATAAGTAAATGAATGAACGAGCGAATGAGTAAATAAATGATTAAATGAAGAAAATGAATGAATGAATGAATTGATGAATAAGTGAACGAATGAATAAATGAAGAAATGAAGAAATAAATAAATAAATAAGTGAACGAATGAATAAATGAATAAATGAATAAATAAATAAGTGAATGAATGAATAAATGAATGAATAAATAAGTGAATGAATGAATGAATGAATAATGAATGATGGAATAAATGCATGAATGAATTAATGAACGAATAAGAGAATGAATGAATGAATGGATGAATGAATGAATGAATGAATGAATGAATAAGTGAATGAATGAATTAATTAATGGATTAATGAATAAGTGAATAAATGAATAACTGAATGAATGAACGAGTGAATGATTGAACGAACGAAGGAACGAATGAACGACGTAGTACAACGTCATCAACAAGCGAACTCCAGTGCACAACAAAATAATCTCGATCTAACAACAACAACAACAAAAACAATATCAATCCTATCGACGTCGTCATCGTGACATCACTGCAGTCCATTCTTTCCCATGAAGTCCCCTCATCACTCGACTGTGTCTATCAACGGTTCGACTCCTGATCTCCTCATAAAACCTATGCATGTGCGGATCAGTCGTCCTTCTCGGGGGGCGCATCGGGTCGTCAGGCCACAGCATCAGCCGGTAGTGATGCAACAGCGCATCCCCCGCGTCCACCCTAACCGTCACCACCGTCCTATCGTCAACAAACCCGGACACCGCGTGGACCCCTACGGTGACGGCCGCCTTAGTCCACACGATACACTTGGACCGCGCGTACCACGGGTAGACAGTCGTCTCCCTCGTCGTCTTCAGCAGTGTCTTCAGTCCCAGCTCCCGGACAACCACGTCCTCACTCGCTCGGGAATCGTCGTCCCAATCAGACCGAAAGAACGTGTTCTGGATGACGTAGGCACCCGGAAACGACGACCGCGTCTTTCCTTCGGAGGGCGAATTACCCAGCATTCTCCGCGTCGCGGTTTCCAGAAATTCCGCCCAAGTGGCGTGTCCACCTCGTGGTACGATCAGCTCGTCAAGGTCCGTGAAAACGACGAAACGCGACACCAGCAAGTTCCGGTAGAGGCAATCGTTGAGCGCGGCCAGCTGCCCGTAGTAGTGCACGTCCGGTACGACCAACGGGTCGTCCGGCCACGGGTCAGCGGTCACCGGAAGCTGCCAGGGTATGACCTCGACCAGTCCGTCGTCCTCGTAGCTTCTCAGGTAGGGCAGGACGTCCGGTCCAGTCGTGTGGTTGTAGAAGACGAACCTCTGTGCCCCAAACATCCGATTCACCTCGATCATCTCAACGAGCTGGTTCGCGTTGTTGTAGGCCTTGTTGAGGGGCGTCACGCAGACGGTGAAATTCCGCTTCGGCGGTTGCCATGGCAACTGGGTGAACTGGACAGGCAGCTGGTTGCTAGGCGACGACTCGCATCGGTCGGTGACGAGGGATACTGCGTAGGGGATCCGATCGTGGCGCAGGTAGCACGTGTGAAACGAGGCTGCGTACCTGTAGGCAGTCAACAAACACTGACAACTATAATATAATAATGATCATTGTGATATTTTGCCTATGCAAGTGCGTAAGTTATAGTCTACGTAGGTTGGGGGCTTATTATTATGTACTTAATATTTATGTATTTATTGCATATGTTGCATAAGTATTGGTTGGTCCGTCTTTCTGGAATAAGTTACCTACACTCTAAAGCCGGGCGTTTACAATCTGAACACATTTTGAAACGCGTAATTGTAACACTTACAGAACGCGTCCGGGCGTTTCAAATGTAAACGCTAGCATTATATTTGTAAACACCTTGTGTGTCTCTAAGAGAACGCGTCCGACGTTTCCAATGTTAACGGTGGCGTTACATGTCTGAACACCTAATGCGTCTAAGAGAACGCGTCCGACGTTTCTAATGTTAACTGTAGTGTTATATTTCTGAACACCCTACGTGTCGGTAATGGAACGCGTTCGGTGTTTCTAATGCTAACTCTAGTGTTATATTTTCGAACACCTTACGTGTCGCTAATAGAACGCGTTCGGTGTTTCTAATGTTAACACAAGCGTAAGCTTATTGAACACTCTACGCGTCACTAATAGAACGCGTCCTGCGTTCCACTAATAGAACGCGTCCAGCGTTTCCAATATTAACGCCAGTGTTATATCTTTGAACACTAATGCCTCCATTTTAAACACCTGTTAGGTGTTCTACTTTGAAACGCATTACGTGCGCAAAATTTGAAACGCGTAATTGTAACACTTACAGAACGCGTCGGGGCGTTTCAAACTCGAACACGATCATGCTCTGAACATCAGTGTACATCAACAGAACACAATAATGTGCACTTTATTGACACTAGTGTTGACAACCTATCAATAATTGTTATGAACCCAAATTCTCTCAGTCAAGAGATAACACAAATGATATTTACAATAATTATAATGAAAGCATTTTTTACAATGAAGTCCAAAATTTAAGCCAACATAATTATCAAATCAAATTGATTACTCTAAAAAATCAATTGCACGCTATGCAATATTTAAAAGGAATAAATGGTACAATTAAGCATATATTATATATGTGAGCGCCTATATAGAGGTGCATGAATAAAGGAGTTTGTAACAGAATGAAACAGCAAAAATCTAAATAAAAGACCAACAGCAGACAATAATTAGTACTATACATATAATATTGATATATATAATATATGTTATATATATACAACTCCACTGCATGTGCACGTAATAATTATCACAGCTATAACATAAAAGTCATAATATGAGACTTATAATCGAATCAATGCAACTGTACAATATTGGTCATATAATTATACATCAGGAATGGTCGCAAAAAGTTAGCCTATAACTGCTTTTGACACCTCGTCACCACTTGTCCACTTTGTATCAACCCTGCTCATTTGCAGGTGTATATACACATTCAAAGTGTACTCGTGACCAGTAATAATGCAATAACATGTAGAAAAGTTATTACTAGAATACTAATTTTAATTTACACATAATTATGAGCATAATTGGAATGTCTGAGTATACTTTAAATTTGAAAGTAAGGTAGGCCTAAGTGTCTACAAGGGCGGATACAGAAATTTTCGAAGGGGGGGCCGAAGGCCTACGTCTACTTTCCGAGCAAAATAGCTGGTCAAAAATAGAGAAATTTCTAAATGGGGGGGGGCATGGCTTGATTGGTACCCCTGGATCCGCCCCTGAGTGTCTATACAATTACTACATTTAAATCTGCAAAAACTGACATAGTATAACTGAAATTGGTGCATAAAGCACACAATGAACTGTACATCGGCCCTCTGTCTGCATTTACATGACACCGCCCTCATTCCGAATTTCATATACAATGAGTCTGGAAAAATTCCATCCACTTTTTGTAAATTTGAAAAGAGTAAATATTCATCAATTTAGAAAATTCCATAGCCACTGTAATCCGGACATAATTAGACACAAATTTATAAATTATTAAAGGTTGCCGGTTAAAAATGATGTCATAATGACATTGTCAAATAACAAATTTTATGATTAAACAAAACTATTAGAAAATGACGAACACGTCGTGCAGCCAGGAAAACAATTTCTTTAAATAAAAATTCGCAGTAAAACAAACACTACCAACAAATTGATTTAGATATATAACTTGATAGTCGCAAGGTTTGCCTGGCGCATGTGCCTGCATGAAAAAATGAAAAATTGAAAAAGTGCATTAGCTTGTTTTACTTAAGCCAAGAAGATAGTCCATAGTCACATATAATGGTAAGAGAAATAACCTGCGAGATTGGCATTTAAGAAACTTCGATACATGAAATTGACAAGAGCGACATTGACCTGAAATACTTTGAGAAACGTCAAGCGATGAACTTGACAGAACCAAGCAAGCAAGCACCTATTCCTTGATGACGAAGGTGGGCTTTATGTACACACATTGCAGTATAATATAATTGAAATTTAAAATTAAGCCAACATTAAATATAAATAAATAATATTTTAGAATAGTATGGACATTTTTGATAATTTTTGCATATTGCCCTGAACATTTGAAGTTTGATGCAAATGACATCATGACGACGTCATTACTATAATTATGACCTTAGCTTTTATATTTGACCAAGTAGTAGCTTATTATGTCACGATCAAAATGGTATTGGAATTTTAAAAATCGATAAAAATTTGCTGTTTATTTTCATATTTACAAAAGGGGTTAGGATTTATCCCGGCACAGTGTATATATGTGCAAGACAAATATGCAAGTTTTAAGGGGTATTTAAAGTTAAATTCAAATGCTAATCAAAAATGTTAGACCATAAAGGCAATTCCAACAGGGAATACAACTAAAATGTCAAGTCCAAATTAACTAGAAAAATATTGCAAAGCTATTGACACTGACAAATGTGACAATAATCACAAATATTCCAGTTTCACATCTAACTATCATACAGAAAATGTTCTTGCTAAACAACTTGTTTCATCTATAATTTGCACACAAATGCATCATTGAAATGGCTGAGTATACCAACTCTTTCAAACTTGAAAGTAAGGCAACTGTCCATACAATAACTACACTTAAAACTAAAAAAAACTGACAAATGTTTGGCATCTTATATGTGAAATTAGTGCATAAAGCACACATTGAACAAAGGCTTTGTATACATACGTACGTTGGCCTCTATTTGTACACATTTGCATGACTCCTCCCTCCTTTCGAATATCACATAATATGTGCAAGACCCATAAGCATGTCTCAACGATATTTAAATTTAAATGCTAATGAAAAATGTTAAACCATACATGCAATTCCAACAGAAAATAGAACTATGCATGTCCTATTGTCCTATACATTAACTGGAAATTAATTAACTATTGAAAAGCTATAATACAGTTTCACATTTAACTTAGGCACACTGAAAATCCAGAAAAAATGGTTGTTTAAGCTTGTGCTAGTGTCACAGATAAAGACAAGATTAATTTCAGGTAATGACTCCGGTAAACTGTCCAAAAAACACGCAGTTTTTAAACGAAAAATTTCCACCGCTTGCTGGTGTCCTTCATATAAGACTCACCAATTGCCAGAGTATAGAGATTAATTAACTTAAAAAATAGCATAAACTCTAGGATAGCCTATTCCAAGTCGAAAACATAGTATGAGAGAAGCATCTGAAGGGTTGCACTCAGAATATCAGGCTTTGGCACTTTAACCACAGCTGTGTCCCTCACGATGAAATGCCTGTTATATCGTCAACTACTCAACGGTTATTTTCTGCTGTTTCTGAAGACTGCGCCACAGCGCTGTCTACAATGTTCTGAAACAAAATGCACAGCATCCAAAATTAACGACACTATACAGGCAGGAGACAGGCAGGCAACATAAACATTAACTCGTGTGCTACAGATTAGATTTTTATAGGAAAGATTGGCTACAAAAATAAATATCAACTTTAGCATAGCTCATTTGTCAATTTTAGCTTTTAAAATGAAATGAATATTCGACTGCTATAGAAATTGTACATTTGAAAAGAAATTTCA
Organism: Lumbricus terrestris; assembly: GCA_949752735.1. NCBI lineage: Eukaryota > Metazoa > Annelida > Clitellata > Crassiclitellata > Lumbricidae > Lumbricus > Lumbricus terrestris. Next base: position 41,042,562 of record OX457048.1, read on the forward strand.
TTCAAAAGTAAAATTCAATGCTATACTATTCATTTTAGCCATGGCACATTGAATTGATCCCTGCATTTCATGTAAGTTATAGAAATTTGAAATTGTGATCAAATTTAAACTATACAGCAACATTTCTGAATCTGATGTTACTGACCTTCAACACAACTATGACAGACGAAGTTGTAAACGCCTGCCTTTCTCCTTCCTACCATCCCGGCTGAAACATGTGTGCTGCTCCATGAACTCCACAACGGGCAACATTCGACCAGCACCATATATACAAAAAGAAACCATACTACACTATCTTCATTCATTCAATCCTAAATGCTTAAAGAGCTCCTAGAAGAAAATTACTCAGAAGCACTCATCACTTCAAACTTCAAAGTGCACAAAAACAGTTTAAAGTTTGATGAGAAGGATTTCAGATAGAGACCCAGGGCGTAAGCATAGCTCTAAAGGAAAGTCATTCCAGGCCACTGGCTTTATCACACAAAGGATCAAGCTTCATAGTTGCAGTACAAGTAAAGGAACCCTTTTCCATGGATTGAGCTTGGGGGACAATGTCCTTGGATACGTCCGACAGCATAGGTCTAGCTCTCTAACCCACCCTGGTGACCACACTTTACCAGGGCGGCTACCATACCATATGCCAATGAGGCATGCCGCAAAGCGCAAGACCCGGTTGAGACTTGCCATTTGGCTAGATATTGAACTTTGAGCCTAAATTGGTCCCCAAACCAGAATCACTCCGAAAACAATTATTATAATTATAGACAGTGCTAAAATGAGTTAGGCCTAATTACCCTTCGTCAGAGAAAATAAGGACGAAACAGAAGTTGCTATGATTACAAGATACAACAGGACAATATTATAGCGTGTTAAAGTAGACAATGAGCACCTTACGAGCGTGATACGCTATCAATGTGCACTTTATAATTATGCTACTCATACCTGCATAGTTTTACAGAAATTTAATACGCAAAATGAACCTACCAAACAATATATAATTTACGACGCTAAACTACACGTTTACTGATATATTTTTCGCAAATGTCGGTGAAAATAAGACTTCGTCTAAGCAGTGATAATATAATCCTAATTCAAAACAATCAACCGCCAAGACATCGAAATTCGAATGTGGCCCGAGCATACATAGCCTACTCATTAATATTCATGAACCTTATGGCCGTGCTTTGATGCAAAATTGCTGAAAATATTCTAAACAAACCAAAACACAAGGCCATTATCGTAATATCAGTTTCGTAAAATAATATTTTATATAATGTGTGTGTGTTTGGTAGTGCCTTTGGCCTAGATTAGCGGTCACGAATGTAATTTATAATGGACTATTCTTTTCGAGATTATACAACCCATGACGTCATATATACATTGCGCTCAAAAGCTGAACGCACGCGTTGAAAGATCGTGGCGAGACGCGTACTGAAATTGAACGCCGGTGTTCAAAATAGTCTACACCACTGCAACACGACTACATGTATTATAGCCCAGTGTACTTTTACAAAGCTGTAGAAATTGAAATTAAAAGGAATTATTCATGTCATTTAGCCTACATGTTATCATTGTTTTTATTACATGTTCATACAACATTTCAGTAGACTGTAACCTGTAGGTCGACGCGTCGAACTTGGTCGTTATATTGCGCCATCATTATTGTATGGCAGTCTTCCTATACACACATAATTATCCTATGTTGTCTGTAACTTGAACGCGTCTTTAACACACCCGTTTACATATTGAACACATGTGTGAATGTTTCTGTACACCCATGTTAGTTTATAGAACGCTTCAAGTGTGCTGCCGGACGCGTCAGGCGTTCTGAGGATTTACAGTGTATGAACTCCGCAATGAACTTCTTTGTCTTTCTTTGCCCCTTTTCCGCAAGCGTTTGAAAACCATTCTCTTTGATTGTGGTTTGGTGTCAGGTCGGGAGCGCCTCTGAGGAGTTCTCTTGAAGTGGCGCTATATAAATGTACGATTACAATTACAATTACATTTACAAAGTATGTTTGCAAGTATGTATGTAAGCCTGTATGCGAACGTATGCATACGTGCGTGCGTACGTACGTACGAACGTACAGATTTAAGCTCAGAAAATCTATTTAGAATATTTCCTGAATATTAAATGGCCGTAATTTTTTTACGGGCCAAGTGGCCGAGCGAATTATGAATTACCCCCCCCCCATACAATGGTTCTCTTTGTTGTCAGTGATATTTTATCTTGTCTTTCGTTCTCATTGTTGTGTTGAGGCTCCCACGACTGTATGTGTCGCTGCATGCCTAGGAAAACAACTGACTCAATTGTTGCCAGTCTATAAACTTCAACCAAACCATGACAGACTTGCAGTATACGGCAAAGACTTCGAAATTCTTTGTCGAATGGCATGTAAGGAATGACAGAATGTACACGCTGTCATGTCATGTCATTCCGTCATCGTCGCTGAGCGACGGTTGACTGCATGAATGGATCCGCGCTGCCCAATGCTGTCTGTCTCGTGCGGCGGGAAGCAGATTGACCTCTGATCAGGGGCGGATCCAGTGGGGGCCAATTCGGCCATGGCCCCTTTTAAAAAGTGCATTGGACGCATAGGCGCAACCACCCTATGGGACCCACGGGACGCGTCCCCCAACTTTTGAGTGGTCCCCGTAACTTTATTATTATGGTCCCCCAACTTTTAGAACGTGATTCATTTGGCCCCCCAACTTTTAGGACGTGATTGAACCTATGATTGGACGTGCCCTTCATTTGGTTTCAGCAAACCATTAAGCCATTAAGCCAGAAAAGCAGGATACCAGGATACCAGAGAGACCAATACTCAGACCAGGATGACTGATGACTACAAAAAGTCGTCAACTATTTTGGCGGATGAAAATGATGTCTTTGTCTTTGGAATTCGAGGCAAATGACTAAAAAAGGTCTTCAGATTTTTCGGCGACCAAGACGAAAAAAATTTCCTGGTCCAAGGCCCAAAATCCCCTCTCCCCCATCGAAAATTTCTGTATTCGCCCTTGCCTCTGATAACCCAGTCCATGCCTCGATATTGTCCATCCAGCAGATTCTTGGTCTGCCTCGATCTCTGTTTCCCTCTACCATGCCCGCCATCACGCTGCTCTCTATGCTGTCCCGTTCTCGTCTCATCACATGACCAAAATAAACGCAACTTGCGGAATTTAATGTGACCCAGTAACTCGCTTGTTGTCCCTGCGATTCTGTACACTTGTTCTGTTGTCTTCATTTCAGTCCATGAGATACGCAATTATGTTCTGATGCATTTATCCTCAAAAGCCTGGATGCGCTTCTCTTGATCCTTCTTTACCGTCCAGGCTTCGCATCCATCTGTCGCCATTGGCCACGCCATGACCTTTATCGGCTGACCACACCAGGCTCTCTATTTAGAGGCGCTCTCGACTACAGCACCGAGACTGCATCTGAGTTTCACGCCGAAGCGCACGAGCAATTGCGAGTGAAGGACTTGTTCAAGGTCCCTACGCGACGGCTTAAGGTAGATTCGAACCTGCAACCCTCCAGCTCCAAGGCACCGAATCCACCACTACTCCACCGCGCCCCAACTATTACAGTATACTGCTACTGCTATTGACATATTAACAGTAGCATTGCAATGAATTGTATCCATAAATTTATGTAGCGCCTCTAAAAGTGCACAGCAATCGAGTTAATCTCATCAAGTGCATGCTTTCATCTCCAAACCTCCTTCCATGAGTTTCCGTCGCGTAAGTGAAGATCGCCGTCGTGGCTTCCAACGCTGAGCTGTTTCGATATCGAAACTGGCAGAAGTACTCTGCGGTGGGATTCTCGTTGTAGGTGTTGATCAGACCTACGATGATGACGCTCCGCGGTCGAGACCTTGGATCGTAGTGGGCAGAGAATAGATGGGACACAGTCGGCTGACCACGAGATGAAGGGACCTCCAGTCGTTGCCAGGAGGTCTGAGAGCTGGTGTGTGCCTCAGAGGGGATGGCATGGGAAGGGTGAGGAGTGGGTGAACTGGGAAAGCAGCTGTGGTACTTGATTGTCGCTCTGGCAGATGCGGGGTATCTCGTATCGTTGATGGATTGCGCGTCGATGGCTTCGAGCGACGGTGGAAGCCCGGAGCTGGATCTGGACGAGGCACCGGAAGCTGATCGAGGATGAGGTTCAGACGAAGAGGATGATTCAGATGCGTGTTGAATAGTGCGAAGACTTGTATTCCTGTGTTTCAGCAGCTGATGGGAGAAGAAGATTTGAAAGAAAGAGGATAATGAGGAGGAGGAGGAAGAAGAGGAGGAATGAGAAGAAGACATGGAAGAAGGCGAGTACGAGGAAGAAGATGGGTGCGAGGAGGAGGAGACAGAGGGATGAGAACGGAAGGAGATAGATCGATGAAAATCGACGGACCGTGGGTCGTGGATGAGTCGGGTGTCGACTAGAAAGAGGGCAGTGACGATGACGACAGCGATGACGGACACGACGATCGTCAGACGACGATGACGATGACGCCAGAAGCCATGACGCCAATGTGACGACTCGATGACATTCACCAACCTCTTCGTCAACCAATACATTCTGCGACTATAGGACTGTACGGGGTGCAAGTCAATAAAACTATGCAAGATGCAAGTCTTCTACAGGAAGCAAGTTGAAATACGCGTATACAGGATGGCAATAATCATGCAATATCGTCAGATTCGGCCATGATAGAAGCAACGCTAATGGCGATAGTATGACAAGTAAGATCGACAATGTCGGTGACGGTAATGGCGACGATAACGGTAATCGTATGTCCAGCCTGTCCAAACGTATAGGAACATGTACTGAAGTTGGCCAAAGAGAGCTTGATGGACTATAATAATGTCCGGAAATGAAGTCTAGATCCTGTTTCCTGTTTTGTGTGAATTTGTCGATCACCAAAACTGACTTATGATCGTTTTGTACTGAAATTACGTATCCGTAATCGTAGAGACCCAACAGTTAAAGCGTTGATTTACATCTAAGCCCAGAGCACCAGCTTATTCACGAGCGTAGATGAAGCCTTCTCAGTACGGTGTCTCTTCTCTGGGCTTTTGAAATACATCGAAACTGGTTTTCATATCAGACCAATTTTGGTAGATTCAGATCAAATGTTTCTTGACGCAATGGTCAAATCCGTTTTGACCGACGAATGACTTCACTTTGTTTTAAATGTAATCACAGTGGAAGTCGACCGAGATCATCTTTCGTTTCGGAGTGATTTTTTGTAAGGTCTCATCGTTGGCAGACTGACAGTACATTTTAGTCTGTAGATATAGATATCTCCAATCAAATACCTTTGAAGACAGTTACTTGGAACGGCCGCTAAGTTCATTTAAATGACTCCTTGGACTTTAGCAACATAATTATCTTAGACTAACCCTCGTTTCACTTCACAATATCCTTAAACCAACTCATCCCTTCAGTGTATACGCCACAACATGCAATGTAGGTCCTATCGCTTCGTCCATTCCTAAATTAACTCATACACTTATTGTATAGGCCTACGCTACAACACGCCCCACCGTTGACAGCTGCATGCTACACGACTTCAATAAAAATTAGATCTTTTCAACCTGGCGTATAAGTGCAGTGTGATATTTCCTTTCATTGAATCACTCACTGTCTAATTTGTAGGCTACAGCTGCCTATAATTCACCTACTGTATTTTTATTATTATTACACACGTGTCGACTTGTGAGCCACCGTCTTGCACGAACATCTGCCGGCATAATTATCTTAGACGTGTTCGTTCTTGATCTCATCAAGAAATCAGAACAAATCAGAGAATATTCAAGTTTATTAATCTCTCCGATCTAATCATTCGTCCGAGGTTCAGTAGCGTATAGCAAGAGGATAAAAATCGACTGCAGGTAGTAGAGCACTCTCGTGATAAGAGCCACGACCAGGTATTATAGGCTGCATACCTAACAAGTGACTATATAACGATAATTTATCATTTTCAGTCTATAGGGCTGTGCGCTGTGCTATCTGCTCCGACCCGCAATTCTTCACTCTGCATGACGGCAAAAATTCCGCCTCGGGTCTTTTCAGAGATATCAACGTTAAAGGAGTCTCAGCTACCATTCTGAACCGAATGATTCTGTGTAGCGCCCTAACACAGAGGCGGATACAGAAATTTTATGGGGGGGGGCAAATTTTTGGGTCTCAGGTAGGCACAAAAGTTGTTGATCTTATAGACTATACAACTTTCCATGACAAAATCTGATGACCTTTTTTTATTTTTAGTCATTTTGTCGCAATTTCTGGAAAATATACAGTTGAAACCTAATGGGTAGGCCTTTGTTGAAACCTAATTAGGGGGAGCACGTTCTATTGACATTTATGAATGGGGGCCATGGCCGGATTTGCACCCCCCCCCACCCCGGATCCGCCCCTGCCCTAACTAACAGGTTGACATCAATTCAGAACAGCTATGCAATATCAGCAGGTCGCGTCTAGATCGTGGGACTTGTTCGGCAGGTCAAAGAAATTAAATGCAGAGAAGATATTAATATTGAGAAATTATTCTGGCCAGTCATGTTTCAAGTCAAGAGTAAAATAGGCAGAATGCCAAATGACATAACGCGATCTCTAGCCTATTCTAGCAACTGAAATTCACAATAATGAAACACAACGCGCAAATGTAATTTTTGTAGTGACCTGTTGCTAATAATATATATAGCCTACATAATCATTATGTAGCTGCTAGGCTCTGCTATACTTGATACATTGTGTGTAGCATAGTAGTCCCACTGCCCCTCCGGTGGCGACACTCTTCCGTGCCTATATAATTATAATATCGACGCAACCCCGACTATATATAAATATATATATAAATATATATACATATATATGTGCGTGTATATATATATAATTATATATTGTAACAGGTAAGAGGACCGACGACCGTCTCCTCCTTTATTTTGACTACGGTCTGAATAGTTGGCCTCGATAATAAATTACATGAAACATTCATGTATGCGACCTACATAGGCCTACATTGTACAATGTACATGCATGTAACGCTCACTGCGAACAACTCTTCCAAACAGTCACGCAAAACACGCATATACTTCCGGTGATATACACACTATTATATTACACTGACTGTATTAAATATGATTCGAATAGGAGGAGGATCCAGATTTGACGAGGGTCTATGACAACAGAGGCAACAATTTCCCTCGACAAAGATTTGTTTGGCATATCACAGCACTTTTTGCGGCGAGTAAATTTTAGCATTGTTGGATAGAGTTTCAAAAGTGTAGGCCTATAAGGACAGCGCTTGTTAGGCCTATCATTGTATTATCATCGCAAAATCGTGCATTCTGTCGATTTAATAGTTTCAGTAAAATGAAACGGTGTAATAGAATGATGCACGCAAAAAGAGTAAACATGCAGTAGTCAATCAATTATAGGCCTACCTATTTCATTTATAACTACACTGTGTAATATCTTTTGTGGGACGCGGTGGTGTACTGGGTATGTTCGTGGCATTCCAGCCGAAGGGTTGCAGGTTCAAATCCACCTCAAGTCGCCGCGTAGGGACCTCGAGCAAGTCCTCACTCACAATTGTTCAGCGCTTCGGCGTGAAATTCCGATGCCGTGTCCGCGCTGTAGTCGGGAGCGCCTCTGAGTATATAGTGAGCTTGAAGGGGCGCTATACCAAGTGCACAACTGCACATACAAACAATATCAATCCAATTCAATTCAATTTTCGTTTGATCAGCACTTCAGGCTCTCAGAACGCTGGCGGTTACATAAATAATTAATTGTACAAAGACTTTATGTCTAAATTCAGATTATAATCAACATAAATAGTTTATTGGGTTTGAATTAATATTGATATTATTGATCTGAGTTTGTTGTAGGGTCTGTTAGGTCAAAAATGTTTTTGAACAATAGGCTAGGCCTAGGCCTAGGCCTACTCTAGAGCTACAGTTGCAATTATCTTTTCCGGAAAAGAGAAGCAAGACTTGACTACTGCTGCTCTCTCTATGCTGGTAGGCCCTATCAGGGTGGGGGTGAGGGGTGGGGTGGGGTGAGAGGGTGGGGATATGGGGTGAGGTGGAGGTGGAGGGGTGGGAGGGAAATTTCCCGAAAACCCTAATTTCACGGATGATGTACCGGTGGAGGTCGGAGTGTGGTGGGGTGGGGGCGTGGGGTGGGGGCGTGGGGGCGTATGGTGTGGTGTGGTTGGGTTGTGGCCGGTAGCTGGTCGAATCCTAAATTTCCAGGTCATCGCCGGGTACCCCAGCTAGTTTTATATATATATATATACATATTATATATATATATATATATATATCGATGTGAAGCGACATCTTGTGATTGCCAACACGGATGATACCCACTTTCTTCCAAGCAACAAAATCGCAATTTAAGTCAATTTAATCGTTTTGGTATTACGTCACTATGATCAAAATCATTCAATTTATAGCATCACGTGAATTTTATGGCATCAGTGGAACCCGTCTTAAAGGTGTGTAAGAACATCGTTTGCGTTTTTACTGTTTAGTGACATCTTGTGATTGCCAAACGCTGTTCATATTTAAATTTTTCTCAAATATCGTACGTTCGGTAGATTTAACCCGTTTCATTTTATTAACACTCAAGAGTTGAGTCCATGATTTACGCCGTGGCATGATTATTATGGAGAGCAGTGGCGTAGCCAGAACTTTATGATGGTGGAGGTTTGGGGGTTTTATGGCCTGGCCGGATGCCCTTCCTGACGCCAACCAAACAGTATTACAGTAAATAAAAGGGAATAAAGTAGCAAAGGGAATAAAGAAAAGCAACTATTACTACAAGCAATTGTTTTGTTTTTTCTTATTTAAGTGGATAAATAACCTTTAAAAAATATTTTTCCTAGGCCAATGGGGGGTTAACCCCCGAAACCCCCTTGGCTACGCCACTGATAGAGAGAATCGTGTATGGAATTAATAAGTCTATTATAAGTCAATAATAGTGCGTTGGTGGAACACGTTTAAAGGTGCCGAGTAGGCCTACAACGTTTGTACAGTACTTGCAGCTTTTAGCGACATCTTGGGATTGCCAGTAGTAGAGTAGTAGTAGTTGCAGTTTAACGTCACTCTGTGATAACGAAGATGATTAGCGACGCCCTCCTCCTTCATCCAGGCTTGGGACTGGCACTGGCAGAGTACAACCAGTGGTCCATACGAGGCGGCTTGAGGTGGATTCGAGCCTGGAACCCTCCGGCTCCAAGGCACTACACAGTGGCGGAGACCTAGGGGGGGACAGCGGGGGACGGTCCCCTCCAAAGTTTGTGGTGGGGGGGACGGAGGTGCTTATATCCCCCCCAATATTTCAGAAATATCATTATAAATTTCTACAGTGTTTATACGTGATGATCAATTTTGTTGGGATGACAGTCTAAAATGCTATCATTACAGTTTACAAACTGAAAATATTTTAAATAATGGGGGGGGGACATAAATTGAAGTCTTAAGCCATGTCTCTGAGCACTGAAATCATGAATGATTTTGTAAGGATGACAGTTAGAAATGCTACGATAACAGTGTTGACATTCATACAATTGGAATGCGACAACCTTAAGAATTAAGCTATGACTATCAGCATTGAAAACTGATTAATTTTATTAAGATGACAGCTTAAACTACAACAATAATATGGAAATTAAAAAAATCCAAACAATGTCGAAGTGACATATATTAAAGTCTTAAGTGATGTCATTCAGCAATAAAATTATGAGAAATTTTGTTGCTATCGCATCCTAAAATGTTTCCATTAGGCTACAGTGCCGAAATTTAAGAAAATAAAACATTGAAGGGGAAACTTTGAAGTCTTAAATTGGGACTATTAGCACTGAGATGTGCCTAATGAGCAAATTTGTTTCTTAAAATGACAACTTAAAATGCTACAATTGCAGCATGGAAAATAAAAACAGTCGGCATTTAGGAGGGTGGCACAAACCCCTCTTCACGCGTCGGCGATCGTTTTTGGCCGCTCGTCCGTCCCCCCCAAAGTTTGGACCAGGTCTCCGCCTATGGCACTACACAACCGCACACCATATGTTCTAGCCATTCTTCGCCCGCTTGTTACATGTTTGACGACACTGCCATATCAAAAATGATTAGCGTCACCCTCCTCCTTTATCCAGGCTTGGGACTGACACTGGCAGAGAACAACCAGTGGCGGAGTTTTTCTTTGCCCGTCTCTACCTTAACCCTATATCCCTATAGCCTATACCTTTAACAAGACACCTTCAACCGACGCCAGAGGGCGACCTACGGACCGACCGATCCCCTTTAACCCCTTACCTTCTGACTTCGTTCGGTGCATCGATGTATCGGAACCTCGTGACAACGTGTTCGGTGGTCGGAGGATCGATGAAGAAGAGTCGACAGAACTCCACCGTCGATTTTCCACCGGTCGACAGACCGAGGATCTGAACGGAGGCGTAGGAGGAGGAGGAGGATGAAGAAGAAGAGGAGGAGGAGGAGGAGGAGGAGGAGGAAGAAGAGGAGGAGGAAGAGGAGGAGGAGGAGGAGGAGGAGGAAGAGGAGGAGGAGGAGGAAAAGGAGGAGGTGGCTGAGGGTGTCGAACGCCGCCGAGGGTCATAGAATGCGGAGAAGAGGAAGGAATCGGTGCGACCGGAGGAGATCGGCTGCCATCGGAAGCGGTCGGAGGAGGAGTAGGAGGAAGGGGAGGAAGAGGAAGTGGAGGAAGAGGAGGAGGAGGAGGAGGAGGAAGAGGACGAGGACGAGGAAGAGGGAGAGGAGGAAGAGTTAGAGGAGGAAGAGGAGGAGGAGGAAGAGGAAGAAGAGGAAGAGTTAGAGGAGGAAGAGGAGTTAGTGGAGGAGGAGGAAGAGGAAGAGGTAGTGGGGGAAGAGGAAGGGGAGGGAGAGGGAGAGGAGGAGGAGGAAGAGGAGGAAGAAGAGGAAGAGGAGGAGGAGGAGGAAGGGTTAGAGGAGGAAGAAGACGAGGAAGAGCTCCTTTGGTGGAGTCGGTTTAGCTGATGAAGATGGTGGACATTCTCAGACGAAGAAGAGGAAGAGGAAGAGGCGGAGGAGGATGAAGAATACGATCTACGCTGGAGGAGTCCTCCATTCTCTCCACTTCCATTGTGATCATCATCTCCTCTGCACCTGACGTTCTCCATCGATGATATGAAGATCGATGGATCGATGACGAAACGCAATTCGCTTCGATCGATCTGATCGATGATCGAGATCGATGATGAATCGTCGGTGATCGATGCCTTCGAGATGCTGCTGTCAACCTCCTGATGCAGCAACCAGACGCCAGCGCCGGGGGTTGGTCGATGGTGACCTTGGTGGATGATGGACGACCTTGGTTGAGGTGTTGGAGTCCATTTGACCAGGGAGCAGAGGATGGAGAGGTTGATGAGGAGGAAGAGGAAGAAGTAGGTGAGGAGATGCCTCAGCCGGCGGAAGGTCCGGGCCATCCAAGTCATACCGCCTACAACAGGCACAGTAATTGTAATTGTAATCGTACATTTATATAGCTCCACTTCAAGAGAACTCCTCGGAAGCGCTCCCGACCTGACACCAAACCACAAGTCCTTAATTGAATAGTGCTCCTTCCTACTTATCTGATCTCTGTCGCCCTGTCTCTGTTGTAGCCTCCCTTAGAACTTTGCGTTCCTCGGCCAATGGGAAGCTGCTGGTCCCTCGAACCCGCTCTGCTACCAGACAGCGTCGAGCCTTCTCGGTTGTTGGCCCGTCCACATGGAATGGGCTCCCGCTTGCACTATACGCTTACTACCTCGGAATAATTTGCCTGCTTTCTACAAGTTGTTCAAGGTCTATCTTTTTAGCTGTGGCTGGACTGGGAGCACCTCTGAGTAGGCTTCTTGAAGGGGCGCTATATAATTTTTTCGGAATGAATGAATGAATCAAAGAGAATGGTTTTCAGGGAATAGAAGATGTAATAGTAATAGGAGTGGTTACTTAGTAGCAGTCGTAGTGGTAGACTGTAGTAGTAGTAGTAGTTGTTGTTGCTGTTGTCGAACTTGTCGCAATAGCAGTAGTAAAAGATAATAGGCCTAATGGCAATAAAAATAGAAAAAGTAATTGTAATAACATATTAATAGTAATTTTGATTGAAATAGTAGTAGAAGTAGCAGCCTAATAGTAACAAAATTTGTAATAGAAAAAGAGATAGGAATAGATATGTTAGATAGTGATATAGAAATGGTAATAGAAAGAGCAATATTATTGCAAACTATTGTTACAGAAACAGTAGTGGATTATAGCACAATAATAATATTTGTTATATATTTGTATAGCGCCGCTCTAGTTAGAAAATTTTCGAGGCACAGAATAAAATAGTAGAGTTCCGTCAATTATTAAAAAACGAGTCATTGGCCGTCTCTCGCACACGCGTAGAGCCCAGCCAACAAATCGCCGTCAACAGTCACAGGCAGTATGGATGTTTCAAGCTCTTGCTAAAAATTAAACCATGACCAATGACAAATGTGTGTTGTCCATAGATGTAAAAAACGATGGAAACAAAATAAAAAACGGAAAAAACGTCATTTTTTTCGAAATAATAAAAAACGACAAAAAAACTATAAAAAACGGAAACGGTAAATAATTTGACTTTGCTACATCTAAAACCGCATTTTAACCTTGAAAACATTGATTAGGAACCTACTGCACGCATGCTATCTCTTAAATGATGATGTTAAACGATGAAATAATGACTTTAATTAGCTGAATCCTTGAGAGTTGGCGGAAAACTTAAGGAATATCAGAAATAATTAAAATTAAGGAAATAATATCAGAAAGTAAATGAATAAATAAAGTTAAATAAAAATAAAAAAACGATAAAAAACGATGGGAAAAATAAAAAACGAAAAAACGACGTTTTTTGGGAGAGAATAAAAAACGGGAAAAAACGTTTTTTTTACAACTATGGTGTTGTCCCTCTGTGAAAATATTTGCGGGCGACTATGACTTCAGTCGATTGGCATAATATTTAAATTACAATGACAGCAGTAATGTAATGTAATATTGTATAGAAGTGTCAAATTGATTTTTAAAGTATAAGACTTACCTGCATAGGCCTACCTACACTACAGCCACAATCCTAGACCTAGGCTACACGACAGGACGCACAGCCCTGATATTATTACACCTTGCGTATAATACGATGCTCACACCATAGGCCCCTATATATAGGTAGAGACGACACCTGCAGTAAAAACTAGCTCACATAATCAGGCGAATAAGTCACTGTCATGTTGTACACTAGGCGTTCCTTGAAACGCTGCCTCATTGTGCGATAGCAGCAACCGCCGTATAACGGGACCATGCGTATAACAACGGTCGTATTCGTCACCTTGCTACGACACTGCCATATAAAAGATGATTAGTGTCGCCCTCATCCTTTATCATCCTTGGGACTGACACTGGCAGAGAACAACCAGTGGCGGAGTTATAAAGAAATTGATGAAATAAAAGTGCATGTATACGACGTATACAATATTATATTTTATAATTTCTATACAATATGACTTTATTCGGTTGTTAATCTGAAATTTAAACTGATTTAGTTAATAATCTGCAAAAGTTTTAGCTAAAAAGGTATAACCCACAAACTTTGCAGGCCTATTATACCTGTGGTTCGGGCCCAAAAAAGTCGCCACAATCTTGAGCATTTAACCCTAAGCAGTGCTCCCTCTCAGCGGCTCTGTATCCACATTATGTCTCTGTCTCTGCCTGTCCTTCACCCTCTCTCTTTTCTCTCCAATCTCTTTCGCTCTGTCTGCTTATCTGTCTGCTTATCTGTCTCTGTCTCTGTCTATGTGTGTGTGTGTGTCTGTCTGTCTGTCTCTCTCTGTCTGTGTCTGTGTCTGTGTCTGTGTCTGTGTCTGTGTCTCTGTCTCTGTCTCTGTCTCTGTCTCTGTCTCTGTCTCTGTCTCTGTATCTGTCTCTGTCTCTGTCTCTGTCTCTGTCTCTGTCTCTGTCTGTCTGTCTGTCTGTCTGTCTGTCTGTCTGTCTGTCTCTCTCTCTCTCTCTCTCTCTCTCTCTCTCTCTCTCTCTCTCTCTCTCTCTTACTCTCTGATTCGCTCCCCTCAGTTAGCTGTTCTAAACCGTTCCTCTGACAGCGCTCGTGAATAATCTGATGCCCTGTAATTAGCTTTACGGTGGCTCTTTAACACTCTTTAACAATCATAGGCCAGATTAGCGATTACGAGAGTGATTACAGTAGCAAGACGCACAATGAAGCGTGTAGCCGTGTCTTAAAGAAGCTCCAGTGTAGGTCATTTTGCCCTCGCGTAGACTGTGTCGCCTACCTTGGAATAATAAGAATTAATCCTTCACGTAAAGTCTTATCAAACTTCTGAACGTTCTCGATGATGATGGATTCTAATGGCGCTTAATCTGTCTAAGGTTAAGTGAAAAAGCAGAGACAAGCGTCCACTACATTGGCATTGGCCGCATTGCAGAACTCCATGGCCTTAACCTCTGTCGTTTATTCGCAAACATAGCCGCATCGATCCTTTATATATATAGGCCTATTATATATATATATACACACACATATATATAAATATACACATATATACATATATATACATATATATAATACAGACAGAAAAGGAAGTAGCTTCAACAGCAGTGACTGCCGAAAATTGTCGATAATGCACTGTACAGCACTTCCATAATAAGACATTTCAAGAATTTATACAGCGCGCCTTAAAAAATCCACTCCAATGCGCTCTCAGTCCAACCACGGTAATAATAATTCTAATAAACCTACTCATAAAATCCGTCAGTGAGAGCTGCGAACTTGAGAGGAAGCCAACATCCTGGAACACACTGACGCAAGTTTCGGTTAATTTCGTGTCGCGTCAGTCCAAAGCATGGGTAAAGGAGGAGGGCGTCGCTGATTACCCGTTGCTTGCGTCGTTAAGGAGAAACTAGGCTACCACCAACCGCCAGCTTAATTAAACCGAACAGACATTTCGGTTGATGCATGTCTAGGTCTACTTTGCGGTCAAGGATTGAAGAATTAGGACGTCTGTTTGAAAGCATTGTTGTGCTATTGTTAAAAAACAGATGCCTATGACATTGTTTGGAAGCACTGGCTGCACGCTCGAACGAATGCGGCGGTCTATAAAGACATCAAAAACAGTTCCGCGAGGGTCGTTTGTTTAGCATTATGCCTTTCAAGGACGATTGGAAGACATGGGGAGGGGCACGGGGGGAGACTTAGGGGTCAGGAGGACGGTTCCCCTCAATGTATGTAGTGGGGGGTCGTCTATGCATTTGGCTCTTCCCCCCAATCGTGAAGTGTTAGGACATGTACACTTGACGAACACACTTGTGACGTTATAACATTAGAAGAAGATCGAGATCCACTTCGAACAAAATTTAATGACGAAATGCCTAAAAAATGTCATCAACTTTTTCGACAGAGGAAATTGTATTTATCATGGAGATTTCGGCCAATTGACTTAAAAAGGTTGTCAGAAATTTTGGTCTGCAAAAAAGGTGGAAAATTTCGTCAGCCATTCTTTCGCCCAAAATATCTCGCATCCCTCTTTCGGCCACTCGTTCGTCCCCCCCCCCCTGCAAGTTGTAGTGGTAGACCATGGGGAGGGGCAACTTGACAAGACAAGTGCAGATGGGGGCATGGGCGAAGTTTGGTTTCCGTTCTTGGAGGGGCTAAAGTCTTCTTGGGGTGGTGGGTGGCTAAGCCCGGGAAAAGATACCATTTACACGGTAAAAAATATGAATCTGGGTCTTCTTGGCCCCTGATAAACTCCGCCCATGGATGGGAGAGTTCGGCGGCGATCAGGGTACCAATAAAACAGTCAGCCACTGTATGCCAATACGAGTATGTATTCATACCGTTCATACGTATGTAGGTTATGTATATTTATTTTATTGTTAAAATATTTATTTCTCCATTCCTATAGATAGCGCCCCTTCAAGCTCTCTACTCAGAGGCGCTCCCGACTACAGCGCGGACACTGCATCGGAGTTTCACGCCGAAGCGCCCATGCAAGCAATTGCGAGTGAAGGACTTGCTCAAGGTGGATTCGAGCCTCGAACCTTCCGCGGCTTCAAGGCAACGACGCCACCGATACACCATCGCGCCCCACATGCATCTATTCGTGCATGCATTTTTGCCTGTTATTTGAGCAATCCTTACCCAGTTTATTCCCAGCTGTATCATCAGCCACATCCTACATTATAACGCCACTTCCTGGTTCGTCTTCGAATCGCAGACGAGCAATGACGTCATTCCACAAAGCTCCCCTTCGCATAAAAAACACAGACACGCTATAATGACTACCACCGGCCCCCACCTTGTCTCGTCTCACCTAACAGCGGCACTGATGATCGAGTCAATCACGGTCGGAATAGCAACTGCAAACAATTATACAATCGGTGCAGGTAATATATATATATATATATATATATATATATATATATATATATATATATATATATATATATATATATATATATATATATGACTTCTTCGTTGATGCGCCTTGCCAGATAGACAAATATATATATATATATATATATAAAATTATATATATATGCCTATCGCAAGGCGCATCAATATATATATATATATATATATATATATATATATATATATATATATATATATATATATCACCTATAGCAGGTGATCGGACGTTTCGGGTCGCTGGCCTTCACGCAAGGAACAGTCTTCATGCAGCCATTCGGAAACAAAAACATTCAGGTTTGAGTCTTTAAAACATTTCGCATATAAATTTTACGCCGACAGTTGACAGCATGTAGAGCCATGGGCGGAATTTGGCTTCCGTTCATGGAGGGGCTAAAGTCTTCTTGGGGGGGGGCTAAGCCCTGGAAAAGATACCATTTACATGGTGTAAAAATGAATCTGGGTCTTCTTGGGGGGCCTTAGCCCCCCCGGGGCCCCCTAGCCCCTGATAAACTCCGCCTATGTGTAGGGCTGGCCGCTGGCCTATTCAAAACATCCCAGAAGTACATAGTTTGCCACTAACGATGCCTTAGAAATTGTCATTTTGTCGTATCTAGGCTTAAAACAACAAAATGCAATACACTACAATATATAATGTATCATAAGTGTATATACATAGAGACAAAATGGAGTATCACTGCATCAGTAGTATTGACTGGCAGCCTGCAGAGTGACTAACAGGCTAAAACGCAGGGTTGGCATATTATAGTCCATTCAATTCTTTTTATCTATATTTCTTCCGCTTTAGATTTTTCAAATCTCGGTCCACCCTACGCCAGGGCCTATACGCGTTTTCAAGTGCGTCATGATAATGTTTAGGCCTACACTGGGAAAGTGAGACTTGCCTTATTGTGAGGCTGGGATCGTTCCGCATGGCTGGTCGCTCTGGTACATTGACTTCTTAGAAGCGAAACGAAGCACACGTACGGTACTAACGAGGAAATGTTTGTTCACCTGTGGGTCACGAAGTGTGACAGCTGCTGTCTATCATCCTAATCGAACATACTTCCGTGTTAAGGTGGTGCCAGACCCAATCCTGAACAAAGGAGGAGGACAATGTGCACGCTAATGAGATTCGTCATGACAAAATGACGTTGTCATTAAAACTACAACTAATAAATAATTCCAAATAACTAAAAATAGTGTGCAAAGCTGTAGGCCTAGCCTATACAGTAAAACATTGCATCTGACATCTGACATAATGCTTATAGGCCTACATGTAGGCTAAACTGTCATTTAGACTATATCTAACACAAACATTCTTTATATTTTAGGCCTGTTAATTTCTAATTCACATTTATAGGTTAATCACTTTGTGTACTATTATGAATGCATAATTGTTAACAGCAATCAATCGCTTTGTGTACTATTATGAATGCATAATTGTTTGTTTTATATTTTTGGGATCAATAAACAAGTTGAAGTTGAAGTTGAAGTACGGTAGGCTACTAATCTAGGCTATTAAATTTGTTATAAAATATGAATCATATTAATAAATAATTATCAGGTACATACCGTACATGTACAGTATAGGTTAGTTGGCGCCTAAATCTAAAATGATTTTCCGTAGCAATAGGTATAGGCCTATCATAATAATAATAGGCTGTGGAAAACTAAACGACATATATAGGCATAATAATATTATTGTTTCTTAAAATTGGCCTTTCATGCGGTGTCTGTCTTCAAATTGCATGGTCAGCAACTCAGTATGCATGTGCAGTCCGAATTATAGTAAATGCCAGTGTAGGCCTATACGAAAATGTATAGACTCGGTCGATTCTGCCACGTCTTGCAAAGAATTTTTCAGGGTGAATTCGATCCTTAACATAATTATACAACTCCTTACAATGCTCCCAGCCCAGGTATCTTCGCAAACTGGCCACCATCCAGCCTACCCGTTCTACCCGATCATTCGCCTGCCTTACACGTAGGCTACTCTCTCGACCGCCGGTCACAAGTCATCTCAATTGAGTTCTCCAACCGAGTCATATCCAACTCAGTACCACGCCTTTGGAATGATCTGCCTGCTGAGTTCCGATCCTTTT
This sequence comes from Lumbricus terrestris, assembly GCA_949752735.1. NCBI lineage: Eukaryota > Metazoa > Annelida > Clitellata > Crassiclitellata > Lumbricidae > Lumbricus > Lumbricus terrestris. Next base: position 41,061,126 of record OX457048.1, read on the forward strand.
CAGTTCCTCCTCCATCATTACTAATCACACACCATTATACCTTCCTCAGGCTCCTCTATCCATCACACTTCGGGCCTTTCACTCGAAACTAAAGACACTCCTTTTCAAGAACTGTTACCCTGTTTCATCTGATCCCCCACCCTCCAATTCCCGGCTCAGACGACACACACCTTAGTAGCTGTTCCACACCTCTGATCCTACGGTACCTCGACCCGGACCACCATGGACTATACTCTTACGGGCAACCCTTTTGACTCGACGCATTTTATCCCGACCCTAACTCGACCCGGACCACCACGGACTAGGCCTACTCTCACGGACAACCCTTCTAACTCAACGCAGCGCTCGTGAATAAGCCGGTGCCCCGCGCTTGGCTTTTCAGTGGCGCTTTAGAAATTAGGAGATTACGATTTCGATTACGATCCTGACTAGCCTATAGAACCTCAGCTGCCACACTGTTTTAGGGCCCCGCGTGTTCGGACCGTGCTAGGTCCAATACTAATTTTGATTAAAATTAGGGCTGTCGATTAATCGCGATTAACGCGTGCAATTAACGCCTATTGTATAGGAGGCTACAGCCTACAAGATTAATAATTATTATTATGTCCGCATAGGCTAATGGGCCTATAACAAAAAAGTAGGCTCAAGCCTATAGTTTATAAAGTTTCCAAATGAAGCTTAGGCTACAACGGGAAATGGGATCAATATAATTATCACACTCTCCAACTTCATAATTTATAAATCAACGTCTGACCTCTCACTTATCAAATTTTTCTACAATAACATCATTATTAGGCCTAGCTGTCACGGAGCCGTAGGCTACTTAATTGAGGGATCCAATGCTCCCATCAATGTGGGCTATAGCCAGTGAATTGGAGTGCGGAGGACCAATCTGGTTGAAAACCGATATGACATCGCTATAGAAACCGACTTATTGGAGATTCCATTATCACAGCTCAGTCTCAACTGACCGATAGGCCTACTTTGCATTGTGGTTTATTGATTCGGGTTTCGGTTCGGCTCTCAGGCTACAAATGTTTAGGGCTTTAGGCTATAGAGCCAGCTGGTTTGAAATTTGTTGCTTATTCACCCGTGCGAAAATCAGTCTGAAATCCCTTCTAACAACAACTTGGTTCAAGTCTTTGTAGCCTACTGTGCATGGTTTTGTTCGACACAACAAGACGAACGAACACCGCAATTTTAATATTTTTACGAGAGCCTCTCTTGTTTACATACTTACTAATCAGAATTTGATTCGAAATCGAATTTTGATCAATTAATTACGGATCCCTAAATGAGAATCTAAATGAAAATATGGCGAGCGGAGGAGGTGACGGAGATGAGGAAAATCCGTTTTCATTCAAGAAATTTATTAAGAAATCTAGCAAAGACAGAACGAATAGCGATTCCGACTGGGAAGACGGGAGTGAGGACGAGGAACCCGCACTAGATTTGCTGGATACGTCTAATCATAGTAAAGGTAAACTCTGACTTATCAGTTTGCTTTTGTAGCGCTTTTTGGAAGTTGAACAGCAGGCACCCAGTTTAAATATTTACGATGTAAGTTGAGAGGTGATGTAAAATTTTCACAGAAACTTGCTTTGCTAGGTGCTTTAGGGGCTTGCCATGATTAATTGAAGAACGCGAATGGCAGAAGAACTGGCGATGGATTGTTCAGTATCGAGACAAAATCAATGGTGCACTTCTTTAAGGGAACTTTGGGTTATAAGAGAGATTCACAGTGTGTTACTGTAAAATGCAGACAATAAATAAAAGTACAGCACAACGAATGCAGTACACCTCCAGAACGATTGCAACATATTGCATTGCATACTACGGCACAGCACTAGGCCTACTCTAATGTCGATCAATCAATCAATCAATCGTGATTTATATAGCGCCCCTTAAAGATATGTGACTGATACGTATATAAGTTTAGAAATAAGGATAATATATGTTGCTCCGGCAGGTGATCTAAATTGCAAGTGCAACATAGTTTATCTCTTTGTATTTTTTTTCATAACGATTCATTTGGTGAAGTGTTTTAATCGAAGACCTTTTTCTGAATATAAATTCAGAAAACCAGGAGCCGAAAGCCAAGAAGTCGGACGAGAATCCATTCAGTTTCAAACGCTTTCTACAGTCGAGCGGCGGCGGCCCCAAGCAGCCCGGAGCGTCGACCGGGTCGGCCAACGGTAGACTTGCGACGCCCGACCTGGCCAACGACCTTCCCGACTTCGTTCAGGATCACCTCAACGACCGAGAGCTGAGCCGAAGTCGGTCGCGCAATTCGACCGTCGAACTGTGTCTTCCGGACTTTGCCCTTGACAGCGCGGCCGCGTCGAGCCACGTGGCTGCCTCCTGTCCCCCGGACGTCTCCAGCGACGGCCCAAACGAAGCCTGCGGCGGTGGCATTCGGCCGAAGGCTCACTTAAACGGACATTTGGGGCAGAGCCCCGTTCACGAAAGAGATGTCGGCTTCAGGGAAGCGAAGAAGATAGAACGCGGCCTTGAAACGCGTCCACCGTTGAGTCCTGAAAGCAGAAGACAGCTGCAGCACGTGACGAATTCGGGAGTTTCGTCGGGAGGCGGGCTGCCCGATTTTCTCTCCGACGGCGGCCTCGGAGGCTTTATCGTGCCGGGGAATGTGCCGGGTGGTGACATTGCAGCGCCTGGCTTCGACGGGTTTCACTCGCTTGAGGATGAAGATAAAACGCAACTTCTGAACCGGGTATGACTGGCTTTTAGATTGCTTCTGATCACGGTTGCTTTTATGTGTTCAGAAAATTGTGGACGTATTCGTAGGATCGTTGGCAGTGTATTTTTCCTCCATTTTGCGTGATACGACGGTGGTTTTTTGCAAACTGGTGCTCATACTTAAATTGCCGTTTTGTGTTCTAAGGCTGATGAATCCATCTGCTTCTATCCTCAGTCACCTCAGAAATGTCACGTCCTTCATGATCTTCTCCCGCCAGAATGAGTAACATGTTACTCCCTTAGGTCTCGCTCACATAATCTAGAGATGCCACGCTGTGATTCGATGATTGGATAGGGATTTCTCACCAGAATGCTGTTTAGGTGACTTGTGTTTGACACCGATATTTTAGTAATTTCATTAACTTGTGATTTAGTAGCACGTTTTATTGCCAAAATTTTATTACTTCAATGTCTTATAACAAGGTTTTTATGTCCTGTTGTGCTTTTGCAGGTGGAGTAATAAAAATACTTGTTTACTTTATGATTAACGATTAGTTACTAATTACTGCCGTGCATACATACCTTTGTGTTAGATATTTTATAAATCTGTTTATATACATATGTTTGTTTTGAACAGTTAAAAGACGAGAATCAGGATCTAAGACGGCAGTTAAACGAAGCTCGTGAGCAGAGTCACCGGGAGTCAACTAGGTATTGAGTAATTAGAATGGCTGTAATCGTAACAAGGTGTTTGATGCAGTGGTGCTGATGAATCTGTTTGATGTTTGGTATGCGCATGATATGCATGGCAGTCAGGGTTATTTGTGGTGCTTGATTGTGTAGTGGTTTATAGGATGCTGGACTGCGAAACAAGAAGTTGGGGTGGATGATGGGTGGGTGGGTTGGTGGATAGATGCATAGGATTCATGGATAGATGGATGGATAATATACAGATTGTGGCTGACTCCTCCACAGACAGGGATTAATTCAAGCCTGAAGAAATGAAGATATATACAGATAGAAGATAGATTGAATAGGTTAGATAGATAAATTGGATAGTTTGGATAGAATAGAGAGATGGATGGATCGAACGATTGATCGATAGATAGATAGATAGTTTGGTATGTAGTTAGATATATATAGGTGGGTAGTGAGTAGTGACTGGCACCATAGAAAATAATTACTGCCTGATTAACCTGTCCTAATTGACGTTTGCTTGGTCAACATTTCCACTCGTATTCTTCCTGTTTTCTTCTGCAGGTCCGCGGAATTACTGAAGGACGTAGAGAACCTGCGTAAACACGAAGCCGACGAGACAGCCGCCCTGGAGAACATGGTACAGCAGGTCGAAGCGAACCTACAGACAACATTAGTGCGTTATATTCTTCTCAGCATTACCCTAAATGCCCCTTCGAAGGGTTTTAGTATAATCATAGGCGTAGGGGACATTTCGGCAGTGGGGGGCAAAGATTTTTCCTTTGACCCGAAAAGTATACTTGAAATTTTTTAGTGGACCGCGAGTTGCCGACTTTTTTCATCGACTGAATTTTCTGACGACATTCTTTTAGTCATTCATTTCGATTTCCCGCCGCAAAAATATCTTATGGCCTTTTTTCTTTTTAGTCATTTCGTAAAAATCTTCAGAAAATATGTAGCTGTTTTACTCCAGTGTGCCCGAAAAATCCTCCCATACCTGTTTGCCTGAAAAAAGGTTCGTCCGCTCATGCCTGTTTTGCCCGAAAAAAACACATTTGCACCAAATTTGGGGGGCATTTGCCCCTTCTGGACCTCCTACGCCTATGAGTATAATGGTAACACGAAGTGGGATCGCTTTCCGCTAGCCTCCCAATTTCCACTAGCTTCCCAAAGGTCTACTCAGCCTTCCATTTGGCAGAGGGCATTGGTAAAATGAGTTATAGATGTGATTGCCAGACAGTTAAATTTGACTCCTGTAGTAACTTGTGATTGTCCGTCCTTACTGTAAATTGTAATCATAGCGTAGTGTTGTGCCAGTTTGAAATTCAATGAAGACTGTTTTTATTATTCTTATTTTTATTCATCGCATTGTTGATTAAATTGAGTGTTTTTATTTATTATATTGTGTTTATTTATTATATTGATAATTTACTTATTGGTAGTTGGATATTATTATTATTTTTTTTTATATTATTGTCACATTGAGTAATATTATTAAATCCTTTAATTTCTTTGTGCCAATTGTTGTTGGGTCAGAAAGATATGGCATATAAAACGAGAACCCTTGAAGTATTGTAGTCACTAGCAGGATCAACCCCACCGACCCTCGTCGTATACTGAGGTCAAGAAAACTGAGGTTGTCTGACTTGCCATCTAACAGGCATTGTTTCTGATTGAATTTCAGCAAAGAGCCGTTAATGCTGAAACCGTCATAGTCAAGTTGAAGCAAGAAATCAAGACACTGCAGGTATTATGAGTTTCCTTATAAACCACTCCTGTCGATTTCACATTATATTACAGATTACACATTTCTATTACAAATTATAGCTACAAATTACAATTTACTGGTGCTGCACTCGTTTAACTCGTTGACTCCAAAAGGTCTTTATAACTGCATGCCTTCACTGATCCTTTGATCAAGCCATGGCCCTCTCATTTTTGAATAAATTAATTAAGTAGAAAGAATTTTTGTATGAAAATTGGGGACTCCATGGTGAATATTTTGATCACTCAGCTAGTAAGGTCGCGAGTACAAGTTTTGAGCCTTATCTATGGTGGCCACTCTAAGGACGTTGAGCCAGGGACATTGCAAGAACAAATTTCGGGACTTTTAATTTCAAGGGATTTTACCAGAATTAGTTTAAATATCGGAAATTATTTTGGGCTGTTTGTACCCGTTAACCCCTTCAGTATGTATGTATGTATGTATGTATGTATGTATGTATGTATGTATGTATGTATGTATGTGCACTTGTTATAGCGCCCCTTCAAGCTCTCTGCTACTCAGAGGCGCTCCCGAATGCAGAGCGGACACTGCATCGGAGTTTCACGCCGAAGCGCTGAGCAATTGTGAGTGAAGGACTTGCCCAGGGTCCTTACGCGGCGAGGTGGATTCGAACCTCGAACCTTCCGGCTTCAAGGCAATGACGCCACCACTACACCACCGCGCCCCACAATACATGCTGCCATGCTTTTAGCAAGTGTTTTCAATGTTCTGTTGTTTGTTTGTTTGTGCGCTTGTTATAGCGCCCCTTCAAGCTCTCTACTCAGAGGCGCTCCCGATTGCAGAGCGGACACTGCATTGGAGTTTCACTCCGAAGCACTGTGCAATTGCGAATGAAGGACTTGCCCAAGGTCCCTACGCGACGACTTGAGGTGGATTCGAACCTCAAACCCTCCGGCTTCAAGGCAACGATGCCACCACTACACCACCACGTGTGTGCACTTGTGAAGTTTGGAAGATCAGGTGATCAGCATAATCATAATTTTAAAAAATTTGAAATGATGTCATTGTAGGTATTATTGTAAAGCTTTTGAATGTTCTTTATTAGCGCTTTTTCATTGTAATTCTAACTATTAATGTACTTTAATACTGTTTAGAATGAATGTTTAAATACGATTTCTCACGAGCTCTTTGAGTGCCACTATATAAATGTTCAATTGCAGTTCAGTGTAGTGTGTGCGTGCATGCTTTATCCTTCTGTTCGCTCTGCAGTTCCTTCTGGTTAGAATTACAAACTGCTCTCTTCCTTTGCTCTTCTCAAAGCCTGCTTCTTCTGATGGGGCCTTGTGCACACACAGGGAGCGCTTCTGAACAGTCTCCCTACTAGAGGCGCTTTAAAAATTGTCAGGTACAATACAATAAATTCTGGCTCTTGATGTCATTTAGTGTTGTTTACCATGGCACCAAGGGCATCGCTGATGAAAGTCTAAATGATTTGTTTTGAACTGCTCTTTGCATGGCAATATATAAATTTCATTTACAGTTACAATTTAAAGTGATGTGTGTGTTGCTTGTTTGGACGTAGAGTCGTACAAGTTCGCTGGCCACCGAGAACGATCTGCTAAGGAGTTCGAACAGTAATCCACTGCGAGTGAAGTCACTGAACGCTTCTCAGCAGATCAGCACGGCTGCGACAAATGCCGAACAGCTTCTTAAGTACGCCTAACGCCTTTCTCTCTCATCCTGAAAAATAACCTGTCACTGGTGGAATGCTTTATTCATATGAGTTATTATTAACTATTGCGTGGCACGGTTGTGCAGGGGTAAGTTCTGTGCCTTGGAGCTGGTAGGTTGCGGGTTTGAATCCACCTCAGGCCGCTGCGTAGGGACCTAAGCAAGTCTTTCGCTTGCAATTGCTCATTCACTTCGGCATGAAACTCTGATTCAGGGTCCGTGCTGTAGTTGGAGCGCCTCTGAGTAGAAGTCTTGAAGGGATGCTGTAACAGGTGCTTATATGTGACGTAGGTACATGTACACCGGAAGCAGATCTATGGCAGCTGGTTCAGTGAGGATGTCCAAAACTGCTACTAGCACTGCTGCTCCTCCTGTGGGATTAAAAATCAAAATTTTCCCGTTGCGAATCGCTCATCCACACAGGATGTCTCTGTCTGCCTGTGTGTCTGTCTGTCTGTCCGTCTCTCTGTATGTTGACTTGATTTCTGCTTGGTGTCGATGTGCATGAAAACTGATAAGTTTAGTAGGCTTGAGGCTCTGATAGTACGGTCTCGAGTTTCCAATTTTAGACACCTTTAAAACGTTGTTAACGGATGCTATAAAAGCGTGCTTGGACGTAATAGTTACAATTATACAGGTTGTACGAGTGGGTATTACATGCAGTGGGACAGTCAGACCATTGGTTTCAGGCGCTAGCTTTGACACAATTGTAGCAACATCGGTTAATGACTGGCGCAACAGAAGCTACTGTTAAATAATTAATATTACATAGGCCACCGCGCACTGCGCTCTGCTGTCCATGGTGACTTAATGGTTCCTTTCACTCGCTGTGCAACAATGCAGAGGCGTTCGTTCTCTGTGGTTGGTCCAACAACCTGGAATGGACTTCCCTTGACTATGCGACACCTCCCAAGGTATTCTCAATTTCCCAAACTGTTGAAGACTGTTTTTTTCGCTTGATCTCGGCCGGGAGCGCCTCTGAGTAGGTACCTTGAAGGGGCGCTATATAAATTACGATTGATTGATTGATTAATTTTGTAGTTTTTTTCTTCTCTCTTTCAGGCAGCTGCTAAGCGGCGTCGAAACGTTGAAGATGGTTTCCAGTTTTCTCGCCTCTACCGACCAAGTCACAGATGTTCATACGGACAACAACAGTCCAACAACGGACAGTAGTAGTCGTAAGCCGAAAGATCCGACTTCCTAAGGGTGGATCGAATCCGCGTCTTAGGAGACACGAGAGTTGTTGAAGGGAAGGGAAAACGTCGTCGAGCGATTCAGCTGATACTGTAAACGGAAGCGCAGGACGATTTGTTGCTTGCTGCATTGTCTGTTGAAACAATGACTGCACCGCAAATGGCGCCATGCAATTTAGTCAAATTTTTCTCGGAATGCCTTTCTATTTCGCTGGTGATATTTTGGATGTGACTCGGACTCTGTCTTTCGGACTGTCTGTGCCTCGCTGTCAGAAGTCTCTCGCTGCCAGAGTCTTGTTATCATAAGTCTTGCTGTCAGAAGTCTTGATGTCGGAAATCTCTCTGTCAGAAGTCTTGTTGTCGGAAGTCTCTTGCTGTCAGATGTCTTGCTGTCAAAAGTTTATGTCAGGGAAGTCTTCTCAGAAAATCCTCCTGTTAGAAGTCTTGCTGTCAGAAGTCTTGCTGTCAGAAGTCATGCTGTCGGAAGTCTTGCTGTCAGAAGTCTTGCTGTCAGAAGTCTTGCTGTCAGAAGTCTTGCTGTCAGAAGTCTTGCTGTCAGAAGTCTTGTTGTCAGAGAAGTCTATCGCTGTTAGAAGTCGCTGTTGATCTGTTGTTGCTGTTGACGAGAGACTAGAATGTGAAAAATTGTGAATTCAGTATTTAACAAATTCTAGAAGTTGTTTTGTTAGGTTTGAAAATTATACGATCGGCTTGCACTGCATGTTTCATCGAGCTAAGCTCGCTTCGTGGCGAAATGGCCGAACGTTTTAGCGCACTCGTTGAAAGACAACAGAGTCCGAAAAACAAGGATCGTGTTCATCTGTTTCGGCTATCTATTTATTTATATTTATTATTTCACCATTTCTATAGCACCCCTTCAAGCTCCATACTCAGAGGCGCTCCCGGCTACAGCGCGGACACTGAATCGGAATTTCACGCCGAAGCGCCCGAGCAATTGCGCGTAAAGGACTTGCTCAAGGTCCCTACGTGGCGGTTTGAAGGGGACTCGAACCTGGAACCCTCCGGCTCCAAGGCACCGACGCTACCACTGCACTACCACACCCCACAAATTCGTTCACTCTAATTCATGCAAGTCTTGGGATTCGGCTGGCTGTAATTTGAAACAATAGTGACTGCTTTAGACTTTGTTTTTTATATACCTTTTAATTATGTTTTCCGAGATGTAGCTTTCCTACTTCTAGCTCACTGCAGTCTCCCTTAGTAGCTGAGCTGTCCGATTTCAACCTCTATTTTCCAATCATTATTATGAATTTTTCTTCAAGTTTATTGTCACGAAATATATGCATATATATAAATATGTATATATATATATATAGGCCTATATGGACTACCTTAAATTCTATGCTTCATAATCATATATATATATAAATATATATATATATATATATATTTATATATAATTATGAAGCATTGACATTGAATTTAAGGTAGTCGTTTGGTATGAGCTCTTGAGATGATTTCCGTGTTGGGACCTTGACCAGCAAGTCCTTCACTCACAGTATTTGATTTATTTTGCATTGTCAACCATGACATTTTACTTGAACGGTTGCATAATATCCTTTGGCTTCTCTAGTGCTAAGATCCTTTCTTGGAGAATCTTTTTTCATGTGGCCTCCGTCCATGGGCATTCTGAAGAAAATGTCAACTTGCTGTCAATGTTCAGAGCATGAAAACTGATTAATTAGTAGGCTTGAGGCGCGGATAGTACGGTCTCGGGTTTCCATTGTGACGGTCAATTTTAGACACCTTTAAAACGTTGTCAACGGATGCTATAAAAGCAGGAGCAGCTTGGACGTAATAGTCACATGCCTTGTTTGACTTGTGTGGGATTATTACACGCAGTGGGACAAGACTATCCCATTGGTTTCAGACGCTTACTTTGACATAAATAATTGACAGTTACAGTGAGTTACTGATGATAGTTAGACACCTTTGAAACGGTGTCAACCGACACTATATAAGGGTAGCCCTGGGTGCACGACGACAGCTACAACTGTCACAGGATTTACCACTTTTAAAAAAGCTATTTGAATGTTCCATGAAATTACATGTGATATAATTATGTAAGTCGTCAAACACCTATTATTTTGCGAAAGTGCTCATTTGCATGGGTGCTTGGTACTAATATTAACGTAGTGGGACAAGTCAACCCATTGGATACAGGTAGGCTTAGACCTAAACACCTTGTCACTGGGAGTGTAGCCTACATGGATTTGATACACGTACGTTCTCCCCTGAGATGGTTATTGTGTACAGGGACCTCAAGCAACAAGTCCTTCGCTTGCAATTACTTATGAGCTTTAGTTTTGAATAAATGTGATCTTCTAGTTTCTCCTACTAGAACGGCTATGGCTCCCGATCCTTTACAATCATCAATTAATTGGCCCTTCTCTTTGGAATATGCTGTCTCCATCTACTCGTATCAAACTTATAACTGGTAATCCCTCCTCCTCATTTTATTTTCTCAAAACCTACTTCTGTCGTGGCCTTACGTACTGGAAGCGCCTCTGAACTGTTCATCCTAGTAGAGGCGCTTTATAAATGCTTTAATACAATTTAATGATTGTTAGACACCTTTAAAACGGTGTCAAGCGATACTATAAATGTTGGACACGACAGCTGAATGAGATGATTTATTGTTACCGACGAAACGGTTAAGCCTATTGTGTAGGAACGTTGAGCTACAATTAAGTTTTTCATTAAACATTGATCATTCATCGCCATAATTTATTGAAGCTGGCGCTTAACAAATTCGCTTCACTGTCCAATACAACTGAAACTCACCCATCCATTCTAATTTTCAAAGTGACTGCACAACCACACATGTACAGCCACTTGAAACGGCTTGGCACCCTATTGCAACTTGCGAGCGTCGAGCGATGGTAGGTCTATTATACTACCCACCCTATCAGTTCAGTGAAAAGTAAACAGAGTCGAGAACGTATGATGGTTAACCATACTTACTTTCCAGAAACATGGCCTACATCAATTTCATTTTCTGTTCTTCAGGATGCGTTTTTGAGTTATTAGGCGTCTGAGCGTAGAGCACTTCATAAAACGCACCCATCCGGCGACCGATTAATTAGCGTCATTGCGTGACGTCGCTTGGTTACCGCCAAACGTTCGACTGATCGTCTGCTCATATGCATCACATAAGTTTATCTTAAACTTGTAACGCCTTATACATACAACGTCAGACAAAGTTTAAAAGGTGTTTAATTACTCAGCGTGTGTACATGTATATATAATTTATATTATAATTTATTAATGCATAGTTATGATATGCATGTAATGTTCGTGTTTATTATGTTACTTATTAAAACGGACACACCGCCGTATTCTCACAAGTCTTAGCTAGTATCATAGTATGAACGGATGATTAAACATTTAATATGACGAGTGACACGTTACTTAAGTGGGCCTGGTACTTGCTCCCGCGCGTGCATGCGTGCGTGCGTGTGTGTATGGGTGTATGTATGCGCGTGTGTATTTGTAATTGCTTGCTGTGCAACTGCGCATGTGTGTCAGAGCGTGGATGCTCAAGATATATTGCAGAGGCATCGTCTGTGATAGCAGCAGCAGCAAGATCAACAGCAGCAGCAGTAGCAGCAGCAGCAGCAGCAGCCGACATTTGAACGAGCATCAGCAACCGAGAAGGTCGACTTCATCTTCCCATAATTATACACGTTGCTGCGATTAGTGAAACTGAGCAAATCGAAGGCGACTGTGGATCGCTTAGCCTACCAGTGAGCGGTGGACCCGAAGCGAAACTTAACGATCAAGCCAAGAGTTGACGAGGAGAGCGAGCAGATCGCTGAAGTTTGTGTAGTTGCAGTTTAACGTCGCTGTGTGGTGACAAAGACCATTAGCGACGCCCTCCTCCTTTATCCAGGCTTTGGACTGGCATTGGCAGAGTGCAACCAGTGGCGGAGTTTCGCTGGAGTTTAAGGGGAACCTTAGAAGTCATCTGTCTCTTCTTATATCTGTCCATTTGTTCTTGTCATCCGCAAATCGACTTTTCCGTCCACCCGTCTTCACCTTTACATATTATATCCATCTCTTTTTCAATCCATATTTCTCTTTTCTATCCATTCTTCTGCCTTTCCATCCATCCATATTCTCTTCCATCCAATTTATAATATTTCTCTCCTATTCATTCGTCTGATTTTCCATCCATCCATTTGCTCTTCCATATATCCATCCTTCCGCCCATCCATAGATTCGTAGACTCATCCACCCATTGGTCCCATCCATCCATCCATCCATCCATCCATCCATCCACCGACATCCATTCTTCCAATCCTTCCTATCCCTCCAGTCTTTCCATGGGTGTGTCGCTGGGCTGTCTCGCCTCCATGCAGGTCTTTCCATTGAACGGTGGAAGCTCGTTCGCCAATGGAACGAACTCGCAGAGGTGGGCGAGGAACGGAAGCATCTCTTCGCTCGACCTCAAGAACTCCATCAAGGTCCCGCTGACGGAGAGAGAGGTCTTCAGCATCACGAAGACATGGAAGACCATCAACCGTAACATTACCCACACCGGAATCGCCATGTTCCTCAAGTAAGGTCCATTAATTGCTCATGTACAGGGTGCGCCAAAAAAGACCCCCCCCCTTACGTTTTTTATATATGACTTGATAAAATTACGTTTTTGTTACTTTTTGTTGCGTTACGCTTTTAAATCGTCAAAAAAACGGTGGGTGGCCTCACTAAAAGTGGTATAACCTTTGTTCTGTATGAAATATTTTGATGAATTCGGGCATCATGTGTAAATGTGAATTGTCTATAAGCCTGTAAAATTTCATTTGAAAATTCTTACTTTTGGTCAAGATATTGGCGAAATGCCTATGGGGTCTTTTTTGACGCACCCTGTATATTAGGCTACAACAGAGTTCCCATGAAAGCAATCCAATAATAATAATTATCCATTTATCCATCTCTTTTCCATCCATCCATTTCCTCTTCCATCCATCCGTACTTCCATGCATCCATGCATGCATAGATGCATAAATTTATCCGTCTATTCATCCATTGGTCATATCTATGGGATTGCTTTTCCATGAAATTAAGACCATCAGCCGGGACATATCACCCACACCGGAATCGCATAATAATTATGTTCCTGAAGTAAGACTCATCAGTTGCTCTTATGACTACAGTATTCCCTCTCAGCAAACCCATAATTATGCACAGCAGAGAAAGGTAGCCTACTATGCGCCTATAAGGGTCGAGCGTTGAGACATGCTAACCCTTTTCCCCAAAGTGTAGTAAATGGTGATCTTGTACCCTCAGTCAGTAAATGGTTAAGCACTGCGTATTATTGAATTTAACCAGGGCTTAAAGTGTGGCTGGACGGTCATGGACGGCATCCATGCACTTATTTTAAAATATGAATGTCGTCCTGTCACTTATTGGCCTGCACAGCCTGAAAAGGTAAGGGCGTCCAGGCACCTCTTTTGGAAAGGTAAGGGGCGTCCAGGCACTTCTTTTGGAAAAATAAGTGGCGTCCAGGCACTTCTTTTGGAAAGGTAAGGGCGTCCAGGCACTTCTTTTGGAAAGGTAAGGGGCGTCCAGGCATTTCTTTTGGAAAGGTAAGGGGCGTCCAGGCATTTCTTTTGGAAAGGTAAGGGCGTCCAGGCACTTCTTTTGGAAAGGTAAGGGGCGTACAGGCACTTCTATTTCCACGCTTTAAGCAATGGGCGGAGTTTATCAGGGGCTAGGGGGGGTTAAGCCCCCAAGAAGACCCAGATTCATTTTTACCGTGTAGGCTAAATGGTTTCTTTTCCCGGGTTTAGCCCCCCCCCCCAAGAAGGCTTTAGCCCCTCCAAGAACGGAAACCAAACTCCGTCCATACTTTAAGCACTGAATTTAACTGTTCGCCAGAATGTTCGAGACCCGTGCGGACGTGAAGGCGATGTTCGAGCAGTTCCGTTCGGTGGACAAGGCAGACCTGGGATCGAGTCGTGCTCTCGAGAACCACGCTTTGCTCGTCATGAACGCTCTCGACGAAGCCATCGCCAACATGGACGATCCGGAGTATCTCATTGAGATGCTGCTGACGACGGGGAAATCGCATCGACGATTCGAGAACTTCAGCCAGATCATCTTCTGGGTATAATTATACACGACGATCAATAATTGTCGGCGGAAATCAATCAATCGATAGATCAATCAATAAATCAATCAATCAATCAATCAATCAATCAGTCAATCAATCAATCAGCCAGTCAGTCAGTCAGTCCATCAATCAGAATATCAATCAATATATCAATCAATCAGCAAGTCGATCAATCAATCAATCAATTAGTCAGTCAGTCAGTCAATCAAACAGTCAATCAACAATTAAGTCAGAATTTATATAGCGCCCCTTAAAAATACCTACTCATGGCCCAGATTAAGCCACGTAGTTGCATAAGGTAAGGTAAGCATCCATGGTGACTGGTGAGGTATGATTTGGTAATGGGTAAGATAAATAGTAGTTTCATTTTAGCGACGCTGTGCGATAACAAAGATCGTTGGCGTCGCCATCCTCCTTTATCCAGGCTTGGGACTGGCACTTGCAGAGTGCAAACTGCAGTGTCGAGTCAGGCAAGGCAATGTAAATGTACTGGGTCTTATATTACGCTCGCACGTAGCTTCTATATAGGGCGTATACCTTGCTCATTTTTCAACAAATTCAGTAGGCTATGAGAATTATTGACGCGACCTGCTGGTACCGCCAAGGGAGTTAATGTACAGGCCTAAGTGAAGGTGATCAGGCGTGCAGAGAAAAGAAGGACGAGCCTACAAGTACAGTCGAATGTAGGCAGTGGATGAGGTTATAGGCTAGTTGAGCAGTGTTTATTTAATCCAGTCCCCCAGCTGCTTTAATTGGGGGTGGGGTGGGGAATTCAGGTTCCGGGGGGAGGCGTTCGGCGGACCGATCTGATAATTTTTCCCAATGACCTTTTCTCTTAGTTTGCAACTCTGATCGAATGCGTCTTAAAAATTCAACTAATCTACAAATGGGCCTACGGGCAGTAGCCTGAATTATGATCTTTAAAATCTGATGTCTTAGATTGAGCTCTTCTAGTTGAGATTGCTGTACTTAATCATGGTGAGAATTGCCGGGGTATGAGGGCTTCAACCCCCAGTCTTTCTTAGATCTCCACAGTAAAGTCTATTTTCACACCCCAATTCCAAGTGGATCATGGTCCAGCCTCCAATTATTTTTCCACAATTTTCACACTGACTTCATGCTCGACTACTCAGAGGACTAAGATGAGTTTTTATAAACAGCTAGACCTGCCTGAATGACCTTTTACTAGCTCAACTGACCCACAGGTGTGTTTGAACGACCTCTTATTATCGAGACCGTTAAAGTTAAACCTTAATTGCCTATCAATAGACCTTTCGAGTCGGATCTAATTGAAGTTTGCGATCGACTTTTCATCGCCGAACTGTTAATGATGATTGGATCGAATGGGTTCGTGTCCACCACAACACCTGCGCAGGCTGAAACAATACACGGAATTGTGTAGGCCCTACCATCTGCATCTGCCATCGAGTCAAGTCTATCAGCCTAAGACAATGCAGGCAGAGGTCTGATGATAGGTAACTTCAAGGAGAAGAAAATCCATTGGTATAGGGATATAATTGTGGTAGGGGCCTATAGAAAGTGACGGGTAATTTCCATGTAATAACTGTCGTTTCGCTACTTGCACGATTATTGAACAGTCATTGATAATGCGAACTGGCTGAAGGATATATGAGACCATGCGGATTTCTTCAGGTAGACTCATAGGCGTACGGGAGATTTCAGCAGTGGGGGGAGGGGGGGCAAAGATTTGACTTCTGCCCGAAAAATAAATCCTGATCGAAATCTCGTGGAAAATACTACTTTTTCCCAGAAAAAGTTGACGATCGTTTTTTAGTCATCAAACTCTTTTTTAAAACTATTTTCCCGGGTCTGCTTGTCCGAAAAAACAGTCTTAAAAGTTGACGACTTTTTTAGTCATCAAACCCTGTTTTTACTAGTCTGCTTGCCCGAAAAAAACACAGTTTTGCCCGAAATTTGGGGGGCATTTGCCTCCCTGGACCCCCCACCTCGTACGCCTGTGGGTAGACTGTTCCAATTGGCAGGGCCCTGGACCATAAGCGAGAACTTACGGACGTTAATTAGTCCTTGCAAGCACAGATCTGAAGTCATTGTTGCTTCTGGTGAAAGTAAGATGCGGTAGGCTACAAGATAAAAATGGGATTCTATTCAACACTGACTGTCGAGTTATCTTCTACAATAATTCTCATGCTGGTTGGAGATGTGGGAATTGTCTACCACCACTGAGTGCGTGCGGCAAGGTTAAGACTTTAATTATCATGACCCCGGCCCTTTTAAAACTTCGGAGAACTGTAGGCCTGCTTCCGCTTTTCCAGTGCTTAAACTGTAGAAAAAGAAGAGCCTGGACGCTGATCACTTCTCCAGGCTCTGCTGTCCAAATAAGTGGCAGGACATTTCCTTGAACTGGCGCTATATAAACATATATATATATAATATATATATATATAATTATATATATTTAATTATGCGTTCACTAGCGCTGCACTGCCCGGCGCAAATATTTTTATGCGGCGTCGTTTCCTTTGTTCTTCAGTTTAATTATTATTATTATGTCAGTTGCGATTCTTCGATTTCTATCGGATGTCTATAATAATAAAATTAATTACTTGTGATGGTTGTGATGATTGGATGAGAAGAGATGAAAGGAATAATACACCGACGATATATTAATGACACACCGCACACCTGCTTTGACAAACATACAGAAAGACTCACATACATACACACATACATAGGCTACATACATACATACATACATACATACATACATACATACATACATACATACATACATACATACATACATACAAACATCCATACATACATACATACATACATACATACATACATACATACATACATACATACATACATACATACATACATACATAGGCTACATACATACATACATACATACATACATACATACATACATACATACATACATACATACATACATACATACATACATACATACATACATACATACATACATACATACATACATACATACATACATAGGCTACATACATACATACATACATACATACATACATACATACATACATACATACATACATACATACATACATACATACATACATACATACATACATACATAGGCTACATACATACATACATACATACATACATACATACATACATACATACATACATACATACATACATACAAACATCCATACATACATACATACATACATACATACATTCATACATACATACATACATACATACATACATACATACATACATACATACATACAAACATCCATACATACATACATACATACATACATACATACATACATACATACATACATACATACATACATACATACATACATACATACATACATACATACATACATACATACATACATACATACATACATACATACATGCATACATACATACATACATACATACATACATACATACATACATACATACATACATACATACATACATACATATTGTAAGATTAGCAGCAGTAGGGCAGGTTTGCACCTTTCAGTCTGATGATTGAACACTGCACCTGTGACCATGAATGCCGCGCGGCTTTTAAACGGCTCTATAAAAAACTTAGCGTAGCCTATTATACGCCTATCAGTTTTTACGCAATTAGTTTTTCACGTGCGCACTTTACTCGATAATTTCCGTTAATTCCGACTGCTGATGTGACCTAATGCGATTTATCGAAGTAATTATTCTTAGGTAATGGTGTTCGCAGAATCAAAAATTGAATGCAGGAAGGATTTAGTCATTAAGAATAATTATGATGAGATGATCATTGATTGCTACACCATGGAGTGGATTGATCAGCTGCTTCAGCTGCCCTCGAGCAAATGATGAGTTAGATGTCGTGAATTAATTAATGAAAGTTATGGAGTAATTATTAGAAGCAAGTGCAACATTTGATGCTGTGAAGAAGAAGGAGGAGGAGGAGGAGGAGGAGGAGGAGGAGGAGGAAGAGGAGGAGGAGGAAGTTGCCTATAATGATGTTTTAGGGATAGATGGTGTATGTGAGACGAAGTAGGAAAAGGGGGAGGGGATGGGCGGGAGAAAGAGGAAAAGAGGAGGCGGAGGAGGAGGAGGAGGAGGAGGGGTAGAAGAGGAGCAGTAAGAGGATCTCGAAATAGCTAGGAGAAAGAGGTTTAGAGGAGAGGTAGAGAGGAATATGCACATAGGCTATGTATGTTGTAGGCCTGCAGAAGTAGGAATAGGAATGGTCTTCGTAATCGTATTGTAATCTTAAACTCGAAATTTCTAAAGCGCTACTCGAAAGCCAAGCGCGGGGCACCAGTTTATTCATGAGCGCTGCGTTGAGTCAGAAGGGTTTCTTGGAACGTTCCATGTGAAAGAGAAGCTTAAGGAAGAAAAGGAGAAAGAATAGTAGGAACACGAGGAGAGGAGGAGGAGGATGAGAAGGAGGAGGGAGAAATTAGTTAGAAAATGAGAAGGAATAGGGTAGAGAGAAGGATGTTGGGACGGGTGTAATTGTAGATACGAAGCTGGAGAAATAGTGAGAGGAAGAAAAGGTGTATGAGGAAGTGGGAGAGATGAGTAATGAAGCGTGAGAGTATAGGCAGAGGAAGGGAATAAACAGGCATTGGCGCTTTATAGAGGAAGAGAAGACATAGGGAGAGAGGAAGAGGGAGTGGATATAGGGAGAGGGAGTGGATAAGGAATAAGAAGAATAGAAGAAGAAGAAGAGTATGCTGACGTAGCTGCAGTGAAAGGATGCTATAGATTCAGAGGCTGCATGGACTCAGATGTTCGATCTTGGCATCATATCGAATGAGCCGAAACAAGAGGGACTGCTTAATTAAAAGAAATCCGAATCTTTGTAGATTCATTCAACCAATTAATCAAACTCAGCATTATTTTTTTAGTTCAGTGTATTGATTGTTATTTCACGTCTTTTGTTCTTTGCCTCCAGCTTGTCATTGATCTTGCATTTGCTTCAGTTTATCCTCTTCTTGTCCCTGTTTTTAATCTTCTTCTTCTTCCTGGAAATTTAATCACGTAGTTCCTTTTGTTGGCCTTGCAAACAATATTGATTTAGTTCTTCTCTTTATCGCATCTAACGACGCAACGTTACATAACATAACACAGCTAAACAGGAGGTTTCATATTTCGATTTCATATTTCTATTTCATATTTCTATTTCTCGCATTAAATTTTGCTGTGGCGCCCCATTAAGCTCTGTACTCAGAGCTCGATGGGGCGCGAGCATTGCGTCGGAGTTTCTCGTTGAAGCGCACGAGCTATTACTAGTGAAGGACTTACCGTACTCAAGGTCCCTACGCGGCGGCTTGAGGTGTATTAGAACTTGGAACCCTCTGCTTCTAAGGTTCCGAACATGCTATGGTTGAATGGTTCAGAAGAACCACTGAATTACTTGTCAGTCTTGTCCTTCCACACATAAATCCTCTTCGGGACCATGGTACCTCCTTCTTCATCTTCTTCTTTGCCCCTTCTTCTTCTTCTTTTTCCTTTTCTTCTTGTTCTTGTTCTCCTCCTCCTCCTCCTCCTCCTCCTTCTCCTCAACCTCTTCTTCTTCATATCCTCCTCATCTTCTTCTCCTCCTCCTCCTCCTCCTCCTCCTCCTCCTCCTCCTCCTCCTCTTCTTCTTCTTCTTCTTCTTCTTCCCCTTCTTCTTCCTCTTCTTTTTCTCCTTCTTCCCTTTCCCCTTCCATTCCCCGTTGCTATTCCTCTTCCCCTTCCCTTCTAATTCTCCTCGTCCTCGTCCTCCTCCTCGTCCTCCTCCTCCTCCTCCTTAATCCTTTGTCCACCCCGAACGGGGCCCGACGGACTGTCATCTCGCAATCGCAGCGCTCGTGAATAATCTGGGGTCCCCCGTTTAGCTTTAGCTTCGGAGAACCGCTATAGAAATTTTGCGTCGGGGAAACCGGAGCAAATTGGGACACTTAAAGGAAATTGAAATTTACTCTAAAATAGCTATAGTTTCCCCGCTTTGCCCCAGTTTCCCCTGTATATGTGATTACGCTTTCTGTTTCAGGCGATCGAAGAACCCTTCATCGTTTCAGTGAGGGACGCCCTGGGCGATAGATTCACCGTCAGCATCGAACACATCTACCGAAAGACGATCAAGTTCATCCTGAACACCTTAACAGCCGGGTTCGAGCACGGCGCCAAGCACACCGACTCACAGCCGAACCTAAATAACGGAGCTGGACGCAAGAGCATAGCGTCTTCGACATAAGCAAACATTTTCAACGTAGGGGAGCGTGGGGCAAGAGCGACCTCTTGCGCGTTACTGTTGTCGCGCAGGTAATTCCTGCCCCACTCTCCCCTAGAACTAATTAATAGCTTTAATCTATCGTCTATATTTTGTAGTTTATCGAGTTGTGCATTACGTAATTTATACTAACAGTGAGAACTATTTAGAATAATTTTTCTCTCTATGTGAATGACCTTTGTTGGGATAAGATGCATTTAAATCATGTACTAGGCTATTTTAAAATTAAATAGGCCTACTATATTGTTATGCCCCGAGGTACCCTGCATATTCCAATCAATCAATCAATCAATCAATCAATCAATATACTTTATTGATCATCATGTATATGTATACATACAGTATAGCACAAACAAACAGTAGTTGAAAATGTCACATGCATAGATGTCAAAGGGGTTAAGCCCAAAGGAACGTAAGGTTCCGCTAACAGGGTTGCCCTAATTACACGAAGAATCAATCTATCATCAACTTTCTGAATAACAGTATATGTGTATAGACAGTTGTATATGATCAAGGTGTAAAACAATCTCTTCCATTTTACAAGTTTATCGAAATGCATTGAATGTAAGTTATGCAACTTAAACAAGTGGGGAAAACAAAATAACAAACAGACTAAACTAAACTAAACTAAGCTAAAAAAACCTAAAAAACACAACAGTTAAGAGAATACAACAGTGCACGTGTAGGTAGTGCACTTCAAAACAAAACCATTTTGTGCAATTATGCAATAGTATCCAAAATAAATAATTTCAATTTGTATTTGAATTGGTACATTGTAGTTATAGAAGTAAGATCAATAGGCAGAGAATTCCACATCGACGGTCCACATATTCTAATACTATGCAGTCCAGTAGTGGTACGAACACTTCTTTGGTGGTATCTATTTACAGATCGTGTATAATGTCCATGAACGTCTGAATTTTTACAAAACCAGTGGTTGAAGCTTGTTATGATTAGATTTCTGTGAAGTTTATACATAAATACTCCAATTTGTAGTTTATTAATGTAGTCAAACGGCAGAATTTTCAAATCACTGAATAATGGTTGTGTGTGGGCTCTAAAAGGTGCATTGCATATAATTCGAACAGCTCGCTTTTGTAGGGTTGTCAAAATAGTTAAACGAGTGTGGTATGTGGAAGCCCACGTAATATTACAATATGACACATAAGGGTATATCAAAGAGTAATATAAATTCACAAGTATATCTCGCGGCATAAGGTGTCGAACACGAGAGATTATGCCTATATTTTTTGATATCTTTTTGGATATAGAGTTTATATGCTCCCTCCATGTTAATTGTTCATCAATGTGAACACCCAAAAATTTGGTTGATGATACCCTACAAATACATTGTTCATCTATTTTAATTGATATATTGCAATTTGTTGCTGTTCTAAGTTTAATTTTAGAGCAGAACAAAATAAAATTCGTCTTCTCAAGGTTCAGCGATAATTTGTTGGCTTTGAACCAATCGCCTACAAGTTTTAATTCGGCATTAATTTTTTAACCAAGACTTCAATAACTTTATCTGACATAAACACATTGGTGTCATCAGCAAACATGACAAAGCTGAGTAATGACGAGCTGTTCGAAATATCATTCACATATATTAGGAACAAAAGTGGACCCAGTACGGAACCTTGTGGCACACCACAAGTAACATCAGTTTCATGTGAAATGTTCCCGTTATATAAGACACTCTGCTTTCTATTTCTTAAGTAATCTATAAGCCAATCAAGACATACACCTCTTATGCCATAATGTTCAAGTTTGCTTATCAGAATTTTATGATTCACCGTGTCAAATGCTTTAGATAAGTCAAAGAAGACACCCATAGAAAAGTGGTTTTCCTCCTTGGCTTCAGAGATTTTATCATACATTTCCATTACGGCCATGTATGTAGAGTGGCCTGTTCGAAAGCCATACTGACTTGTGTACAATATATTCTTTACTGTTAGATATGTCATTATTCTTCGGTAAATAATCTTTTCAAAAAACTTGGAGAAATATGGCAAGATAGATATTGGTCGATAGTTACTTAATTGATTCCTATCTCCGGCCTTAAAGATGGGAATTATTTTGGCAATTTTCAAACTATTAGGAACAATTCCACTAACAATGGAGCAATTTATTATTCCGATATGGGTGCCCGCAGTATTTTGCAGATGGAACAAACCACTATATTTTGGTCACGGATATGATTTTTAAACAAGAACTTGAAAATGCAAAGCTTAAAATTAAGAATAGGCCCGCCGGTATTTTCAGAGTCTTCTCAAACGTAAATTTTTCACTGTTTATCTTTTAGTACCAATGCTTCAGTACGAAAAATTTGCTACAAAGGCCAAGGGACCGTCCATAAATGTGGTAAAGCAAGTGTGGACGATGTACGTGTGACGGTCCATTAGGCCTACTAATAGATATCATGACAGTTGTGTAGACGTGTGACGAGTGGAGGGGTAACACATTGCATGACGTCATTTATGGACGGCCCCAGACTATGGTGGTTAAAAAATTTTAGAAATAAGGGGCACGTACCCCGCTGATTACTCATATGTCGGGTGCTTGGATCCGAGCGACCCAATGATCTTCTAACTCAGATAGGTTAGTTTCGTCTAAATCTCTAGCTGAGGTGATGTAAACCGATTATTAAATAATATTTCGTATCGTTCACTATTATTTTAAATGTAGGCTACTGTAACGTATTAGTATTTGATTAAGTACATTTTTACTCAATTTTATTAAAGTATTTAAAAATGTTTTCCAGTTTCAAATTAGAATTTAAAGTTCAACCTAGCGAACCAATCATATATGATATTCCGAAAGATTAGACGTGGAACAAAAGTTACGTCTGCAGAAACCTTTTTAAAAGTTTACTTGCAGCGTATAAATAAACACCGCTAGGATATTATTATTGTGTACTTCGAAACGCCTACCTTTTTAAAGTTTATTTACCTCCCGCGTATAAACCCACACCGCTAGGACAATTTTATACAGTCAGCAGCTGTTTTTCGGTTCAAATATGGTGGTTAGGGTTAGTTAGCTTGTTCTTTCACAGAATACATAAGCGTATAACATTATATTATGGGATTGTTGAACTTGATTTCTCAGAATAAAAATTACGGAGAGCTTCATTTGCGCTTGTGTTATCCTGGGTACATAGGCGCAACCACCCTATGGAACCCACGGGACGTGTCCCCCAACTTTTGAGTGGTCCCCTAACTTTATTATTATGGTCCCCCAACTTTTAGGACGTGATTCATTATAATCCCCCCAACTTTTAGGACGTGATTGCACCTATGCCTGGGTGAGCTGAGCTTGATGATATAATTAATTTATCATTCATTCATTCATATCAAGAATTTATATGGCGCCCCTTCAAGAACGCCACTCAAAGGTGCTCCCAGCCCAACCACGGTGATACAAAAAAAGGGTCTTAAGGAGCCTGTACAGCACTAATAGTCAAACTTAGGTAATAAGCGTATATCTCCAATGGGAGACTATATATTCCATACATTAATATTAAACAATTCATTTATTTATTTCTCCATTTCTATAGCGCCAATTCAAGCTCCCTACTCAGAAGCGCTCCCGACTACAGCGCGGACACTGCATTGGAATTTCATGTTGAAGCGCTTGAGGAATTGCAAGTGAAGGGCTTGCTCAAGGTCCATACACGACAGTTTGAGGTGGATTCGAACCTGGAAACATCCGGCTCCAATTAAGGCACCGAACCCATCACTACACCACCATATCAAATTTTGAATACGCCTTGTTACTGTATGTTGCTCTCATAAATTTGCAGTAAGCTGTTGATCATTCGGACAACTGACCTGCAGTAGCATCATGAAAGAAAGGCTTATTGTAAACAACACGAATCCACAAAACAAACTGACTTTCATTTATTTAATTACAAAAGTTTAATTAAAATCAACCAGTTTAAATAACAGAAATCGACTTTGATCAGAAAAGGAAATTACTCGGAAGAAAAACAAGACAACCTTTACCCGGCTTTTACAAAACATATCGCATGAAAATCTGAATGACATCATCTCAAACAAAAACAATCGTGACAAAAGTAACAAAGCATGGAACGTATTTAAACTCCCTTGTCAGGTAAACTGTGCACAACATCACACTTAAGCTATATGGGCGCCAGGAGAAATCTGTGCAGGAGAAATCTGTGCAGGAGGGAGCAAACACAAAAGAGCTGGAAAAATGAATAAAAGCAGAAAATAACGAGCATACATCTTTTTTCATAGAGGTTTCTGATTGAAAATTTCTCAGTTTCACTTTGTCCAACATTAGAATCAGTAGTGTGAAGAAATTTGTCAAAATCGAAAATATAGTAGTAAAAAATAGGAGTCAATTTTCCTGGGGGGGCAAGTGACCCTCTTGCCGCTATGTGAAGGCTCCCTTGTTCAATCGACCTTACTGTCTGCTGTCAACGCTGACCCCAAAGATCTCCCTATACACTACCAGGTCTTCTGAATTTTCCATGTACCAAAACAGGTCTCTGTACTGGAGCTATAGAAGTTCTGAGATTAAATGCATCGCATCATCACAGTCTGTGAAGCTGAAATCATATAATGCCAAATTAAAGTTGAGATTCCAATACGTAACAATTTCATACAGATTGCTCAAGTCACACGTGGATGGCAATCATCCTTTAACCTTTAATCGTAAAATTTTGTCAATTATAATTGTCTGAGATTTATTTATGAAGCATCACCTCAAGGAAGAACTCATCAATGGTTAAACTGGGTACAATGCCACAGTACAGTACTTGGTACTGAAATTGTTACATATGACACACTGGAGTACCTGGTACTGAAATTGATAAATATGACACAGTACTTGGCACTGAACTTGATGCACATGCCATAGTACAATACTTGGTATTGAAATTGGTTCAAATGACACAGTGCAGAACTTGGTACACATGAAACAGTACAGTACTTGGCACTGAAATTGTAGCATATGACACAGTATAGTGCCTGGTACTGAAATTGATACACATGCCACAGTACCTGGCACTGAACTTGATACACATGTCATAGTACAGTACTTGGTATTGAAATCGATATAATGCCACAGCGAAGAACTTGGTACACACGAAACAGTACAGTACTTGGTACTGAACTTGGTACACAAGCCATAGTCTGCGACTATCTAGCAATTATCACTATTATTATAATTTATCAACAGTTTTAACGTGCAACAAATCATTATAGAAATGCAATTCGGAGTTATTCATTTGCGGATTCATATATCATCTCTTAAAGTGTACTACTCAGAGGTGCTCCCAACTTCAGCACAGCCAAAAAGGACATCTGTCTGAGGATTATGAGGAGCACCTGCTCTACGATGAATAGTTTTGACATGTGTAAAGTGCTTAAAATAAAAAAAAACTAATGCATTGTTATGACAAGTCTTATCATCGGGACAGTCAGCTGCATTATGTAATAGTTGTTAACATGAACACAAATAAATTATCATTCAGTCATATCCAAGTATACTATTGCACACATTTTTACACGACACATTATAAGCTCGACAACATAAAAGTACCACAAACTCATAATATTAGTTGGAAAAGAGTTCACAATCTCAAATGCCTTTGCTTAGTTACAAACTGCAACGAACATGAAAGAGACGGAAACTTTGTCAAGCATGCAATCAGATATTGTTAAAGCATAACCGGTAACAATAAAAATAAATAGCATCAATTGCACCACTATAACAATGCTGACCAAAGGGATTAGGCGAAGAGAGTGCGCTAGTCGAACATAGCAGCTTAAATGGCCAGATTTTTACTGTAAAAACGCAACAGCACCAAGCTGAGAGGTGTTAAAAATTTGCACAACCTCCGCACAAAGTCTGACAGAGCAAGAAAACTAGGATTGCACCAAACACTGGCCTCGCATTCACTTCGGGGCCGAATAATTGGCCAAATAGTTATTCGATATTCGGAACAATAGCTATTCTGTCAAATAGCAGCAGTCGGACCGAATACATGGCATCTATTTCTGCATATGCGGCTGCTATAACACTCTGATTAACTTAGTATATGCTGTGGTTGCAGCCAGGCCTTGCCTACTGCTTGGACCGTGCATCAGTAGTCACATTCTTTGCGTACAATGACTGAATTCATTCATTCATAGCATTTATATAGCGCCCCTTCGAGAAACTACTCAGAGGCGCTCCCAGACCAACCACGAGCAAAGAAAAAACTTTTAAGAGAGACTTGTAGAATCCAGCCGGATGGGCCACAAGTAGAGAGCGAAGCGTAACCGGGAGGTCGTTAATGAATGTTGTCGGTGGACCTATTTTGTACAGTGTACACTTTCGTATATGTTGGTCCAATTATTTGTATTCAGTCAAATAGTGATGATCACCAATATGGCATCCGTACAGCTCTAAATCAAACATCTAGAATTTGAATGATGCAATTGCAATAATCCGAAACCTCTCAGTGCCACAAATTTTCCCAACCTATTTTATCCAGTTGAGTGCAATGTTCTGTTTACAACGACCAACTTGGCAATAGACAAGATTAGCGCAAATGCAAAGCATGTTAGTACAAACTCATTGTAAAAAGTGTGCAATTATCTTTTCATTGTTTACCATGACCAACTTGGTGAAAGACAGGATTAGTGCAAATGCAAAGTATGCTTAACACAACCGCAATGTAATGGAGTGTGAAATATATCAATTATTTACCATGACCAACTTCGTGGAAAACGAGATTAGCGCAAATGCAAAGTAGGATTAACACAATCGTATTGTAATAGATAAGAGTTCGGAACTTGGGTTCAAGTTCACCCCGTCCATACCAGAAAACCTGAAAAGACAATGAGCTATTGTTAAAAGCGACAAATCACCAATCTATTCTAATCTATTCTAAATTCTATTCAATTCTAAATTCTAATCTGACCTTATCAAAACACTGTCGATCAGCGTTTAACTTTACAGCAGTGCTTTAGAAATTCGGAATTTACAGCGCGGACACTGCATCGGAGTTTCACACAGAAGTTCAAGAGCAATTGCGAGTGAAGGACTTGCTCAAGGTCCCTATGCGGCGGCCTGAGGTGGATTCGAACCTGGAGGCAGCGAACATACCCACTACACCATCACACCCCGCAATAGATAGACAGACCATCATGCGAACCACTCCACTACACTACACTATGCCACAGACTGCAAGGAAAATCTAGAGAACTTCAGCCGCTAAACCGCTTCGTACAATCGTGATTTCATGTGAGGTTGGGAGGCAGTCACTCCTGAACAGGAGCTAAATAAGTTAGCTTTAAAAACAATAGCGACTTCTGCAAAAAGTTATGATTTTATTAGATTTTTACTTTTGTTCAAAAGAACGTAGGGCATCAATTGATCAAAAACGGAGGGATTGTTTCTTACCAAAATTATGTGAGACACGCATAACAGAAAGATTGTCACGGCGATGAAGATGTTGACGCCCTTCGGAGGCCACTTAGGAAAGAGAAATGCACTCACTAACGTCTCCTGTTGCAAAACAAAAACATGTGTTACATTACGATAACGCATGTTGTGTTACAATAACACATGTTGCGTTACAATAACACATGTTGCATTACAATACCACATGTTGCATTACAATAACACATATTGCAAAACAAACACACATGTTGCATTACAAAAACACATGTTGCATTACAATAACACATGTTGCACTACAATAACACATGTCACGTTACAATCATAACACATGATGGTGAAGAGTTCTCTGCCCGAAGGCAGGTCCATTGGCTTTAAAAACACCCGGGGCTGAGAAGCATAGATTGCATTTCGACCTCCTCAGTTCCTGATGATGGCACGAGTTCTTCAATCTGCTGCCAATGGACTCTTGATTGTCCTTGTTTGCGTAGTGTATACTGCCCACCAACTGGCAATGAATTCCACAAAACAGATGGCAAATGCTTCCCTTCAAAACTTAACTTAAAAAATTTAAGATTGCATAGAAATTAAAGATTACAACTGTAGACAAAAGATTTCTAAACCGGGGCAACGTTATTATCGGTAGGAAAAAAATCAATTTTAACGGCAAAACTAAAATGCTGTTGCGTAGAAACAAATCTGAGCAGATTCTCTTACCAGAATTGCAATTGCGGTGAGAAGGCCAACAACGACATGTGTTATCCGATCCTAAAAAAAATTGAACGGTTGGTAAATTTCCACATCGTCATCATCATTATAATATCACGGAAATACTTCTATCATTACTATTATCATCGCTATCACTTTAATACATTACATATTACCAACAACATACACCTAAATAACATACGTATCCAGGCATTGTCTAAAAGAAGTCAAAACCTTGCCACTGCTTGCGCTTTGGCAGCGCCAGTCACAAGCCTGCACAAAGGAGGAGGGCGACACCAATGGTCTTTGTTATCACATCGTGTTGTCAAACTGAAAATAATACTACTACACAGAACTTCATGACTCTTCTTTGCCCATTTTCTGCAAGAATTTTAAAACCAATCTCTTTGATTGTAGTTTCTTGCTGTCAGGTTGGCAGCACCTCTGAGAAGTTTCTCTTGAGGTAGTAGCGCCAGTGCTAAAAGTGTGGAAAAATAAGTGCCTGGACGCCCCCTTACCTTTCCAAAAGAAGTGCCTGGACGCCCCCTTACCTTTCCAAAAGAAGTGCCTGGATGCCCCTTACCTTTCCAAAAGAAGTGCCTGGATGCCCCTTACCTTTCCAAAAGAAGTGCCTGGACGCCCCCTTATCTTTCCAAAAGAAGTGCCTGGATGCCCCTTACCTTTCCAAAAGAAGTGCCTGGATGCTCCTTACCTTTCCAAAAGAAGTGCCTGGACGCCCCCTTACCTTTCCAAAAGAAGTGCCTGGATGCCCCTTACCTTTCCAAAAGAAGTGCCTGGATGCCCCTTACCTTTCCAAAAGAAGTGCCTGGACGCCCCCTTACCTTTCCAAAAGAAGTGCCTGGATGCCCCTTACCTTTCCAAAAGAAGTGCCTGGATGCCCCTTACCTTTCCAAAAGAAGTGCCTGGATGCCCCTTACCTTTCCAAAAGAAGTGCCTGGATGCCCCTTACCTTTCCAAAAGAAGTGCCTGGACGCCCCCTTACCTTTCCAAAAGAAGTGCCTGGACGCCCCCTTACCTTTCCAAAAGAAGTGCCTGGATGCCCCTTACCTTTCCAAAAGAAGTGCCTGGATGCCCCTTACCTTTCCAAAAGAAGTGCCTGGACGCCCCCTTACCTTTCCAAAAGAAGTGCCTGGATGCCCCTTACCTTTCCAAAAGAAGTGCCTGGATGCCCCTTACCTTTCCAAAAGAAGTGCCTGGATGCCCCTTACCTTTCCAAAAGAAGTGCCTGGATGCCCCTTACCTTTCCAAAAGAAGTGCCTGGATGCCCCTTACCTTTCCAAAAGAAGTGCCTGGATGCCCCTTACCTTTCCAAAAGAAGTGCCTGGATGCCCCTTACCTTTCCAAAAGAAGTGCCTGGATGCCCCTTACCTTTCCAGTCCGTGCTGGCCAATAAGTGGCAGGACAGCATTTAGATTCTAAAATAAGTGCATGGACGCCCTCCATAACCGTCCAGGCACACTTTAAGACCTGAGTAGCGCCATATAAATTCATGACAACGATTAGAAGTCACAGAAGATTCTAGACGCATACCCTTCGCGGCTCCACGCCAAAGAGTGGTCGGTTCGCTGGGTCCATGTAATGGCCAGGCTGACAGGGAAGATGAAGACAACTACAGACAACTCCCTCTGATCAGTGTAATTCTACAACCAACATTCAGTCAATGAGAAAAATAAGTACGGTATTGTGAAACACTGGCGGTGTCAGCTATGCAATTTCAGCAGGTCATGTCAGGGTCATGGCAGTTTATCATTAGGTTGGATAATTAACGTATATTTTTTGTTTAAATTTCAAAGAATTTTTGGCAGGTCAAAAGGCAGGTCAACAGTAAGATAGGCAGTACATCAAAATAATGACCTCTGGTGGCACCGCCCCTGCAGTCAAACAGGGTGCCATGGTGGCCTACAGATTCTCGAGAGACCTGGACTGATACATACATGGGACCACAATCCCAGAGTATGCATGTAATTATCAAGCAAATAATTAATTAGTAGCAGCAGCATTACATGGCACAAAGAGGTGCATATGGCACCAAATCCATTTCAATTTAATTATTTTGCTAAGCTTCAAATTTGCGACAAAAGATAGCAATAATTAAAAATAAATTTTACAGAAGCCAATGTAACTCAATGCCTGTTAGGAAAATTGCAATGATAGTAGGCCACTCGGAATGTAACCCAACTTAATTCTTTTCATCACCATTTTTTATGGTATTGCCCGATTCCCCGAAATCTACTTGGGTTGACCCAGTTTTCTTTAATTGTTTGCAAACATGCCACTTTACCTTCACTTCGCTTTTGAGCGCAGCCACTCTTAAGTATACCCAATTCACGCTCGCAGTCATAAAATTAACGCTACACAAATGAATAAACAAGAAAGTCTAAAACGAACATGTAAACCGTCAAAACGTAAATAAATCGATTGGATATACGTGTATAGTATGGTATGGGTGGCCTATGTGTAAGTGGGACGAGAGAGAGAGAGAGAGAGAGACTAGCAAACATGACTTTTCTGTATTGTTGCTAAAAAAATGCGCTCATAAAAGCCGCTATAATATAAAGGCAAGTTTCGTTTCTTTGAAATGCAGTGTAAATTTACAAGACCTAACCTTTGTCCAGGGAATAAACTATGACCTTTAAAATGTAAACACACTTTATTCGGTGATCAGCCACTTTATCGTAATTATTATCATATGATTTACAAGTCAAAGGGACCGTTCCACTATTCATAACATCTGTACGAAATGACAGTAGGCCCAAGAGTAGGCCCGTGACATTGTATAAACGTATAAATCAAAGAAAGTCATTGCGTATAAATGATAATAAATCTACACATCTAAAGCGTCACTACTAGTCAAGTCAAGGGCACCAGCACAGGACTTCTTTTTAACGTGCCGTTGTACACAAAATGTGCAGTTCTAAATGGATTTGTGCAGTTGTAGAAGCACTTCTGTCACAAGTTCTGTGCAGTTAAAACTAGCAAAAATGTCATTGTCATCCTATTGGAAATAATTTACCATGGAGAATGGGAAGGGAAAGAAGTGGTTGTGCAGTTCTAACAATTACTTAAAAACAGCCCTGCACCAGCATATTAAGGAGCGCAGCTGATTCGAATAAGAGGGTTGTTCGGAGAGTTGTAAGCTGGGAATTTTGAGTAGGCCTACGGCTGCCAGAGAGACTCATGACCAGCAGGGGTGCCACTCTGAATTTAAAAAAGCTAAAATCCGGCCGATAAAAAGGCTAGAAAAGGCTAATTTGAGAATTTCTCGGAAAAGGGACTGCTTGGCACTACCACGTTTTGGGTAGCACAAAGGTCTTGAGCTGCTCAAGCCTGGTCCAAGCCGATGACCATGACATTCAGTGGTCCGATCTTAGCACGTGACGGCGAGCCCTCATTACGTTCAAGTATCGACCCATTTACGAACGAATCAGAGAACGGCGACCTACTTACAACCAATCAGAGG
Organism: Lumbricus terrestris; assembly: GCA_949752735.1. Lineage (NCBI taxonomy): Eukaryota > Metazoa > Annelida > Clitellata > Crassiclitellata > Lumbricidae > Lumbricus > Lumbricus terrestris. Next base: position 41,093,172 of record OX457048.1, read on the forward strand.
ACATCAGGCCATAACGCTATCGCATAGATCGGCAGTGCTAGGAGATTAAGACCAAATAATTAATTATTGCATAATGGCGATTAATTAAATCTTAATACGCTTAAAGGGGGTTGGCTTACTATCGACTGTTTTGATTGTTATATTCGGACAAAGGATGAAAGGAGTTCTGTGTGCGTTCGGCTGTTTGATCTTCTGCTTGCTCGAGCAAAGTGAGACTGCACCGTTGGTGGCGAATAGCAAATTATCGCCCATTGTTTTAGGTAAATAAACACGAAATTATGGTTTTTAAATATTTACGTCAAGTTGGAATATTGTGTCATGTAATCATGTTGATGCTAGTGTTTCATGTTACGATTCAATAGGTGGTTATGAAGCTTATGCGCCTTAGCAACGCTACTCATGTACCGTACGCTTTAAAATTTAGGCCTTTGTTTAATTAATTCCGGAATTTATATGAATAATCCATTTATCGAATATCCACGTATTTAGGTTTGATCTCTTCAGGGCCTATCCTTGTGCCCATTCCCCTATAAATATGTGGCTGCAATTGTATAATTGTAAAAGAAATGATTGGTTTCAAAATAAATGTGTGATTGATTGATTGATTGATTGATTGATTGATTGGTGTATATTCATTATGCGTCAAGCATCCGAAGGCTGACTGTCACAAACGTCGTTTCCTCTGCCCTCCGCATTTTCATGTGCATTGTATTGTGTGTCTATAAATTTCCAAAGTGCCTCGCGCACTGACTTATTCGGTGTGTGATCCAAGTTTGGGCACCATTGCGGGGTGGTTGAGGATAATCATGATCATGATGCTAGGTAATAGTTAAAAATAAAAAAAATAGTCATTATGTAATAATAATAATAATTGTCCATTATCGAATTGCTGCCCTGGTCTCACGTTGTATCCTTGGTTGCTCCATCCTACCTGCGCATTCTTTGTCGCCCAGTCTCTGACATTGAAGCGCGTCGGGCCCTTCGCTCTGCTGCTTAAATCTTTTTTCTATTGCCGTGACTGGGCTGGGAGCGCCTCTGAGTAGTTTCGTGAAGGGGCGCTATATAAATGCTAATAATGAATGAATGAATTAATTGTGTATTACTGAGATCTAACATAATATGTTTTGTCTCATCTTGCAGTTCCTGGCGATGGTGGAAGTCAGCTTGAGGCGCGGTTGGACAAGCCGACCGTTCAACACATCTTCTGTACGCATAAGACGGACAACTGGTATTCGCTGTGGCTCAACCTCGAACTCCTCGGACCGTACATCCTCGACTGTTTTGTTGATAATATGAAGTAGGATGACTGTTGCTACTTATTTTGTTTTTGTTATTTCTCGCATATGCTATAGTGCCCCTTCAAGCTTTCTACTCAGAGGCGCTCCCGACTACAGTGCGGACACTGTCAGAGTTTCACGCCGAGGAGCACAAGCAATTGCAAGTCAAAGACCTACTCGGGTTCCCTATGTGGCGGCTTGAGTGGTTTTGAACCTGAAACCCTGCGGCTCCAAGGTGCTGAACCCACTGCCTCACCGTGCCACACATACTTCACTGCTTTGGTTATTGTGTGAAGATGGAAGAGGAGGTGGAGGATGAAAAAGTAAGGAGGTGGAGGAGGAGGTGGTGGTGGAGGAGAATAAGACGAGGTAGAAAAGGAGGTAGTGGAGATGGGAGAAAGAGGATGAGGTTATGAGGAGAGTGAAAAGGGGATGTAGAAGTGGATGTCGTAGAGTAGGAGCTAGTGTAGGAAGTGGTAGTGGAGGAATTGGTGGAGGAGATGGTGGTGGTGGAGGAGATGGTGGTGGTGATGTTGGAGGAGGAGGAAGAGGTGGCGGCTGAGAAGGTTGTGGTGGAGTAAGAAGTGGTTGTGATGGTGGAGGTGGAGCAGGTGTATGAGGGGTGACCACCTGTCTGCCATTCATTTTTCTCCTATTTGTTTATTTAGTAGTGTTGTACAGCCCGCTGTTCAAGTATTGTTCCTAAACTTCTTTTCGAGAATTTTTCCCAGCCACACTTTATAATAGTTAAAGACAGGAGTTTTGTTTATTTAACATATTCACTTATTCACCTCCAAGGAGTTTATCTTGAAGTGGTGCTATATAAATTCTTTAAATTACGATTACGATTAAGCTTTTTTATCTTTGTATTTTGATGCCTGTTGGTTGTGTTGATTCTGTTGACCTTTGAAGATTGACTTATGACCCGGCGACAAGAACAACAAAGAACCAGCCGGGTGTCGAGATACGACCACCGGGTTTTGGTAACTCGAGTTCGGTCGAGTGGCTCGATTCGAGTCAACTGGGAGCGAGTAAGTGGCGTAGAGTAATATAATAATAATAATAATAATAGTAGTAATAATAGTAATAATGGTAATAATAGTAATAATAATAATGATAATAATAGTTAACACTTGTAAGCGTATTGCCTGTTAAAGTGAAGCTAAGTAAAGTAAGTTACGTTCTCATGATAGGATATGGTGGTTGAGTGGTTAGAGTGATGACCGTCTAATGCAGAGTATGACTTTGATGCTCCTCCCATTGAGACGGTATACTGTGTAAGTAACTTTTGCAAGTCATTCGCTAACAATTGCCAATGATTATTAGACACCTTTAAAACAGTGGTCAACCGAAACTATATATAAGGATGGAACGCGTTGAATGATTAATATTGTTATGGATAGAGGACGGATTGTTAGACACCTTAAAACGTTGTCAACCAAAACTTTATAAGGATAAGTGCTGTAGTATGCCAAAAGAAATTCTGTCCAGGGTAACGGCCTCTGTTGTCATAGACCCTGGTGAAATCTGGATTCATCCATCCACAATTAATAATGTTATGTATAGAGGACGGATTGTTAAACACCTTTAAAACGGTTTCAACCAAAAAGTATAAGGATGAAACGGATGCACAATTAATAATATGTACCATGTGTGATGGATCCAGATAAGATATTGGCCTTCGAAATGTATTGCCATAGAAGAATATTACAATCTGAATTGGACAATGAAGGTTATAAACAAGGAGATTTGTAGCAGGCTAAATATAAAAGAAGACCTTATGCAGAAAATGATGAGGAGGAAACTCAGCCTATTCGGATATATATGTAGAATGGAGGATGACAGAAAGATAAAAAGTGTGATGCTGGGAAGTATGGATGGTAATGGAAGAAGAGGACGACCAAACAGAGAGTGGATAAACGACATCAAAGAGTGGTGTAATCAAGACATTTACAGCTTAAGCAGATCTGCTCAGGACTGCGGACTTTGGAGGAGAACGATAAAGTGTGCATTGGACACCTACAGGTTGTTAACCCATGGATAATGATGATGATGATGACCATGTGTGACACTGATTAATAGACACCTTTAAAACGGTTTGAACCAAACATTATATAAGGATGGAACGGATGCACAATTAATAATATGTACCATGTGTGACACTGATAAATGCAATAATGATTGGTGTGTGTGTATTCGTTTAATAAGCAAAAACAGGTTGGCAAACCGCAACCTCGAACATTGAGATAGACAAAAATTACATTGAAATAAAAATATTAATATTATAGGGAGCAATCAGTTATTGGAATTAAATTGAATCAATAGTTAGACTATGCTTTATTAATATGTTTGTAAAGGACTCTAGAAACAAAGTGAAGCTAACTAGTTCTCAAGATAGGAAGAGGAGGTGATAGGTTAGAGCGCTTGCCTTCTAGAGTAAAGAGTATGGGGTTCGATCTCCCTCTCCTTTGAGACGATTGCGCTGTAGGGACATGGGGCTAAAGATCTTTACTCACAATTACTCGGGGGGGGGGGGCTATCAACCGTAATTGTAGATTCTGAGCTTCTAAAGCGCCACCCAAAAGCCAATCTCATTGCAGCAGGTTATTTAGAAGCGCTGGTTGAGTCTTCTTGGCCATTACATAAAAATGTGCTTGCCACTTAACTTTTTGGATTATGTTATAAGTAAGTTTACTCTACTACACTGGTTGCAAACTCACAATGGGACATATGGCATATAGGACATTTATTCGTTAGAGGCATTTATATAGTGCCTCTTCAAGGTTACTACTCGGGAGCGCTCCCAGCCCAGCCTCAGCTAAAGAAAATATTTCTATAACATAGTTATAATATATAGAAGTAAAGATGCTTGTTAAATCAGAAATTGGATGATATGATTGAAGCACTGACTGTAAACACAATTCATCCATATACATGTAACATCCTGATGATAAAATCCATTTCCAATCAAGCAATCACAGCAAAGTATCTTTAGACTATGTGAAGGAAAATTAATTAGTTTAAGATATAAGGAAAGCATGGTTAAGTGTTGACATCTGACAATGTCTTTTCCATTCATTTCCAGCTTCGTATTTCTTCAACATCGTGGAAAGTCTCGTCAAAGGCCTTGGCTACAAGAGGAACGCCACAGTACGAGGCGCTCCATACGACTTCAGAAAAGCACCAAGTGAGAACATTTCTATTGCGATCATTGTGATCATATTTTCGAATGCAATGTAAGTCCTTTGCATCGAACCTATCTTGTAAAGTAAAGATCCTTTTATCGGCTTCTCAAATGAATTTTCTGGAATCGCAGTGCATAAGGAATTGTAAATAATCCCAAAAGTCGGCTCATCCTTCCATGTGTCGTTCGTATGAGCAGTTAGACTTTGTGACCTTGCATTGATGCCAAGTTGGATTCAACTCCTGTAATAACTTGTGATCATCCGTTCGTACAATGGATTCATCATACGTGGGGCGCAGTGGTGGCGTCGTTGCCTTGCAGCCGGAGGGTTACAGGTTCGAATCCACCTCAAGTCGCCGTGTAGGGACCTTGGGCAAGTCCTTCACTCGCAATTGCTCAGCGCTTCGGCGTGAAACTCCGATGCAGTGTCTGCTCTGCAGTCGGGAGCGCCTCTGAGTAGAGAGCTTGAAGGGACGCTATAACAAATGCACATACATAAATACTGTGGCATGTTAAATTAAATACATGTTGCTAATATTATTTCAACGACCAAACTCCTGTGTCTGTTTGCAGATGAGATGGCTGACTATCTGTCTGCGCTGAAGAACCTGGTGGAGGACACGTACGCGAAGAACGGCGATCAACCGGTTGTTCTGATGGGTCACAGCATGGGTAACCTCTACATCCTCTACCTTCTCAACCACCAGACGCAGGCGTGGAAGGACAAGTACATCCGGTCCTTCATCTCTATCGCTGGACCGTACGGTGGAGCCGTCAAAACGCTCCGGCTTATGGCTTCAGGTAGACCTTATTCGTCAACAGGGTAATTAGAGGCTGAGTGTTAGCAGGGTGTGTAGAAGCCCAGTGCTAGCAGAGTATTTGGAAACTCGGTGTTATTTGGAAATTCAGTGCTAGCAAGGTTTTTAGAAAATCAGTGTTATTTCGAAACTCGGTGTTAGCGGGATATTTACTGCTCAAAGTTAGCATGGTTATTTAGAAACTCCACGTCATCAGGATATTTTGAATCTGGGTGCAACAGAGTGGGCCTACTACACTGACCAAAGCTTTTTAGTGCTATTTATGGATTGTCTTATTTGATTGTTAATTGAAAATTATAGAGTGGGTTAAATGTATATTTACTACATTTTATATTGCGATCATATTAAGGGCAGATACAGACATTTTCGAAGGTGGACCAAAATTTTCGATCTTGGGACAGGGGAAAAATTTCGTCGAAAAAGATACCGTTTTAGCCGCCAAAATAGTTGATGACTTTTTGGTCATCAGTCATCCTGGTCGGAGTATATTTAATGGTTTGTTCAAACCAAATGGGGGCCACGTCCCAATGCAATTTCTAAATGTGAGTCATGACCGGATTGGCCCCCTCGATCTGCCTCTGGATCATATGTGGCCTCGACCCTGTTCAGTGTGTGGTTAACCATTATATTTATCTCACTTAGACTTAAGACTTTCATTCATTCATTCATCATTAGAATTTATATAGCACCCATTCAAGAAACTACTCAGAGGCGCTCCCAGCCCAGACTTAGTTCCTCCTGTTGCGATTGGAGCATTGGTCATTTCCACCGCCTAAATTTTTATCTCAAGTAATCATTTATTGATTTCCGTTTTTTTAGGAGACAATCTGGGCGTTTTTGTCGTGAATGCGTTGACCGCTCGTGAGCAGCAGCGGACAATGCCGAGCACATCGTGGCTCCTGCCGTACGATACGTTCTGGCGAGACGACGAGGTTCTTGTCTACGGTCCAGACGTCAACTACACGGTGAAGGACTATAAACGGTTCTTTGATGATATCGAATATCCAGATGGGTATTCGATGCGAGAGGATACCGAGGATCTAATCAAGGTTGGTATCTGTTGATAGCCTTTGTGTCTTTTGTCCTTCTATAGCGCTTTCAGGAATTTCGGACCACTGCGCTCAGGCTGTATGAGAGAATTTAAAACATGAATTGAGTTAACAAAAGTGCAGGTACGATTCGTCGTATGATCGCACGATATTATATAAATTTATATTCACGACTATGATTCTATTTTTGTTTTGTTTTTTACTTTAAAAGGGTAGCATAATTGGAAAGGCATAAATTGTAAACTTTGGATAATTACCCGGCCACTGGACCCCTATAAGTTGCCGGACCCTGGACATGTGGCTCCGGCCTCATTGGTTTTGGGGTGTGCAAAGAAGACTACTGTTGGTTCTTGATAAAGACTAGGAGGGGGTTAAACTCCCACGAACCCCTGCAATTCTCAATCTGATTAACAATGACACTGATCATTATATTGCACGTTCTTTATATTCTAGAACCTGGAAGCACCTGGAGTCGAGGTCCACTGCATCCACGGCGTCAATGTGAGCACTCCAGCCGCCCTCGCCTACACGAAATCCACGTGGCACGACAAGCAGCCGGTCGTCATTCCAGGCGACGGAGATGGAACGGTCAACATGCGGAGTCTCCAGGGCTGTCAACGGTGGATTGGGAAGCAGAAGGCGGACGTCTTCTACCACCAGGTCGTTGGCGCCGAGCATCTGGCTATTCTCGACAACGATGACGTCAAGGCGTACATTGCCAGAGTCCTCAAGCGTTGATATGTGGATGTCTCGTTTTCCCTTTCTTCCCCATTTCCCTTGGATTATTTCCGAACTTTTCATGACATGGGAAGACACCGAGATGCTGTTGGTGCTTTGTCTAAGTTCAATTTTCAGCTGATTCACTTTGTTTACGTATTTGCTATTGCTCCCTCTGGTAACCGGACTCGGACCTCGTTCTGTGAACCCTCTGGACAACCTTTGGATTATTATGAACTTTTGGCATCATTTGAAGACACCAATGTGGCACCTTTGCCTTTTAGGTTACGGATTGATTTTACTGTCTTTACCGTATATATTTACTATTACTCATTCAGCCTTGTGGTAACTGGACTCGTACCTCCTGTTGAATACCTTCCTGACAACCTCTCTGACCTGATGCAGTGCTTGTGAATAAGCTGGTGCCCTGCGCTTGGCTTTTGAGTGGCGCTTTAGAAGTTTGGAGATACAATTTTGAATATGTGTGTGTTTAAGATGTATGCTGTCTGTGGCGGCGCTACCATAGGTTAGTTTGCTCTTCACCTATGCCTCATGACTTGGAAAAAATTATTTGGAATTTCTAATATCTTATTTACATTTAATTTCTTTGATCTGTTGAATAGCTCTCACAACCCTGACGTGACCTTCTGAAATTGTATAGCTGGCACTGTTACTGTAAGCAGTAGGGTGGACTCGTTTGCACGCTCCTGATATACGTTCTGCTTGTTAAAATTTAACATTTAATATGAACTGTTGTTGTGATCCCCCAAAGCTATTGGTTAATACGCTGTTCAAGAAATGATGTGTAGAGTTAAATTTACTGACTTTCATTTGTGTCACTTTTACATGCAGCCTGGTTTACAATCTGTGTGATAGGGTCCTCTGTGTTTGCGAGTCCACAATACTGGATAGTTCTGACACATCTTGGAGCAAGGTGTCAGCACGTGCTTTTTGTTGCTTAAAATTTGCATAATTATTCACATTGTCTCATATTTATACGCTGCTAGAAACCGGTGATTTCAGAATGTGTTTTCGCTTGACATTTACGATTGTGTTTTTGATATAAATGGTGCTTAGCATGTTTTGAGCGCAATGGCGGCACCGGCCATAAAATTTCTGCAGGTCGCTTCAGGGTCATGCAATTTATTCAGCAGTTGAATAAATTAAAAGTTGAGTAGTATTCAACGAGTTTTTGGCAGGTCAAAAGGCAGGTCAAGAGTAAAAATTAATAGGCAGTACGTCAAATGACCTGCCGCGACCCTCTGGTGGCACCTCCACTGGTTGAGAGAATAGACAAGACATAGTGCTCATGAATACGCTGGTGCCCTGTGCTTGGCTTTAGAGTGGCACATCGGAAATTTTGAGATTACAATTACAATAGGCATTTTTGACCACTAGGATTCCTTTTATAATCTCCGAGGGATCTGAGAAGTTTGATCGAACTAGTCATGGGGAATGATCTTCGAGAGCATTTAACCCTTCACAGAGCAAGGCATGGATGAGAGTCCAAGACAAAACAGCATGGCATTGCACTGTGGACAATGGACATGGGGAGGGCTATGCTCGGCCGAATTGATCCTTGGTGAGAGAGACCTCAGTTTGAAGCTCAAACCTTTCTGAATTGGAAGCCAGTGCAATGAAGTGCATAATATGCTAAGTCAGTATTCGTTTCTGGTCCGGCTTCTGATTTTTTCAATTAGTCACTCTGTTTGCTTTCTATCTAATCAATTTTTATCTGTGTATCAAAGTGCACACACACACATGATTTGCACACTCGTACAGCTGTATGTATAATTGACCTTTTCAGCAACATTTACACGTACACATGCATGATTTTTGCACATGTATGTATAACGTATGTATAGTTGCGATGTTCTATGAATCTTATCGTGACGATTGAAATGCGCTTCAAACCCAACGAGTATGGACCGCATTATTTTAAATGTCTCTTGTTAGTGCAGGTGGAAAACTTTTGTATAACTTTATGGTGTGTGGGTCCTGTGTTTAGCATAATGAAAATATAACTTTAGTCGTTTTCAATGATATTGTTTTGGATTTTGTCTTTTACCTGTAACCGAACACTGTGGTAATGAGCTGCATTGGCTACCAGAAAGTTTTAGGACACTCTAAGCGCTTAAAGTGTTAGACAAGCTTGTCATTTTGTTTTTGCTCGTTTGAATTAAATTTTAAAAAATTACCAAGAATCTTGAAGGAATTGCGAGAAATAAAATGGGAATATAGTGAAATAGAATTAATAAAATGAAACATGGACAGGTTCGAAATTGTAATTGTCGATGAAATTAATCCTGGGCCCCCAGGCAGAGCAGTCACATGCCCCTAAACCAGTGGTTCCCAAACCATGGCCCACGGGCCAAAAGTGACCTGCCAGACCTAAAAAATGGCCCTCATGAGGGCCATTCTTGAGGCATCTCTTAAATAATTTTTTAAAAATATACAAAAAATTGAACATTTGGACAGGATAGAACAAATAATTATTTTATATGTAAAATTATATTATTTTGACGTCTATAAATTAAACATCAAACATTTTATTTTGAATCATTTATAACGATTTTATATGCTTTTAGCTAATTAAATTTTAGCCTTGTGGCCCCCCTAATGTCCTTAAACTAAGAAAAAGTGGCCCTCTTGTCCTCAAATTTAGAAAAAGTGGCCCTCTTGTCCTCCAACTTAGAAAAAGTGGCCCTAGAGTCAAAAAAGTTTGGGAACCACTGTTATAAACTATCTTAAGGCTTTACGAGAAATATTTGTTAGAAACAAATTGAAATAATAAAGTGGGGATCTGACCTATTGACCTACGATATAAAAGTTAAGCATAGAATTATGATTTTCAGAGTTATGATTTTCAGTGTGTTACGATTCATTTACTTTGAAGTTTAAACTGATTGTAGTTAAGTGTCAGTAATATTATATTCAAAAAGGCATTAACTTTGAATATACTCAGCAGTGTCGGCACGGGTCCCCTAAAAGTTGCCAGGCCCCTGGGGAATTTGCCCCTACCCCCGCCTTTCTCGAAGGGCCTGGGAACACTGTCCAAATAAGTTGTAGGCATAAACACTTCTGAACAGCAATAAAGAGAATTCAAAGTCCTACTATGTTGCAACTGTAAATCATTGTTGTTAGCCAACTATTCCATAGCACATTTGTCAACAATGTCATCATGGCTAGGAGTCAACAATTAAAAACACAATAAAACAAACAATACACACGTAAAACAATGCTTTTTTACATTAACATGACCAGAATTGCGCAGCTGCCATCGTATATGAAATCTTCAAAAGGTATTGTTCAATAGCATTGCCTGCTGAACTTCTATGCCAAAGTCGGAAGACATTGTAACAAAACGTACAAAAAAAACCCATGCCTTAATTATTATCTCTTGGCAAGTTTATATTATGTACGAATGCGTGTAGATGTGTGTACCAGTATGTATACATGCATGTATGATGTATGCAAGGATGTGTCCATGTATGTACCGTGAGTTGTTTTTGAGGGCCTGAGTTGTCCTATATATAATTTCCAGAATGAATGAATGCATGCATGTATGTATAAATGTATGTACCGGTATGTATTCATGTATATGCATGCACGTATGTATGCAGATATATATATATATGTGTGTGTGTGTCTGTGCATATATAATATATATTTATGCATATATTGTAATATATTTATGCATGCAAATCTATGTACATATTAATATTATGTATTTAATGTATACATGTTTTAAGTCAGAAAAACACAATGCCATTAAAGTGCATGTTCAAAAACCACAGCAGAGCCGTGAGTGCCAATTGGGTTGGCAACCTTTACCCTCCTTCTAAAATGTCAAGCTACTATAAAAATGCAACGTGCAAGATTTCGCAGAACATAACACAAGAAACTGTTCATGAAAACCAGTTAGCCACTCAGTCTGTGAACGAGAAATCTTGCAGTGTCGCTACTAACAATGGAGCGAGTTTAAGAAAGGCCGCAGCCAACGCACACCCGTAACACCGATCGTAAAAACAGAACTTGACGAAATATTGTTCAACTTTCCAACGCAAGATTTATTTACTTAATGTGGTTTGGCAGGAACTACACCATCTCCAACTAGTGTACTGCTCTTCGTTGGCAAGTACTGCGATGGGTTAAGTACTTGGAAGCATTCAAGTACCTAGATGGAGTAAGTATTTTGATTGGTTCAAAGTACGTAAATGGGGTTGAATACTTCGATGAGACCAAGTAACTGAATGGGGTCAAGTACCTGAGTGGGTTCAAGTACTTGGATTGGTTGAAAGCACTGTGATGGGTTAAAGGTACTTCGATGGCTTTGCGTTCTCGGATGGGTTCAAAGTACCTGGATGCGTTCAAAGTACCTGGATGGGTTGAAAGTACTTGGGTGGTTTTTCACACAGGGAGCACTCCCAATAAGAGAAACCCGAGATCCGACGCCCCGCTCAGCAGCCCTCTCGAGCGATGGTGATCATCGTCTTCACTCGATCGCGATCCGTGACCTTGACGCTGTAGTCGCTGACTGTGAAGGACGCGGACATGGAGACGGCAGAGTTCGTGAACTGCATCGGAGACTGTAGCGACGACCTCGCGGACGCGTGGAACTCAATGGCACCGGTCTCGTCGAGGATCCGTCTGAGGTTGCGCTCCGTTATTCCACCACCCGGCATGATTATTATGCGCCCTGTGCTCTGCTCCACCATCTTACGAATCATCGGTGACCCTTCGAGGGCCGTCCCCTCTCCGCCTGAAGTCAGAACGCGCTCGCAGCCGAGCGATATTACGTCTTCCAGCGATTGGAGGATGTTCTGCGTCACGTCAATCGCTCGGTGAAACGTTACTGGCAGAGGGCGACTCTGGTCGACGAGCTCCTGGCATCTTTCCTTGTCGATTGAACCGTCCTTCTGCAGAATTCCGATAACGAACCCGTCCGCCCCGTTCTCCTTCAGGATCTTCAGATCAGTCTTCATGACGTCCATTTCGTAGTCGTTGTAGAGGAAGTCGCCAGGGCGGGGGCGAATCATGACGAAAACGGGGACTTTCTTGGCCAAGGACTTGACGACCCGAAGCATGCCGACCGAAGGCGTAGTTCCTCCTTCTGATAGACTGGCGCACAGCTCGATTCGCTTCGCTCCACCTCTACAAGCGTTGATTGCAGATTCCACACTGTCCACACAAACTTCCATTTCCACTGCGATAATTGCAAACCCGATGTAAAATAAAAGTGACACGCAAGCGTAAAATCACAAGATTTAAGAGAACTGCGATTTTGAAATCAAGCCATACAAGGCCCAGTTGGAGTAAACAACGCTCGAAAAGGAGTACGCATTACGGTGGATTGACCACTAATTAATACACGTGTCGCCATCTATAACTGATAAAGGCTATAATAATATAATAATTATTATCAAAAGCTGGCCGAATTCCAGAACTGATTCAAAAAGAATGTGCTTCGGAATTCCATGGTTTTAAAAAACTGATGACTTTGTACAGAGCAGTATATTTAGCCGTATTTATTTAGCGTGACTTTGCCTACGTGATGCAGTTTCCAGTCAATTGTGGATGAGAGCCTGAATTCATTTGAATCAACCACTCTTTTGCCATGTATGTGCACTTGCCATGTATATAGCGCCCCTTAAAGAATCTGCTCAGAAATAATATAGGGCCTTTGCCTACTAATTAGGCCTACCTCACAAAGTTCGTGCCTTGGAGCTGAAAGTTTGCGGTATCGGATGCACCTCAAACCGCCACGTACGTAGGGAACTAAGCTTGCAAGTCCTTCGATTGCTTATGCGCTTTGGCGTGAAACTCCGATTCCGTGTCCGCGCTGTAGTCGGGAGCGCCTCTGGGTAGTATTTTGAAGGGGTACTATAACCTAGGCTATAACAAGTTTTTCATGCGAGCATGTGCCGACTTTTACTATTTTCATGCCCCTATCCTTTATCGCAGTTCCTTGGACACCTTTTTAAAGTTATCCGATCGCTCTAAATATACATAGGCCTACAGGCAACGAGCCGTTTGCAAGAACCATTGAAGTGATGATGGATGGATCCGATTTGACCAGGGTCTATGACAACAGAGGCCATTACCCTGGACAGAAATTTGCTCGGCGTACAAACACTTTCTAGTCTATACCTCGCCTGGCAGTAACTCAAGTGCTATAATTATTATGTGACGCATTATAAAATGACGCAATTTTGTTATGAACTCTGAACAGCAGCTTAGTGGGAAACAAACGCGACCCGTGAGCCCCTAATTATCCGTTATATATATATATATATATATATATATATATATATATATGGCAAATATGTGTTCTATTTCAAAAACAACAAGTGCGCATGTAACAGAGCTTACAACAAGTCAGCAACGTGTTCATGAAACAAGCTGATGACGTAACAATAGTGTTTGTGCAACAAAGAGGGGTCGTGATAATACGGAAGCAGCCACTATCCTAGTAACGTAGCACCACAGCTTACATAATGACGTAACAATTACAGTGTTGTAGACAAAGACGATGTCGTCATAATAGTACAGAGATGTTGATGCAGCAGCAATTTGCCCATAACAAGGAGAATGCGTTACACTAAACAGTTAAAATCGAACAAATTTATAAAACTGTAGCATAATCGTGTTGAATTAAAAATAGTGACGTAATATTATTGCTTTCATAACAACGAAAATAATGTCGTCACAATCAAAATGTCTACAGCACAAAGTAATGCAATATACGTTTGATGTGTCATTTTGTTATGAATCTCTGGAGCTGCATGCCCCACAGTTTTCTGAAGAGGAATAGGGTCACCACATTTGTCAATCCGGCCCTATGCGGCCCCTCGAAACCGCGGACCCGGGTGCTACAGCACCTATAGCACCCCCTCTTAATGCGGGCCAGAACCAAAAATACATTATTATTATAAAACAGATAATAATATTATTATTTGCCTTAAATAAATTGTTACGTTGTTTGTCTATCGGTCGTCGCTAGGGGCGACCAAATGAAATCGCTAAAAATTTCAGCGATAACGATGACTCATGGTCATCATTATGACGACTGACGACTGCAGGACTGACTGCTGCTTGTCTCAGTTGATCATTGCATCGTGAGATTTTGACCTCCACTTGCAGAGCAAAATCTTTTCAGTAAATTAAACTCATCGCCGAGTTCTGAAAGAAACGATCCACTTTTCCATAAATAAGTAACTACCCAAACCAATCAATCAATCAATCAATCAATCAATCAATCAATCAATCAATCAATCAATCAGTCAGTCAGTCAGTCAGTCAATCATTCAGTCAGTCAGTCAATCAGTCAGTCAGTCAGTCAATCAATCAATCAATCAATAAATCAAGCAAACAATCACTCAATCAATAAATCAAGCAATCAAGCAATCAAGCAATCACAGACAATGAATGAATGAATGATGAATGAATGAATGACTGAACGAACGAACGAACGACCGAAATGAATTGATTAATTAACCTATCCGTCTGTCAAATCTGAATCAATTGCCCTTTCAATCAAATTGCCCAACAACCAATTCATCAATCCATCCATCCAGTCAGACAGTCAGTCGGTAGGTCAATCAGTCCACCGGATAATCAGCCTGTGAGCCAGTTAGTCAGTCAGTCAGTCAGTCAGTCAGTCAGTCAGTCAGTCAGTCAGTCAGTCAGTCAGTCAGTCAGTCAGTCAGTCAGTCGCTCAGTCATGCACTCAGTCACTCAGTCAACCAGTTCATTTATTCATTCATCCATTCACTCATTCACTCATTCATTTATGCATTCACTCACTCACTCACTCAGTCACTCAGTCAATCAACCAAAAGCACAGAATCATCTACTATTGTGGCTCACTGGATGACGAAGATGTTGGGGCGAAGCAAGTCTTGCCGAGCAGAGCTTCAAGAAGTTGATCTGCGAGTTGGGCATCGAGTTCTCGAATCACCTTAGACACATTCGCTCCACACTTCGTCTTGACAACCGACGATGCACAGCTCGACGCTTTTTTAACACTAATTTATAGAGAAAACACATTGGTATACATTAGTCATAGGTAATATCATTTCACTTAAGAGATTTATATGGTGCTTCTTCAGGAGTTGCTACTCAGAAGCGCTCCAGACCCAACCCCGGCTAAAGAGAACAGTATGTATGTGGAAATTGTTATATATATATATATATATATATATATTTATATATGTAGGTTTGTTCTTTATTGGAACCAGTTGACAAACGCACTCCAGCGAAAAAGACCACAGCAGATTTATAATAACTTCCATAGCCTTTTAAAAACTTTTTCCTTGGCCAATGGGGGGTTTAACCCCGAACCCCCTTGTCTAAGCCACTCTGTGATTCACTTGTATGTACCCCTGTATGCAAACATTAAAGATTAACAGTTTAAAAGTTTTAAGCTGATATCTAATAATTAGCGTCTTAATGTATATATATATATATGTATATATATATATACATATTACATATATATATATATACAATTATACATATATACCTTTATAATATTTAAGGCAAGAGTAATTAGAAAAATGGACATCCTTATAATAATATGTTATTATTGTGTTCAGGGCAGCCATTTTTTGCTTCTTTTATAGGCCTAAGTAAAATAGCCTAACATTGTTTTGTGATGTTGGACTACAATTTTGGTACAGACTTCCGTTCAGCCCCTTTGTAGTTATTTATCTTTAATTTGTTTCGCCCAAGAATTTGAACACTAGAATATGAACAATTCTCTTCAAAAATAAATAACAAAAATAAAATAGTAAAAATACGAGCCTCACGACAGTTGGACTAACACTGACAAACGTGCAAATCTCCATGGTCTTAACTGCCAAAACGGTTTCAATTAATGAGAATGAAGAAAAATAGTAATCGATTTGAAACAAATTTTTTTATATTCTTGCTTCGTTAGGTTTGAGGTTGATACTAGTTTTGCAATCCTTCTTTCGACACAATGATAACTTTTAAAATAATAATGATGATGACGATGATGATGGCATGATGATGACGATAATGCTGATGCCTATGCTGATGGTGACAATGATGACGATGATGCTGTTGCTGACGGTGACAATGATGATGATGATGATGATGATGATGATGAGGAGGAGGAGGAGGATGAGGATGATAATAATGATGATGATGACGACGACGACGACGATGATGATGATGATGATGATGATGATGATGATGGTGGTGGTGATGATGCTGATGATGATGGTGACAATGATGATGGTGACAATGATGATGATGATGATGATGATGATGATGGCGATGATTATTATGATGATTTTGATGCTGATGATACTGCTGCTGTTGATGATGATGATGAAAAAGTGACTGACACATCGCAGATGATGTCCATTTGGGAATCATCGCAGATGTTAGTGAAGTTCGTGTAGGATATGTTGCAGGTGTTGTGAATAGCAATCTGGAGATCGTGGCTGACGATGCAATCATAGTTGCGGTTGATCACTGCATAGAAGTAATAAGGTCAAAATCAGAAACTATGTTTGTATGATGGATTAATCAAAACACATGACCTCCCTTTTAATAAATCCAAACTTATGCTACTTTCCTCCCTTCATTCCTCCCTCCTTCCCATCCTCCTTTCGTTCCTTCGTCCCTTCGTTCCTTCCCTGTTTCATTCGTTAGGTCGTTCGTTCGTTCCTCCCTCCCCTTCCTTCCTTCCTTCCTTCCTTCCTTCCTTCCTTCCTTCCTTCCTTCCTTCCTTCCTTCCTTCCTTCCTTCCTTCCTTCCTTCCTTCCTTCCTTCCTTCCTTCCTTCCTTCCTTCCTTCCTTCCTTCCTTCCTTCCTTCCTTCCTTCCTTCCTTCCTTCCTTCCTTCCTTCCTTCCTTCCTTCCTTCCTTCATTCCTTCCTTCCTTCATTCCTTCCTTTCTTCCCTTTCTTGTCTCCTGCGTTTAGTTGCTCCTTCCTCGCTCATTTATGTCCGCCTTTGGTTAATTATTTTTTCTTCCTTCATTTAACCCATACATCCATCCATCCGTAGGTCCGTCCGTCAGTCAGTGAGTCTGTCAGTGAGTGAGTCAGTCAGTCAGTCAGTCAGTCAGTCAGTGAGTGAGTCAGTCAGTCAGTCAGTCAGTCAGTCAGTCAGTCAGTCAGTCAGTCAGTCAGTCAGTCAGTCAGTCAGTCAGTCAGTCAGTCAGTCAGTCAGTTAATTAATTAATTAATCAATCAATCAATCAATCAATCAATCCATACATACATCATTCCTTCATTTCATCCGTTCCATACTTACTCTTGAAATGTGTCTTGCAGACGTAGTTCATTCCAAACTCGTAAATTCCTAGAAACCTGAGAAACACGGAGGAAATGCAGCCTGGAACGCTGGAGCACGCTGAGCTGTTCACTCTTCTCCGCAGACACTTTCCCAACTTAGTAGAATCCCTGAAAGAGGAAGCATAGGCGTCCGTACATGTTTCTTCAAGGGGCAAAAAAGAAATGGTCACGGTTGATTATTTTAGCATGAGCTTGAAACAAAAAATGACAACAAGGTGTCATCGGTTGCTCATCGGCCGGTTATCGTCCGATTAAAACGGAGGTTCCCCAGAAACCCGAATTCCTCCCTCTCCAAAGTAAGGGGTCTAGATTAAACACTGTGTAACGTTGATGACGCATAATTTTCTAAAATGTATGCAGGCTGAAAGCGCAGGCAGGTAGTCTTTGTTGAAAATGCAGTCTAAAATGTAGTCTGCAAAAGTTTGTGTAAAAGATTGGAACAATGTAGTCTTCAAAAGTCTGTGTAAAAGATTTGAGCAATGTGGTCTGCAAAAGTCTGTGTAAAAGTTTGGAACAATGTAGTCTGCAAAAGTTTGTGTAAAAGATTTGAACAATGTAGTCTGCAAAAGTTTGTGTAAAAGATTTTAACAATGTAGTCTGCAAAAGTTTGTGTAAAAGATTTTAACAATGTGGTCTGCAAAAGTTTGTGTAAAAGATTTGAACAATGCAGGCTGAAAGTGGCATAGGCTATATCGTTTGAGGATTATCTCATACTTGCACTGTCTATACAATGGAGTCGTCCTTATGGTCTCCATGATCTCAGTTTCGTTCATTGAAGCGTAGCGCTCGAATGGAAGAGCACAGGCAGCGATCGACTGCATGCATTGTGGAGGTATTGTCTGCAACCCTAGAAATAAAATACAGAGCAAAGATCATGCGTTACACCAGTGACTCCCAACCTTTTTGGGAATCACTGCGTTACACTCTCGCTAAAGTAACCTCTAAATGATTCCTTTGGATCCACTATAGGCGCTAATCTCCTTTCCGGAGAGCTGCGGTTCGAACTCCTCGCTTTCCTTCAAGTCATTTCGTGAATATTCATCATTCGTAAGTGAATTTGTATAGCGCCTTACTCAGAGGTGCTCCCAACCTCAGCGCGGTGAAACAAGACTGTCTTAAGACGAGAGAAGAATGCGTGAGTAGGAGCTCTAGAAAGGGAATGTAGCATCAAGGGGAGGCCAATCCATGTTGAGGGTCCTTCCACCGAGATGGCACGGCTCTGCATAGTGGAGTGCGAGCAAAAAGAAAAGAGACTGAGAGCAGACTTTGTTCAGTCGAACGAAGGGAGCGAAAGTGGCGAGCACTGGGAGGAGGGCTGCAGAGTACACGAAGGTAGACAAAGGCAAGGCCAAGCAGGCATGGCCAGACTAGAGCATATTATAGCTCCTCGTCAGCAGACTTACTCAGCTCGAGGCGCTCCCTGCCCATCGATCACGGCCAAAAAGATTTGAGCGGCTTATTAAAAAAACAGGCGAGTTTGTCACTTCCACAGTTCTGCAACAGTCTGCTTGAAGTCTGTATTGGTTAATAGTGGCTTCAATGATTCGGATTGGGGAGCGCCACTGACGAGTTGGGTCCTGAAGTGTCGCTTTATAAATATCAGATGATCGTTGCAATCGCTTTCAATTGAAACTCCAGGAAACTAAAACGTAGGCCTATCATTCTTAATTACAGGCTTACTATCCTATGGTAACTCGACCCGGACCACCTTTGGACTACTCTTATACGGACAGCCTTTTGACTAGAAGCAGCGCTCGTGAATAAGCTGGTGCCCAGCGCTTGGCTTTCGAGTAGCGCTTTGGAAGTTTTGGAGAATATGGTTGCAATTACTATCATATTTATTACTATTATCACTACTATTGTCATTACCATTGTCATTACTATTGTCACTACTATTATCATTGCTATTATCATTACTATTGTCATTACTATTGACATTACTATTGTCATTAATATTGTCATTACTATTATCATTGCTATTGTCATTACTATTATCATTGCTATTGTCATTACTATTATCATTGCTATTATCATTACTATTGTCATTACTATTGTCATTACTATTGTCATTAATATTGTCAATACTATTATCATTGCTATTATCATTACAATTGTCATTACTATTGTCATTAATATTGTCATTACTATTATCAGTACTATTTTCATTACTATTGTCATTACTATTGTCATTACCATTGTCATTACTATTGTCATTACTATTGTCATTACTATTATCATTACTATTGTCATTACTATTGTCATTACTATTGTCATAATTTAATTTTTCATGCAACTCTATAATTGCCAACATTGATGTGATTTTTAAAATATTCTGATTTTAGCTACAAATGTTTACATTAGTAATTATTAGCAATTATTAATATTATTATTAAAAACTTGCATTGAGCCATTGAGTAGTTTATTTCCGGACAGCTTCGAGCAGCTATCGGAGAGGCACAGCCGAAGCCAACGAATCCGAGGATCATGACGATCCAGAGGCGACCACCTTGCATCGACATCCTCAGGAGAAATCAAATATACGCTCACGACTTCAGCAACTGAAACTTGGAATTAGAATCCGAGTCCGATTCACCGCATTAACTAACTGAGTAGCCTACACAGTTCAGTTGTGAACTGTTATATAAGCAAACGTCCACCCCACCCCATAAGACAGTTGGGGTGTACTATTTACTGGGCAATGGTAACACTAGCATATCAGGATTACTCAACTACTCTTTCCAGTAAATCCAGGACAGTAAATCGCAAACCGTTTAGCGAATCGGGGCAATTTTCGCCATGCGGCACGTACACGATGATCACAGCTGTAGCAATAAATAAATAATTAGCAAAATTATTGAACGACACTAAACGGAGGCAATTTTCTTTTCGCACTACACGGTAGGCTACACGTACAGATTCAGTAGGCTACCCGAGCAACCAGCTGGAGTCGACTGACAAATAAAAACTAAGGCAACATGATTATCCACGAATCCCCGCATCCCGCCGTAACCTGAATAATAATTTGACTTAAATGTATAACTGCGCAGAAGGATACAATGTGAGAACTTTAGAATCAATCAATCAATCAGTCAATCAATCAATCAATCTATCAATCAATCTATCAATCAATCAATAAACCAACCAATCAATAAATAAATAAATAAATCAATCAATCAATAAATAAATAAATAAATAAATCAACCAATCAATCAACCAATCAATCAATCGATCGATCGATCAATCAACCAATCAATAAATCATTCAATCAATCAATCAATCAATCGCTCGATCGATCGACAACCAATCAACCAATCAATCAATCAATCAATCAATAAACCAACCAATCAATAAATAAATAAATAAATCAATCAATCAATCAATCAATAAATAAATAAATAAATCAACCAATCAATCAACCAATCAATCAATCGATCGATCGATCAATCAACCAATCAATAAATCATTCAATCAATCAATCAATCAATCGATCGATCGATCGATCGATCGACAACCAATCAACCAATCAATCAATCAATAAATCAATCAATCGATCGATCGATCGACCACCAATCAACCAATCAACCAACCAATCAATCAATAAATCAATCGATCAATCAATTAATCAATCGATCAACCAATCAATCAATTAATCAATCGATCGATCGATCGATCAATCAATCGATCAACCAATAAATCAAACAATAAATCAATCAATCAATCGATCAATCAATCAATCAGTCAACCAATCAATCAATTAATTAATCAATCAACCAATCAATCAATCAACTTTTATATTTAAGCCTATTGTAACAATCAGTAAAGCACGGTTGAAACTCACAAACATGCAGGCTATTCTCACCCTCACTTTTCTCTAGACATGTATGTATGTATGTATGTATGTATGTATGTATGTATGTATGTATGTATGTATGTATGTATGTATGTATGTATGTATGTATGTATGTATGTATGTATGTATGTATGTATGTATGTATGTATGTATGTATGTATGTATGTATGTATGTATGTTTGTAGCTTATGTGAGTCTTTCTGTCTGTTTTTTCAAAGTCCAAAGATACCTCTGTGAACTATCAACAACCATCAACAATCCAATGAGCTCTTCTGTCATGGCCGATCTCGAATTTAGGATTGGCATATGAAGTTCTATTCCACGCACTGACCGAAATCCGGCAGATCTTCCATTAAGCAAGAGAATTGTGTTTTTGACGAAATTTCGCATAATATTCACTCGTCGGGAAAACAAAACGTATTCTTTCAATAATTATAATCTCATAAAGCTCATTCCCTCTTATTCTTACAAAGCTAAACGTGTATTTTTCTTAAAAGCATGGACGACCGTACAGGTCATACCATTAAAGAAAATCAAAATGAGCAAAGTAAGGTGTAGAAGGACAAGTTCTAGTGAGTATTAAAGATCAACGCATACGTTTAAGTAATGGTAACCTAGGTCAACGGAATGCATGGCCATGAAAGACTATTATTAAGCCTAGATAAGGTTAGAGTTGATTAAGGCGATGGGCAGGGTAGGAGTAGTGGTGGCATTTGCAGTTTAACGTCACAGTGTGGTAAGAAAGACCATTAGCGACGCCCTCCTCCTATATCCAGGCTTGGGACTTGCACTGGTAGAGTGCAGCCAGTGGCGGAGTTTGGGTAAGAGTGAATAAGACTGTAAGAGTGGGGTAATAGCCGAATACGAGTAGGTAAGACGAAGTTGGGGATCATCTACAGGGTGCGCCAAAAAAAGACCCCCCCTAGGTTTTTTGCCAATATCTTGGCCAAAAGTAAGAATTTCAAAATGAAATTTTACAGTCTTAAAGACAATTCATATTTACATATGATGGCCAGATTTCATCAAAATATTTCACACAAAGCAAAAGTTACGTCACTTTTAGAGAGGCCACCCACCGTTTTTTGACGATTCAAAAACGTAACGCAACAAAAAGTAGGTTTTTGCCAATATTTTGGCCAAAAGTAAGAATTTCAAAATGAAATTTTCACAGGCTGATAGACAATTCATATTTACACATGATGACCGAAATTTCATCAAAATATTTCAAACAGAACAAAAGTTATATCACTTTTAGTGAGACCACCCTCGGTTTTTTGGATGATTCAAAAAACGTCAAAAAAGGTGGGTGTCCTCACTAAAATTGATATAACTTTTGTTCTGTTTGAAAGATTTTGATGAAATTTCGGTCATCATGTGTAAATATGAATTGTCTATCAGCCTGTAAAAATTTCATTTTGAAATTCTTACTTTTGGCCAAAATATTGGCAAAAACCTACTTTTTGTTGCGTTACGTTTTTGAATCGTCAAAAAACGGTGGGTGGCTTCCCTAAAAGTGACGTAACTTTTGTTCCGTTTGAAATATTTTGATGAAATCTGGTCATAATGTGTAAATATGCATTGTCTATAAGCCTGTAAAATTTCATTTTGAAATTCTTACTTTTGGCCAAAATATTGGCAAAAACCTACTTTTTGTTGCGTTACGTTTTTGAATCGTCAAAAAATGGTGGGTGGCTTCCCTAAAAGTGACGTAACTTTTGTTCCGTTTGAAATATTTTGATGAAATCTGGTCATAATGTGTAAATATGAATTGTCTATAAGCCTGTAAAATTTCATTTTGAAATTCTTACTTTTGGTAAAAATATTGGCAAAAAACCTAGGGGGGTCTTTTTTGGCGCACCCTGTACATTGAACGTTGTCAAATTGACATATTTGGACACCCCACTCTCCCCTTTCAATTTCATCTTCCACATTGGAAACCCCCACTTTAGGGTTTGCTGTACTACGGGTGCATGGGGCATGGTACTTTAATACAGCGATTGGTGTAATAAGTGGCGTGTAGGCCTACTGCCGTAAAACATTACACTCTTTGACATTACCCACTCACATACAAGGTTTACCGACGTAGCTCCAATATCAATCAAATTCTATTTATAGGTCGTTGTTTATAAAACCAAACTTTCCTGTGACTAGAATGACTCTAATGACAATAACGAGCTCCATAAGACAGTTTTTGATTTGCTCTTACAATGAAATCATTCGTTTCTAATAATCGAATAACGGATTTACGAAGATTAGTGCTGCGTTGTGTATAAGCGGTTGTTGGGCGTATCAAATCGCTAAAAAATATCATTGCTGAAAGTCGAAGCTGTAGTTATAGACGACTATTGCGGATCTTGATCGAATGGTGAGTTGAAGTTCTTACACGCCGGATAGGAACTTCCTTATAAGTTTCAGCTGATTACTGCGTTCTGAAATGCATGAATCAATCAATCAGTCAATCAATCGATCAACCAATCAACCAACTAGTCATTCAGTTATTCAATGCATGGATGAATGGATGAATGGTTAGATAAATGAACAAATGAATGATGCTTTTAAATTTATTTTTATTGTTTATAACACATTCAATTCTGTTTATAATAATAAACAACTACATGTAAGTACAGTGCACCAGGATCCAGCAAAAGCTAATAGCTTATATTGTCCTGACCCCTCTTCCATAATTAGTATTCATGAATGCTTTCATAGCATACTTAATACTTAACTAGAACTTCATTAGCAGTGCAACAGAGATAGTCATAATTATTAATTACGGCACTTACAGCAATAATACCTATACTAATGCTAATACTAATAATACTGATAACAACAACAACAACAACATAATAACAGCAGAAGAAACTCATCTCAAACCATGAACTCTTTCAAAGACAAGCAGCATTAACACCAGCATCAGTCTGATAAAGAATACCTTGAAACTTAACACCATGTATGCAAGTCTATTGAACAGATGGAAGTTTGTTGTCTGAATAGTAAATCGACCCAGATAATAGTAAAATAATAAATAAATAAAATAATAATAATAACCGACTCTATCAACATCCATGACAATAACAGTAATACTGACACTGTTAATAAATCGTAGTCATATCAGGGCTGTTTTAAGGAATTTTTAGAACTGCACAACCCCCTCTTTACCATCCCATCCTCCGTGGTAAATTACTTGCAATTGGAGAACAATGACCATTTTTGGCTAGTTTTAACTGTACAGAAGTGCTTTTACAACTGCACAAATCCAATTAGAGCTGCACATTTTGTGTACAACTGCACGTTGAAAAAGCCCTGAGTCACATAGTGACAAAAGTACCATTAAGCATCAAATAATTCTTTCTTTGAAGAAACAAATTAACTTATCTGGATAGAAACAATATTTTGCAATAAATTACAACAACACAACCATCCACTGCACAAAGTGGTCAATGATAAGATAAATTGCATCCAGCATTATATAGACAATCGTTTCTTGTCTTGGTATTGCAGGAATCCTTTCAACTTAAATCAAAAGATACAAATACTGTTTTCAATTGAGATATCCATTGGCAGGGAGTTCCTTAGACGGGGCCCGGTTGCTTTCAGGCAATTGTAGCGGCAAGTGGTGCGGGCAAAAGGCACAGCATGATTGGATGAATGAACGAACGAACGAGCGAACGAACGAACGAACGAATGAATGAATGAATGAATGAATCAGTCAGTCAATCAATCAAATGAAATCAATCACTCGATCAAACGATCAAAATTTGTATAGAGTCAAATCAAGAAGCAAGAGATCCCTCCCTACTCAAAGGAGTTCTCGATTCAGGTATACCGAATAAAGCAGTTTTCAAGAGTTGGTGAAACTGCGAAAACAGCATGATTAATTGATTAATTGATTAATTGATTATATTCCTAACACGATTCTCCACTCAGTCAGTCAGTCAGTCAGTCAGTCAGTCAGTCGGTCGGTCGGTCGGTCGGTCAGTCAGTCAGTCCGTAACTTACTGTAGGTTGAACAATCTTTGCCCAGCACATATTTGCCAATTTTTTCAAAAAGTTTGACGGTGAAGTCTTTGTTGACGGTGGCGGCTTCTTCACCGCATTTGGTCTTGGCAATACTTTCGGCACAGTCAATGTACTTGTCGGCACTAAAGAAAAAAGTCCATACGAATAATATTATACTATGCTATCTATATTATTTATGGATTTATAAAGCGCCTCTAACACTAACAGTGCAGCTAATCAGAGGCGCTCCCAGTGCAAATATCCCGTGGAAAAAGAAAAGTCTTAAGGAAACGCGTTGAACCATAGCGCTTCCAGAAAAGATCTGAGTACGAAGTAGGCTATCCATTCCAGGCCGTAGATTTCTTCGCTCTGCTACGCATAGTGACCTGGTTGTCCCTATGGCTCGATCTTCCACAGTGCTGCACAGAAGTTTTGCTGTGGTCGGTCCGTCTTTCTGGAATAAGTTACCTATTAGTCTCCGTAATGAACTTCTTTGTCTTTCTTTGCCCCTTTTCCGCAAGCGTTTGAAAACCATACTCTTTGATTGTGGTTTGGTGTCAGGTCGGGAGCGCCTCTGAGAAGCTCTCTTGAAGTGGCGCTATAGAAATGTACGATTACAATTACAATTACGGGGAGGCCATTCCAAAGCAAAGGCACGATGCTGGGCTTTAGCAGTCCGAGACTGTGGTACAAGAAGGTCTTGACGGTCTGAAGAGTTGAGGTAGTTAAGGCAGGCCGCCTAATAAGATCACTGAGGTAGCAAGGAGTTTGCCTCAAAACATCTTATGGGTAGGAAAGAGAATTTTATATTGAATCCGGGCTATCTAGTAATCGCAATAGTAATATCGAGTAGTATTTAAAGTGTAAAAAGAACTACCTGGACGCCCAGTGTACCTATTCCAGGGTGTCCTAATACGTTGAAGGACATCATTCAGACTCGAAAGGAATATGACGAATCGAAGAATAAGAAGGAAGAGGAGGTGTGAGGAAGAAAGAGGAAGAGGAAAAGGAGCAGGAGAGGAGGAATATGACGAGGAGGAGGGAGGAGGAGGAGGGATCAGACACAATAGCACGTTCAACTTAGCCACAACAATGATTGTGACTATCATTTTATCATAATAAAGCATATAATAACTAGACCAGGGGAGTGCTCTAAGTCCAGTTTGCTCGTACCTCCATTATGCAGAGTCGTGCTTTTCCTGTGGTTGGCCCGGTGGTATGGAATGCCCTCCCATTGGAGATGCGCCTGTTCCATAGATCACTCTCTGACACATTCTATAAGCACCTAAAAACTGTTCTTTTTGGCCGTGCTGGAGTCGGGAGCGCCTCTGAGTAGCTTCCTAGAAGAGGCGCTATATAATAACTTGAATGAATGAATGAATAAACTGAGGGCTCGTGGAAAAAATCTCATCCATGAATCTAGTCATAGTCCTCCAAAATAAGGTGATTATCAAATATACGGCCTTGTAAGTAAGCTGGAGGCCAGCCATGACCATCACTGACCATCCAGTCATAATTTAAGCCGTAGCCTAGAGATTTCTTAATGACCCACACGAAATAAAGTAGGGAAGATTTAATGCGATATATTTGCTGGCGCAAGGAGAGAAAAATAAGAGGCATTAAATTGTATAGAGAGCAGCGTGTCTGGAATCGTGTGTAGGCTACTAATTATAATAACGTTCATAAAAAATAATAATAACAATAACAATAACAGCAACAATTATAATAATAACAAAACAATATCGACAAGAATTCTCTGTCACTCGTGTTTATATAAAAATTGTTATCGATCAAAGTAGTGCTGATAATGAGATAATGGTAACGATGATTCTCCTGTTGTTGTTGTTGTTGTTACTGTTGATGATGAGGATGATAATAGTGACGACGACGATGACGATGATGATGATTATGATGACGACGATGATGATGTTTATAAAGTAATCGTAAGAGTGACTAACTTCTCGCATATTTTGTCTGGGTCATCGCGATTCAAGTCACAGGTGCTCTTAACAGTTTTCATGACGTCTGGGCTGATCAGACAACGGAAGTTGCGGCTAAGCACTGTGTAACAGAAGACGAAAGCAAAAGACCAAAGATTTCATTCTCTATTCTGTCTATCCATCAGTCCTTCCGTCCTTTCTGTCCTCCGTTTATTCTGCCTTGCACGAATTCTTCCTCCCTCCTTTCCTTCCTTCGCATAGGCGGAGACCTGGGCCGAGAATAGGGGGGGGGGACGGAAAGACGCAAGATTTTCCGGAAAATTTCTGACGACCGGCGAAATCTCAAAAAATTATTTTCGCCGCCAAAAAAGTTGATGGCCTTTTTTTAGTCATCCGCCCAAATCTCGACGAAAGTTTCTATTTTCGCCGCCAAAAAAGTTGATGACCTTTTTTGTTTAGTCTTGACGCCCAACGATTGGGGGGGGGAGACAAATGCATGGGCCGTCCCCCCAACACTTTTATTGGAAGGGACCGTCCCCCCTGTCACCCCTAGGTCTCCGCCCATGTTCCTTCCGTTGTTCCTTCCTTCTGTCACCCCTCTCTCCTTCCTTTCTTCAGTCTACTCTTTATAAATTCTACATAATACATGTCGTCATTATATCGACACATCCATCCATTCATCCATCCATTGTGATTGTAATTGTAATTGTAATTGAACATTTATAAAGCGAGAATCAGATTCACAGATTCAGTAGCGCTCCCGACCCCAGCTAGTGCTCCCGCCATCAAACTCAAATAAAATAGTCTTCAAGCGTTTACGAAACAAGAGAAGAGAAAGGCCAAGGAGCTCAAGGCGTATCTTGTGGTGAAGGCGATTCCAACAAGAAGAACCAGCATAAGCAAAGCTTCTAGATTGGGCCGTAGCTCCACGCACGCGAGGGACAACAAGTAGGCCATTAGAAGCCGAGCGAAGGGCTGAGCGGCCAGGTAGAGTGGAGACCAAGTTACACAATGCCCGAAGATATGAGGGGGCTACCCCAAGAAGAGAGTTGTGCATAAGTGTTGTTAGAATCTTAAACTCAATGCGTTAAGCTATTGGAAGCCAGTGAAAAGTGTCCCGGATGAAGTCAGATATGTGAGAGAATTTGGGAAGACTAGCGATCCATCCATCCATCCATCCATCCATCCATCCATCCATCCATCCATCCATCCATCCATCCATCCATCCATCCATCCATCCATCCATCCATCCATTCATCCATCCATCCATCCATCCATCCATCCATCCATCCATCCATCCATCCATCCATCCATCCATCCATCCATCCATCCATCCATCCATCCATCCATCCATCCATCCATCCATCCATCCATCCATCCATCCATCCATCCATCCATCCATCCATCCATCCATCCATCCATCCATCCATCCATCCATCCATCCATCCATCCATCCATCCATCCATCCATCCATCCATCCATCCATCCATCCATCCATCCATCCATCCATCCATCCATCCATCCATCCATCCATCCATCCATCCATCCATCCATCCATCCATCCATCCATCCATCCATCCATCCATCCATCCATCCATCCATCCATCCATCCATCCATCCATCCATCCATCCATCCATCCATCCATCCATCCATCCATCCATCCATCCATCCATCCATCCATCCATCCATCCATCCATCCATCCATCCATCCATCCATCCATCCATCCATCCATCCATCCATCCATCCATCTATCCATCCATGCTTCCTTCCATCTATTTAGTAATGCATCCGTCCTTCCTCCCTTCCAGTTTTACCGTCGAAATGGTCTATGCAGATGTATTTCGAGATAAAGGCGTAGGTTCCCAGGAAAAAGGGAACGTCGATGTAGGCCTACTCATCGGCTACTGCAGAGCACGAGTCTCCGTCGATTTCCTGCCGCACACATTCACCGGCCGCAGTCCAGTCACTGCAAGAGCAATCAGTGCAAGAATCATAGGAGGATCTGAAGCGGCATCTGAAGAAAAGTCTGTGCAAGAATCTGAAGAAGAATCTGAAGAAGAGATTATGAGGAGTCGAAGGATGATGATCATGAGCATGAGGTACTTGAGGAGTTGCGAAGAAGAAAGAGGAGGAGGAATAGGAGGAGGAGGAGCAGGAGGAGAAGGAGGAGGAAGAAGAGTATACGTCTGAATAAAATAGGAGGAGAAGTAAGCATAGATGTGAGGACGAAATATGAGGAGAAGGAGGAGGAGGAGGAGCAAGAAAATGAGAAACAAGAGTCGATGTGAAGAAGTAAGAGAAGGAAGAGTTGGTGTGAAAAAGAAAGGTGAGGAGCATAAGCATGACGAACAAGAGACGGTGTGATAAAGTAAGAAGAAGAGGGGAGGAGGAAGAGGAAGTGGAAGTGGAGGAGGAGGAAGACGAGGAAAAGAGGGAGGACGAAAAAAGAGCAGGAGAAACAAGAGGAGGAAGAAACAGGAGGAAACGTATACCTGCAATGTTCAGACAACGGTGTGTCTCTGACTTTGTCCAGTATCGCTGATTCGTTCAATCCGATGTACGGTGAGGTAGCAGGAAGTAGGCAGGCAGTCAGAGCGTTCTGGCAGGCCTTCCACACCTCATCTGAAATAAGACACAGTCGCAACCACACACACTCACACAAACACACAGACACGCACGCACGCACGCACACACACACACACACTCTATTTTACTCAGCAATAATTATTAGTGGTGGTAGGGTGTGTGAACTCCGCCACAGGATACCTCTTGGGGTATTCTGTGCCTGTCCCAAGCCAGGATAAAGGAGGAGGGTTCTGCGGTGGGCTTGCAACCCACCCAGGTAAAACAACTTGCGCAACAGAAACAGTGCAGAAACGATGCTGTGGAAGTGGCGAAGAACAGAGTGGAATGGAGAAACTGCATTGCCCGATGTGCAGAGCTGCACGGGAAGGACTAAGGTCTAAGGTAAGGGTGTGCGTGCTTTTCTGAACTCTGGAAGGAAGCGACATCCATGAAAATTAACGCAGGCGCAACGCAATATTTATAGGTCTGGTGTTCTGGTCATAGAACATCTTTTTCAGCTGCATAGCTGATGGGGCTCGAAGGAGGGATGTGGTGTTATACCTCCCACTTCGGATAGGCCTAACTAGAACACTGGCGTGAACGTCTGAATGTAGAATCTCTTCTGAAGCATAAAATCATTGTGCCTCTATGATTTATGCTCGCAGATGTTTTAGTGTTTTAGTAATCTGTCGTGGAGAGTTTTGCCTCAATCGCCTTATTATAATAGGTCCTTATGGAAATTTCAGAGTATACACTCTGCCTACGTACATGCATAGACCGTTTTAGACTATATCTGCATGTATCTGTCCTAATATATAACGCCTTTCGTGTTGCTCAGAAAGTGTTGTTTGCATCCTCATCCTCCTTTTCCTCTTCTTCCTTTTCATCCACCTCCTCCTCCTCATCTCCTTCTTGAAGAAGAATGCCAATAATATGAAGGACTAGGTGGGAAATGGTGGCAGAGAAAGTGGAAGAAGATGAAGAAGAGGGGGAGGAAGCGGAATAGGAAGAGAAATGAAGGAAATGAAGAAAAAGATTATGAAGAAAAAGCAGAACGAGAAGAACAAGAGGAAGAACAAGAGGAAGAACAAGAAGAAGAACAAGAGGAACAAGAAGAGAAAGAAGAAAAACAAGAAGAAAAGCAAGAGGAACAAGAAGAGGGCTAAAAGGTAGAAGAATACGAAGAAAAGGAGGAGGAAGAAGAAGAAGAAAAGAAGAAGAAGAAGAAGAAGAAGAAGAAGAAGAAGAGGAGGAGGAAGAAGAGGAGGAGGAATCAATCAAATCAACCAACCAATTAGGATGTGGAAGAAGAGGAAAGGAAGGAGATGAAAAAGAGGAGGAATTGAAAGAATGAAGTCGAAAAGAAGAAGTGGAAGAAGAGAAGGAAGACGAAGATAACGATGATGAGGATGAGGGTGAAGAGGACAAAAGAGTTGAAGACGAAGAGAGCCATTGTTACCGTCATCTGAGCCTCTGAGAGCAAACGGAGAGGCGCTGACAGCCACCGCAGCCAGGATCACGAGACATCCTCCCAGCAAGGCTTTCGACATCTTCAAACTTCGGTTACGAGAGATAGATGCACCCGACTTCAAACTGTAATAGGCTACTTCTACCAGATTCATCACGTTCTATGTCAAACTTGAACACCGTTGTCAACTTTTATTATATGCTACCATCTGCAGCGAGTGGGCGAGACAGTGGGACCATACCAACACGCGCCAATTACTGAATGTGCATCCAGCAGGAATCCAGGGCATGCACGCTGTCAACATCAGAAGTTATAAAGTGATTAAGGGTCAATTTCCTCTGTGCAATAACCGCACACTGGAGAGCAGCAAAAATATGAGCCGGTATGAACTATCCGGATGATCTATAGCCGGTATTAGTGCCAAACTATGTGAAGTAATTTACTCATTGCAATGTTTGATGCAACGCAGACAATTGAATAAAAATAGGTCGCAATTGGCTTCCATTTTACAATGAGCAGCATGGCTCCTATTTGCATCCAGTAACCAGACTATACAGCATGGGCGGAGTTTGGTTTCCGTTTTTGGGGAGGGGGCAGAAAAAACTTGGCCCTGAAGGAAGGTTACAGAACATATCCCTGTGGTAAGTAGTTTTGATCTGTGTTTCTGTTTCTATTTCTAGTTTTGTTATTTACAGACTCAAGCAAGAAAACAACTCTGGCCTGTTTTCGTCGTTCCTCAGGAATTCTGGCCAGTTTCTTGGTAGAGCACTGGAAGATCCGACGCGCCTTCGACTTCCTAACCCCTTACACTGCGTGTGTAGGCCCTAAGTCTTAAAGCTGCCACGCACGTATTCATCCCATACAACATCTACTCTATGCACAATCATGTTCCAGCTGTCTTGTGATGTAGGAGAAGAAAATATGGAAGGCATATTCTGAAAAGGTGCATACAGTGCCAGGCTTCAGCATGTTGACTATGACTGCTCCATCCAGTATACGAGCATCAACAATTGGAAGACCCAGTGAATGACCTGATTGGACATTTGTCATTGCATCTTTTGTTGAAGTAGGAATCAGTTATTCTAGGTAACTCACAACGTCGACTGACTTAGTTACTAGCCGTATAATTTGCCCATATTCGAGAATGATGGTGGGCATGCCTCGTGCTCGTGTGCCAAAAAACTCGTCCAGATCTCCTTCACGTGTCTGACAGGAAATGTACAACATGGAGAATAGTGCAAAGTCCTTCTTCACAGATGACAAATGTCGTTTTGCTCGTGACTTGTCAAGTACAGGTGGACGACAGAAGAGAGGGAAATTATTTCTTTTTATAGAAATAATGGACAGGTCATGTTTGATTAATAAGACGTTCCTAGACAAATGTTTTGAACTACTCTTGTCCAGTTTCTTCGAGGTTGCGCATGGTGTTTATCGCTGCTCGATCGGCCAGGTTTTAGGTATCCAGGACAAGTACAATGTAGGTTATTGCTGTCGATGGCAGAGATATTGAAAAATCCGGATTTTGGTCGGCCATTTTGGAAAATGGTCGCTAAAGAAACCATGAAGAACATTTGCACTGGCCCTGTTGCAATCTTCGACCCTAACTATGTAGATTTAGACACCAAGATGACGATTCTAAGTGTACTGAAAGCTGAGATAATTTAAAATCTGTAAACCGGTCGGCCATTTTGAAAAATGGCTGCCATTGGGGCCAGGGGTCAAATCTACGATGGCCCTATAGCCAAATCCTTTTCTTATGACATGTTCGTAGAATTTGCCGAATTTCATGCTTGCATCACAAAGTGAACAATTTTTCACCAGGCTGCAGCCCGATATTGAATGCAAAAAAACACGAAAATCATCATATTTTGAACCCCATTTTGGGGGTGGCCCCATGGTCGGATTTTGGGGGAATTTGGATATGTTATTCAGCAAACAATTCTGAACAGGAAAACATTTAGAAAGCTTCATTATCATCATCAACAACCGAGTGACCAATGCCCGTAGGTGCTCGATGCCGTTCTCGTTATTCCACGCCAGGTTTGTCTCTCCAAGGCAGCGTGTGTTACATGTAGGTCCTGTAATGGTGCTCCACACCATTCTGATATGTTATCCAGCCATTCCTTGTGTGGTTGTCCTTTCCTGTTTATCAAGTTACAATCGTGTTTTTCTTTTACTGTCAGCGCATCGACACTCATCTGACAAGCCCCTTCTTGGAGACTGGTTGCCGCCCACGTTAGCCAGCTCTTTCAGGTTTAGGGGCCGTCCATAAAGTACGTCACGCTATTTTTGACCATTTTTGACCCCCCCTCCCCCCTGTCACAAACTGTCACAAATCTCGGACCCCCCCTAAAGTACGTCACACTTTCGGAATTTTTTTAAGCATAACCATTTACCTAACCCTCTAAACCCTAGGATACTATCCCTAATCCCTCTGATAGTGACGTGTGTCCCTAAACGCTTTGATAGTGACGGGAAATCAACTTTTATCCCGCCAGGCCGGGTTTTAGACACGCCTGGCCGGGCCGGGTCGAATTTTGGGTACTAAGAACAAAAAATATAATAATTTAAAAAATAAATGTGTGACGTCACACATGGCCTGACCCCTCCCTCTGTCACAAACTGTCACACTTTTTTACACCCCCTCCCCCCCCTGGAGCGTGACGTACTTTATGGACGGCCCCTTAGAAAGCTTAGGTTACAATTTTGCTCAGGTTGACGGTATTTTTTTTATCTAGATTACCTGGACTAGAGGCCCAAAAGGGTCGCAATTCGAGATTATTTTTTGCAGATGTCGTCAACAGGACAGCCCTATTATAGGATAAGAAACTCAGTTAGCCTACTTCACGAACCATCCTGTACAAATATATACACACATACAAACTCAGATTCTCCTTAATAGATACACGTGTAAGTAAAACTCACTCCATCTTATTCTAATAAAGGAAGCGTAAGAGAAAAGTCTTCAAGCAGCGAAAAGACGCAGGTGAATCTAAATATGGATATATGTAGGACTTAAAATGGCTGCTAGGTCGGGCAAAACAGACTTAGGTAAGGTTAGAGTAAGCCTCAGTGAGGTATAAAAAGGTGGGGTTCGTTCATAAAGAGCGTTGGCAAAAATACATATTTGGACACACCACTCTCCCCTAGAAATGCCGCCATCTTCGTCAGGGAAAATCGCAACTCCAGAACTTACTTTACTATGGGTGGGGTACTTTTTTTAGCACAGCCGATTCGAGCAGCCAGGACCCTGTGTGCTAACATAACATAACAATTATATGACCCAACGCTGTCCGTCAACTTGTGTGCAGCCCAAGATGAAGTGATGTAACTGGGGCATCCAGTAAAACTTCAGGATATACCGACGGGTGCAGCGCTGCTATCAATGATACTTTCTCTGTTGTTACAGTGGCGTCGCTAGGTGTTAAGGGGCCTAAGCCCCCCTAAAAAAGACCCTCCGGTTTTTTTGCATACAAAACTGAAATATTTCCACGATATTCGACAACATGACTAGAAAAAGGTCGTCAGAAATTTTGGCGGATGAGAATGGAAAATTTCCTCCGCGATCATTCAACCCCCCCAAAAAAACTGAAATATTGGCTCCGCAACTGAGTTGCTGTTGTTTATAATTAATTTTCTCTGTGACTAGAATGACTCTAACGACAATGACGAACACCATAAGGCAGTTTTTTTTATTTGCTCTTACAATGAAATCATCCGCTTCTAATAATCGAATAATGCTTGAAGCTGCTTTGCATAGATTAGTACTGCGGTTGTTGCTAGGGGCTGTCGTATCAAATCGCTAAAAAATCATTGCTGAAAGTCGAAGCTGTAGTTATAAGACGACTATTATTGCGGACGTCGCTTGAATGGTGAGTTGAAGTTCTTACTCGCCGGATAGGAACTTCCTTATAAGATCCAGCTGATTACTCCGTTCTGAAATGCATCAATCAATCAATCAATCAACCAATTAGTCATTCACTTGTTCAATGAATGAATGAATGAATGAATGAATGAATGAACGAACGAATGAATGAATGAATGAATAAATGGATGGTTGGTTGGATGGATGAATGAATGAATGAATGAATGCATGAATGATAGTTGGCTGGATGGATGGATGGATGAATGAATGAATGAATGAATGAATGAATGAATGAATGAATGGATCCGATATGACTAGGGTCTATGACAACAGAGGCCGTTACCCTGAACAGAAATTTGCTCGGCATATTACAGCAATTGTGAACAATTTATTTATATATAATTGTGAATGAATGAATCAATCAATCAGTTAGTCAGTCAGTCAACGAGTCAGTAAATCGATAGTATTATTCGTCTGCGTAACTTACTGGAAGCTGTGCAATCCTTGCCGAGCGCCAATTTGCCATACTTTTCAAGAATTTTGAGAGTGAAGTCCTTGTTGACTTTGGCGGCTTCTTCACCGCACTTGGTCTTGACAACACCATCGGTACAGTCAATGTACTCTTGTACACTAAAGCAAAGAAAGCCCATACGAACATATCGCTATCTTGTTATCGCAATAGTAATAGGCCTATCGAACAGTATAATTTCAGGTGTAGCCTGAACAAGAACCTGGACGACCAGTATACCTTTTCCAGGCTGGCCTAATACGTGCATTGGCGGAGACTTGGGCGGAGACTTGCGGGGGACGAAAACGAGCGGCCGAAGATTTTGGGCGGACGAATGACTGGGACGCCGACGAAATTTTCCATCTTTATGCGTGCAAACATTTCTGACGATTTTTAGTCATCTGTCCGAAATGTCGATGAAAAACCCAATTTTCTCGGCCAAAAAAGTTGATGGCTTTTTTTAGTCATCACTTTGTTCGAAGATCTCTTTTTCTCTATCTTCCGACTTTATATCCTTACAGTGTGTTTCGTGAAGTCACAGTATCTACATGTCCTAACACTTAACGATTTGGGGGGGGGGGGGCAAATGCATGGGCCGTCCGCCCCACCACATCCATTGAGGGGACCGTCCCCTCTGTCCCCCTAAGCCTTCGCCCATGAATAAGTGGAAGGACATCATGGGCGGAGTTTATCAGGGGCTTGGGGGCTAAGCCCCCCCAGAAGACCCAAATTCATTTTTTATCGTGTAAATGGCATCTTTTCCCGGGCTTAGCCCCCCCCCCCCCAAGAAGGCTTTAGCCCTCCAAGAAAGGACACCAAACTCCGCCCATGAAGGACATAGTTCAGACTTCAGACGCGAATGGAACATATGAAGAGTCGAAGAATGAGGAGGATGAGGAGGTGTGAGGAAGAAAGAGGAAGAGGAAATGAAGCAGGGAAAGATGAATATGACGAGTAGGAGGGGTGACTAGGATGATGCAGACACAATAGCGCATGCAACTTATAACCACAATAGTAGTAATTATTGTTACCATCATCAACGAAGGCTAATTAGTATAACTAAACTTCACGCTCGTGGCACAAAAATCATTAAGGTCCACACGTCTAGTCTTGTGTGAAATACTAATAACAATGATAATAATAATAATAGAAATAATATTAATAAGATATGGAGAGGATGTCTCAGCGGTTGTTGCCAGGGGCAAAAAATAAAATAATAATAATAATAATAATAATAATAATAATAAATTACCCACGCCCGAAATGGATGAGGTTTAGCCGTTCCAGGCACATTGCTTTTATATTTTATAAGTCCCTGGGGGGAAAAAGTACCTCAGGGCCAAAAAAAAATAATACAATTTTCCAGAATACAATTTTTTTATGTCTCCGGATAATTTTTTGAAATCCTGAGGGATCTGAGATACCTCGGGTAAAAAAATAATAATAATAATAATAATAATAATAACAACAACAACAATAACAATAATAATAGCAGAAAAAACAACGACAAGAGTTCGTTATCACTTGTGCTTAGTGTGTTCACATAATGATGCTATTACTGCTGTTGTTCACAGTTGTAGTGCTGATAGCGAGAAAATGGTAATGACGATTCTGCTCTTGTTGCCGCTGCTGCTATTGATGATGTTGAAGATGATGACGATGATGACAACTAGGACGATGATAGTGATGATGATAATGATGATTATGATTATGATGATGATATTATGAAAATGATGAAGCTTATAAAGTAATCGCAAGAGTGACTAACGTCTCGCATATTTCGTCTGGACTTTCGCCACTCAAGGTACATGTGATCTTAAGGTCCTTCAGGGTGGCTACGCTCGTCAGACAACGGAAGTTGCGGCTGAGTGCTGTGTAACAGAAGACAAAAGCAAAAGACCAAAGATGTCATTCTCTATTCTGTCATTCCACCAGTCCTTCCTTCCTCCTTCCTTCTTTCGTTCGTTCGTTCGTTCGTTCGTTCGTTCGCTCGCTCATTCGTTCGTTCGTTCGTTCGTTCGCTCATTCCTTCCTTCTTTCGTTCGTTCGTTCGCTCATTCCTTCGTTCCTTCGTTCGTTCGTTCGTTTCTTTGTTCGTTCATTCGTTCGTTCGTACCTTCCATCCTTTCTTCGTTCGTTCGTTCGTTCGCTCATTCCTTCCTTCGTTCGTTCGCTCGTTCTTTCGTTCCTTTGTTCCTTCCTTCGTTCGTTCATTCCTTTGTTCGCTCGTTCGTTCGTTTGTTCGTTCCTTCCTTCGTTCGTTCGTTCCTTCCTTTTTTCCATCCTTCCTTCCTTCCCTCCCTCCTTCCTTCCTTCCTTTTTCCATCCTTCCTTCCTTCCCTCCCTCCTTTCTTCCTTCCTTCCTTCCTTCGTTCCTTCGTTCCTTCGTTCCTTCCTTCGTTCCTTCGTTCCTTCCTTCGTTCCTTCCTTCCTTCGTTCCTTCCTTCCTTCATTCCTTCCTTTCTTCCTTCGTTCGTCCCTTCCTTCCTCCTTTCTTCCTCCTTGCTTTCTTCCTTTCTTCTGTCCTTCCAACCTTCCACCCTGTCCTCATTCCGTCTTTTCTTCAATCCGTCTTTCCTTCTTTCCGTTCATTCTACAATCCATGCATCCTTCCTTCCTTCCTTTCTTTTTTCCCTCCTTCCGTTGTTCCTTCCTTCTGTCACCCCTCTGTTCTTCCTCTCTTCAGTCTACTCTTTGCAAATTCTACATAATACAAGTCGTAAATACATCGACACATCCATCCATCCCTCCATCTATCGATTCATCGATCAATCTATCCATTCATCTATCCATCCATCCGTCCATTCATCCATCCATTTACGAATCCATTCAACCATACAATCATCTATTTATTAATCCATCCATCGATTCGTCTGTCCTTCCTCCCTTCCAGTCCTACCGTCGAAATGGTCCTTGCAGATGTATTTCGAGCCGAAGTCGTAGGCGTCCAGCAGAACGTCGAAGTATCCTCTGATGCTCTCACCGACTCCAGAGCACGCGTTTCCGTTGATCTCCTTCCGCGCACATTCACCGGCCGTAGTCCAGACACTGCAAGAGCAATCAGGGTAATAGTCACAGAAGGATCTGAAGTGGCATCTGAAGAAAAGTCTGTGCAAGAATCTGAAGAAGAATCTGAAGAAGTATTATGAGGAGTCGAAGGTGGTGATTATTAGCATGAGGAACAAGAGGAAGCATGATTAAGAAAGAGAAGGAGGAGGATCAAGAGCATAAGGGGGAAAATAAGGTGTGATTAAGAAAGAGAAGGAGGAGCAAGAGTAGGTGGGACGACGAAAGAGAAGGTGAAGGATCAAGAGCATGAGGAATAAGAGGAGGTGTGATCAAAAAGTGAAGGAGGAGAAGCAAGAGTAGGTGGGACGACGAAAGAGAAGGAGGAGAAGGAGGATTAAGAGCATGAGGAATAAGAGGAGGTTGAGGAAGTAAAAGGAAGAAGAGGGAGGGAGGAGGAGTAGGAAGAGAAGGGAGGAGGAGCAAGGGCAGAAGGAACAAGAGGAGGTATGAAGAAATAGTGAGGAAACGGAACAAGAAAAAAGGAATGTGACGGAGAGCAGAAGGAGGGGGAAGAAGAGGAGGTGGCTGAAGAGGCAGAATAAGCGGAAGGGGAGAAGAACCAGTTTTCAATTGTTACACTAGACGGAAACCTCATTGGGAAATTTTTTGTAATAAATCTAGGTACATGCAAGCATGTTGTTTTCAAAAACAGGGTGCCAATCAAGCAGGCTACTTAGCGAAATCTTCGAATTGAAGGACGTTCAGTACCTGCAATGTTGAGACAACGGTGTGTCACTGACTTTTTGCAGTAGCGCTGTTTCGTTCAATCCGATGTACGGTGATACAGCAGGAAGTGCACAGACGATCAAAGCGTTCTTGCAAGCCTCCGACACTTCACCTGGATAAATAGACAGCAGCAACAACACTGACACTCTATAAATTTACTCACCAATTAACTGTGGTAGGCATAGATGTTTTAAAAAACATGGAAACGGAGCAAAAAGCAGGGAAAACGTCGTTTTATTTTTTTAAACGGAAAAACGACAAAAACGGAATGTGATAAATAAATGGACTTTGCTACATCTTGTAGCCTACTACAGTTTAAAATTTAAAACCTAGTTTATGCAATTTAATTTTAATCAACACGCAAATAATACAGCTTACGCTAATTAAAACGGTCAAATAGTGATCTGAATTAGCGGAATCCTTGAAAATACGGAGACGGCGTAATAGATATGAGACGAAAATAAAAATAATTAAGAAAAATAATTGCAGACAGTAATGCCAATAATAAGAAGAGGGAGGTGGGCATTGTGGCGGAGAAAGTGGAAGAAGTCGAAGAAGAAGAAAGGAAGCAGAATAAGAAAAGAAAAGTAGAGGAGGAAACAGATGAAAAAGAACAGGAAGGACAAGAAGAAGAGGAGGACGAGGTGGAAAAGGAGTCAATCAAATCATTGTTTCAAATAGGACGTAGAAGAAGAGGAAAAGGAGAGGAAAAGAAGAGGAATCAGAAGAATGAAGAAAAAAGAGGTAGAAGATGAATAGGAAGAGGAGGATAACGATCACGATGATGATAATGATGAGGTTGAAGAAGATATAGAAGATGAAGACAAAGAGAGCCATTGTTACCGTCATCTGAGCCTCTGAGAGCAAACGGAGAGGCGCTGACAGCCACCGCAGCCAGGATCACGAGACAACCTCCCAGCATGGCTTTCGACATCTTCAAACTTCGGTTACAAGAAATAGATGTACCCGACTTCAAACTGCAAAACTTCGACCAGATTCAGCACGTTCTATGTCAAACTTTAATAACGTTGTCGACCTTTATTATAGGCTATCATCCGCAACGAGTGGGCGAGCCAGTGGGACCATACCAACACGCCCAAATTAGGCTACTATCCAGCCGGAATCCAGGGCAAGCAGTCAACATCAGGCGTGATTAAGTGGTTAAGGGTCAATTTCCTCGGTGCAATATCCGCACACTGCCAGCAGAGCGGCAGAACATATGAGCTGGAATTAACTAGCCGGATGAACTATAGCCGGAATTAACTGTCACCTAAGTGAAGTAATTTACTCGATGCAATGTTTGATGCAACGCAGACAATTGAACAATAATAGGCAGTAATTGGCTTCCATTTTACAATGAGCATGGTGCTCATTGTGAAATGGCTCCTGTTTGTATCTAGTAGCCTGACTGTACAGGAACCTATTATCCACCAGCTAGCGCGGTGGAGACATCAAATACACAACATGATTAACAATGTTGATCATGCCTATGAAACTAGCCTGTGGTAAGCGGCCACTAGTGTCCTGGTCTCTCTTCTCAACCTATTTAGTAGGATCTCCGAATAAACTAGGGTGTTGATGATCGAGGATTCGGTGTGTTAATATCGGAGCTTTATCACGTCGTTGCATCCGGCGTCAACTTTAGTTCACCAGTCAGATCAACAAAATAATTTTGCGGACACCGTATAACTAATCGTCCTCTGGTCAGAGGCGTGCGGTGCCCAACACGTAGAAAGTTGGGTTGTTATGAGGAAAAATTTAATTACTAGGAGTCTACGTCACTATAACAAACTTTTTGTGAAATCGAGTAAAGTTTTAAAGACTCGAGATTACGAATAAGGAAGGAAAAGGCAACGCAACACTATAGCATAATGTTAATAGGCTATTCATAATTTATTTGCATTGTATGAGAGTAGGGCCTACATTAATCCAGTTCACTGCCACCAGTCTCACCAATTAGCCTACATTTATTGGTATCCAGTGGCGGCGCCAGGATTTCAGTTTCGGGGGGGGGGGGCTGAAGCCCCGCGGCAAAATTTGACATTTCCATCCGCCAAAATTTCTGACGACCTTTTTTTTTTAGTCATCGACCAAAATGTCAAGAAAATTTGACATTTCCACCGCCAAAATTTCTGACGACCTTTTTTTAGTCATCAGCCGAAAATCGTGGATATTTCAATGTAAAATAATTAAGATGGCCATTTTTTTTAGGGGAGGCTGAGCCTCTTGCAGGGGGGCTTAGCCCCCCAGTCCTCCCTAGCGCCGCCACTGATGGTATCCTTCATACCCGTACGGAAACTCAACAGATTCAAACAAATCGCGCGCGTCATTTCTTTCGGAGTGAGGTGGTTCGGACCAACCAAAAACCACCCCGTGGCCTGGGACGACTCTACGGCGACGATGATCACCATTGTTATCATAATTATACACAAAGTAGTTAACCCGTTAACTCGTTGTATAA
Organism: Lumbricus terrestris; assembly: GCA_949752735.1. Taxonomy (NCBI): domain Eukaryota; kingdom Metazoa; phylum Annelida; class Clitellata; order Crassiclitellata; family Lumbricidae; genus Lumbricus; species Lumbricus terrestris. The sequence goes on from OX457048.1 coordinate 41,135,000, forward strand.
TAAATAGAATTCTTGCTATTATAGAAGATGTAAGCTTATTGTACTAAATCTATCAAATATATAATTATAGAATTACAGTGCCTCTCACAGTTCACAACAGTCAGAGGCGCTTCCAGTGCATCAGACGCCCCAACGCTGTCCGTTACCTTGTGTGCAGCCAAGCCCAAGTGAAGTCATAGGGGCATCCAGTAAAACTTCAGGATATACCGACGGTTGCAGCGCTGCTATCAGTGATATTTCTCTGTTGTCGTTGTTTATAATTAAACTTTCCTGTGACTAGAATGACTCTAACGACAATGACGAACACCATAAGACAGCTTTTTGATTTGCTCTTATAATGATATCATCCGCTTCTAATAATCGAATAATGCCTGAAGCTGCTTTGTATAGATTAGTACTGCATTGTTTATCGGCGGCTGTTGCTAGAGGTTGTCGTATCAAATCGCTAAAAATGTTATTGCTGAAAGTCGAAGCTGCAGTTATAAGACGACTATAATTTCGGATCTTGGTTGAATGGTGAGTTGAAGTTCTTACACACCGGTTATGAACTTCCTTATAAGTTCCAGCTGATTGGTGCGTTCTGAAAAACATCAATCAATCAATCAATCAATCAATCAATCAATCAATCAATCAATCAGTCAGTCAGTCAGTCACAGTCAATTAATCAATCAGTCAATTAAACAATCATGCAATCAGTCAGTAAATCAATCAATCAATCAAACAATCAATCAGTCAGTCAGTCAGTCAGTCAGTCAATCAATCAAACAATCAGTCAGTCAATCAATCAAACAATCAGTCAGTCAATCAATCAAACAGTCAATCAATCAATCAACCCAATCAATCAACCAACAACTTATTCAGTTATTGAATGAAGAAATGAGTGAACGAATGGATGAATGAACGAATGAATGAATAAGTCAGTTGTCATTCAATCAATCAATCAATCAATCGAATGAAACATACCACTTGATCAATCGGTTAGAATTGACATAGCGCCCCTTCAAGAATCAATATAACTACTCAGAGGCGCTCCCGATTCAGGCCTAGCGAATGAAGCAGTCTTCAAGAGTTCGTTAGACTGTGTAAACAGAATGATATACTTTTAACACGATTCTCCTCCACCCGTAGGTCTCATAGGAAATTATCTAATCTGGCCTGCTTCTTACCTTCAGGACCGTTCATAATTAAGTAAACAGTGTTCTAAGTCTGCGTAACTTACTGGAAGCTGTGCAATCCTTGCCCAGCGCAAATTTGCCATACTTTTCAAGAATTTTGACAGTGAAGTCCTTGTTGACGGTGGCGGCTTCTTCACCGCACTTGGTCTTGACAATCCCATGGGTGCAGTCGATGTACTTGTCGATTCTAAAGGATAGACAGTCCATGCGAATAATTATATCGCTATGTCTAGTAGAGTGGCCAATTTTTACATTGGAAAAATTATTTCTTGGAATTTTACATCGCACACCCTCCAATTTTGTGTGAATTGATGTAAAAAAGCACCCAGTAAAAATTTTAAGCCAATGAAATAGGAGGAAGTGGTCTCCCACAGCCCATTAAAATAATACCATAAAAACACTCGAATTTCGGCAAAAATTTCCTATTTTCCTAGCTTTTTTACTCTTAACCTCCTCTAAGTCTTCACTAGAGGTGGAATTAATGAATTATTCTGGTCAAGTATCTTACTTTATGCTTTGCAGTTGATAGATTGCATCATTATGACCAATGTGACTATAAATTCAGACTATATATTTCAATTTATTTATATTTTAAAATTAATTTGAAATAAATCTTAATATTTCTATATACTTTATTATCTTTAAACACCTCTTTGTTTGTAGAAATGTGTATTATAGCATTTTAGTTTAATAATAAATAAATGTCCCATAATATTATTATTATTAGTATTATTATTGCATAAATTTCTCACACACATGGACACTGAAATGTGAATCTGAAGCGAAGAAATTCTTAGTCTATTTATGGTGCATTCGTTCAGGTGGGGGTCTTCTTTTCTTGCAATGCTGGTGTAGTGGGCTGAATAGAATCTCTCTTTGAACATTCCAGAAGTCAATCCCAGGATATACTGAATGGTGGAGTTAATTCTCACTAGTTAATATTTTAATTGACCGGAGTGTATTGTTGCAGTTTGCGACTAGAAACGTCAGTGGAATCAATTCTTCCTAGGTCAATTTGAAAGGGAAGTTGATTCCTTCTGGAATCAAATGGCTTGTAGAGTGGATTCTTCCTATAGGCAAATTGAATAGCAGAGTTGGTACTTCCTGGAAACAAATTGAATGTGTAAGATTTAGTTGAGGAGTATCTTCGCTGTAAGACCAATTAGCTGATATAATATACTGCTGACACCATGGGTTAATTGAAACGCTTCATTCTTCAAGTGAGTTGGTCCCAGAGAGAATCACTCCCCACCCTTCAATTTGCCATAGGAAGCATCAATTCTGCAAGTCATTTGGTCCCAGGAATAATCTACACCCAATTCAATTTTCCCAAGGAAGCATCAACTCTGCAAGTCATTTTGTCCCAGGAAAATCTACTTCCAAAATTTTCAATTTGTCCTAGGAAGAACAAAGTTCATCAGTCATTTGGTTTCATCTTAAATGAAACACTCCTGTAGTGTTTAATGACTGGGGCAGTGTCCTAGTTTCAATTAACTCTGCAGCCATTATAATACACTGAGAAAAATACACGAGTCCCTGGCAGAGTCTTCATGCCCTGGTGTCAATTCAGTCTCCAGCACCGTGTGTTCAAGGTCTGTGCAGTCACTATGTTTGATACTTTATCTCAAAAGAACCGGATTGAGTTGTTTGGTTAACTGAAGTATCAGTTAGAATTCACCAATAAGTCGAAGTTTGATTCGCTGGACAGAGACGAGGGCTGGTGAAATTTGTCTAATCACATAAGGGAAACATGGCTTGCATCTCAAAATGTGCAGGCATTGCCTGTGAGGACATCTTGAAAATGTTCAATCATGTGAGGACTATGGAGAGTTTACCAGGTTGGCTCCTACACCATTGGGCAAAGATGCAAACAGAATTTCTGGTCCCGGGTGCATACCACCATGCTCACTGGATGCGATATACTTAAAATCTTCATATTCCATCATAAATGCCAACTGAGTAAGAGTGAGTTGGACTATTTGTGGCATATCTGTGTGTTTGTCACCACAATCTTTGCAGGCTTCTGCTTTGCTGCATCTCTAATGACAGATGCTCTTGAAAATGACTTGTAGATGTTATAATTGATCGAAGACTTGCAACAAGTTGACGATAAAATCAAAGAGGTTGCAGAAAGAAAGTGAGGTTCCAGTAATTATTGTGGTACCTAAGCAAAGACCATGCTCCAATGCTCCATTGCTTTTATTAAGTGATGACATTTCTGATGAAGACCTTGAGCAGGATATTGTCAGTGCCCTGCAGAGGGAACGAAATATAGATGTTCCCCATCTTGCTCCAACCAAAATACCTCGGTTCAGGAACCTCTCCATGGCCCACTTTGTCACCCAACTATCAATCAACTTGTTCAAGTGTCTTCATGTGGTACAAGACTTCCTCTGCACACCAATTAGCCTGTGGTCAGAGCATGATGACTACACTTCTGCTCAAAAGATGACTACACTTCTGCTCAAAAAAATGTCTGTGTGTTGAAAGTTGCTACTGACTGCCCAGAACATGCAGTCACATTGGCTACTGGCTTCAGAGAAGTCCTCAACAGTAATGACAATCTTTCCTCTATCAAGTTGCTTAACACCACCAATAGTTTCAACTGACAAATGCAAACTATAGGTGCTCAATTAGTCTATAAGTTGAACTCGCAACTCATTGGTGACAAACCTGACGACATTGCTTAACAATCAACTTTGACGACAAGTACAGTAAATTAGTCTGAAACATGGTTTTTTCCAATTTTTTTAAATTTTATAAAGACTTATGATCCTAAGTTTCATCTTACAGAAAGCTGTTTAAGCACAGAGCTTGGTGTAAATTTGAACAATACATGTTGGATACAACAAAATTAATGAACCTAACTAGAAAGTCGATATTTTAGCCGAAACGGCTCCCATGCATTTCTAAATGGGCTTTGGGAGACCACTTCCTCTTATTAGATTAATTTTTAAAAATTTACTTAGTGATCTTTATGTCAAACCTCACAAAACAAGAGGGTGTGCGATTAAAAATATTGCAAAAAATTTTTTCGGGCCACCCTAATGTCTAGTTATCGCAATTATAGTAGGCCTAATACCGAGCAGTATTTCAATTGAAAAAACGAAGAGCTTGAACGCCCCTTATCTTCTCCAGGCTGGTTTAATAAGTGGCAGAGCGGAGTTCAGACGTGAAAGGAATATGCTGTAATTCGTCGAAGAATGAGGAGGAGGAGGAGGTGTTTGGAAGAAAGTGGAAGTGGAGCAGGAGAGGAGAAATATGACGTTGAGGATGGCTGAGAAGAAGGAAGCAGCCGCAAGAGCACATACAACTTAGCCACAATAATAATAATAATAATATTGTGATTATCACATTGCCATAAGAAAGCATATAATAGCTAAACTGAGAACTCTTGGAAAATAAATCTCATACTCCGAAACTATTGGCATAGTCTTCTGAAATAGGTGATAAATAATTATGTACGACTTTCAAAGTAAGTACCAGAAGTACACGGAGGCCAGCCAATGGCAACCATGACTGTTTAGACCCTAGTCTCGAGATTTCTTACAGAGCCCCAGGAAATGAAGTATTGAAATGCAATAATATTTGATGGTGCAAGGGAAAAAATGACATCAAATTGTATATAAAGCATCATCTTGTGTGTAATAATAATAGTAACAACAGCATCGTCTTGTGTGTTATAATAATAGTAACAACAACAACAACAACAACAACAATAATAATAATAATTATAAAAATGATGATGATAATAATAATAATAACAACAACAATAATAGTAGTAGTAGTAGGGTCACTCTAGACAAGTTTTAAGCAATAGTTAATAATGAAGTCCCTGATGGATCCTAAATAAATGTACCTCGGGCAAGAAAAAAATAAATAAACAACAGAAACATCAACGACAAGAATTACGTGTCATTTGTGCTTAGTGTGTTCTCATAATGATGTTAGAACTGCTGTTGTTAATTGTATTGCTGATAATGATATTGATGATTCTTCTATAGTTGTTGTTGATGTTGTTGATGATGATGATGATGACGACGACAACGACGGTGATGATGACTAGGCCCTATGACGATGCTGATGCTGCTAATGATGATGATAATGATTATGATGCCTATGAAGTAATCGTAAGAGTGACTAACGTCTCGCATATTTTGTCTGGGTCATCGCCACTCAGGTCACAGGTGCCTTTAACGTCCTTCAAGATGTCTGGACTCACCAGACAACGGAAGTTACGGCTGAGCACTGTGTTACAGAAAACGAAAGCAAAAGATCACAGATTTTCACTCTTCTTTCTCTCTTTCCATCCTTCCATTCTTTCTTTCGTCCGTCCTGAATTTCTTTCCTTCCATCCGTTCTTTCTCCGTCTAATCTTCTTTCCATCCATCCATTATCCATCCATACATCCATCCTTCCGTCCGTCCTTCCGCCCGACCGTCCGTCCGTCCACTCGTCCGTCCACCCACCCATTTATCCATGGGCGGAGTTCATCAGGGGTTAGGGGGCTAAGCCCCCCCCAAGAAGACCAGATTCATTTTTTTTACCGTGTAAATGGTATCCTTTCCCCGGGCTTAGCCCCCCGCCCCGTCCATTCATCCATCCATTATTTTCAGGCTTACCGTCGAAATGTTCCAGGCAGATGTAGTTCGAGGTAAAGTCGTATGCGTCCAGACCAAATGCAAAATACGACTTGAAGGCCTCACCGACTTCCGAACACTCGTTTCCGTTGATTGCCTGTCGCGCGCAGTCGCCGGCTGTGGTCCAGTCGCTGGAAGAAAAAACCAGGGCAAGAATCAGACGAAGAATCAGAAGAATGTGAGGAGTCGAAAGAGGGGGGGGGTTAAGATCAGGAGGAAGAATATTAGGTGTGAAGAAGAAAGAGTTTAGGTGAAAACAAGCAGGTAAGGACGAATGTGGTGAGACGGAGAACGAGAAAGAAGAGTAAGAATGTGGGGGAAAATAGCCGTCTTTCAATTAATTACTAGACTTTTCATGCAGCGAAGTAGGTTCAAAAGCACCACACTTTACTTGTGTGTTGGTTTGTTTGTATGTATGTGCACTTTCTTTTATAGCGCCCCTTCAAGCTCACTAGGCTGAGGCGCTATCAACTACAGCGCGGACACTGCATCGGAGTTTCACTCCAAAGCGCTGAGCAATTGCGAGTGAGGACTTGCCCAAGGTCCCTATGGAAAAGGATTTTATGGGGGAGGGGGAGTGCTTACTCGACCGTGAGCAAAGGCGAGCAAGCCCACAAGCAAACCGTATAAACTAATTCATGAGTGTGGAGAAGCGTCGTGAGCTACCATAATTATCGAGTTCTGAACTGCCAATACATTACACATTGTGGTTTTTACATCAAGTGCTAGAAAATGCACTATTTCATTTTTTTAATTTTTCATTTTGAGGCTTCAATCACCCAAAACACCCCCTAGCCACGGCCTTGGTATTAGACCTATAACTAGACTGAAACTGAAACCTCGTGGTTCAAAAATCTTATTTAAAACTAATTAAACTAATAATTATTAGTCATTAATTAAAATATTAGCCTAGTTGAACTGTCGTTTTAACTCAACTTTTTTCAGTTAAACTTCTGCCTTACCTAAACAAATTTGTTCAACTAAACGTTTGTAACTTTTTAGTTGAATCTCGCTCATCACTGTCATGCACGTAGTCTAGGTTTCAATCGCGTCCTTTGATCAATCAATCAATCAATCAATCAACCAATCAATCAATCAATCAATCAATCAATCAATCAATCAATCAATCAATCAATCAATCAATCAATCAATCAATTGTAATTTATATAGCGCCCCTTCAAGGTACCTATTCAGAGGCGCTCCCGGCCGAGGTCAAGCGAAAAAAACAGTCTTCAACAAAACAGTGTGCGAAATTGAGAACAGCTTGGGAGGTGTCGCAGTCATTGGAAGTCCATGATGTATCCTATAATTCCTACAACCTTCGTTCTGTAAGTCTTATAGCCTACCTGCAATGTTCAGACAGCGGTGTGTTTCTGACTCTTTCCAGGATCGCAGTTTCGTTCAGTCCGATGTAGGGCGAGGCAGCCGGAGTGGCACAGACGATCAGAGCGTTACTGCATTCCTCCGGAAAATCATCTGGAAAAGGATACAGTCATGACCACACACCTGGAAAAGGATACAGTCATGGACTCATGGTCACACACTCGCTTAGAACCAGTCATTGAAAGTCGTGCGTGCTTTTTTGAACAATTGGAGGAGGAGACAGCCCTCATATTATGCTCTTTGTTTGTTTGTTTGTTTGTATGTGCACTTGTTATAGCGCCCTTTTGTAAGCACTCTTCTCAGAGGCGCTCCCGACTGTAGAGCCGACACTGCATCGGAGTTTCACGCCAAAGCGTTGAGTAATTGCGAGTGAAGGACTTGCCCAAGTTCCCTACGCGACGACTTGAGGTGGATTCGAACCTCGAACCTTCCGTCTTCAAGGCAACGACGCCACCACTACACCAACGCGCCCCACAAAGTCCCTCGCTTGCAGACTGCTATAATGCAGTGGCGCTCTTGCTCGGTGACCGGCCCTAGAACCCGAAGTGGGTTCCCTGTTGCGCTCTGTCTAGCGCCCATTGAGATCACACCACTATGTTCCTATCGAACTTCAAAACTGCCTTATTTAGCCGTGGTTGGACTGGGACCGCTTCTAAGTAGATTACCTTGAGAGTGCGCTATATAAAACGTCCAATAATAATAATAATAATAATAATAATAATAATAATAATAATAATAATAATAATAATAATAATAATAATAATAATAATAATAATAATAATAATAATAATAATAATAATAATAATAATAATAATAATAATAAATTAATGCAATGCGAACGTTTAGTGCTCTGAGCATAAAGCATCTTTTCTGTTGCTTAGCCGTGGGGTTAGACGGAGAGCTGTGGGCTTAATTATAGTCCCCACTTTGGATCATTGGCATATTGGCCTAAACGTCTCGAAATAAGCTTAAAATCTGCTCCGAAGCATAGATCATAGTACCTAAATGCTTTATGTTTCGAGGAAATTCTATATTAGGAGGTTAAATGCTTTCAAGCCACTGTTCTAATTATATCCGAAGTACCTGGTAGGTGAATAATCAGCGGCTGATTTTTAGCACACAAATTAGATAACGCTGTAAAATTCCTCAGCCACCATTATGCAAATCTTGCTCGTCTGAAAATGGAAATGGCAACAGACTACAGAGGTTATTAAGAGATGCGGCTGTATCTAAGTTGGTACTTACTATAGCGCCTTTTAGGTAGCTTAAAGAGTCCTGTCCACTCCAGTCTACTCGAATTCCTTCTGCTCCTCCTCCTGCAGCTTCTTTCTATTTTTCTATTCCATTTCTTCTTCCCCTTTCCCATCCCATTCCCTTCTCTGTCGTCTTCCTCCTCCTTTTCCACCTCCTCCTCTTCTTCGTCTTCTTCCTCTTCTTCTTCCTCCTCCTCCTCCACTACCGCTTCCTCCTCCTTCTTCTTTTCTTCTCCTTCTTCATCATCTTCTTCTTCTTTTCTTCTTCTTCCTCTTCTTCTACTTGGTTTTCTTCTTTTTCCTTTATTTTCTATTTTTCTCCTTGGTCAAAGGTATCGTAATTTCATGTTTATTCTTCTTCGTCATCATCATCATCATCATCATCATCATCATCATCATCATCATCATCATCATCATCATCTTCCTCTTCTTCTTGAAAAATAATGCAAATAGGAAGAAGGAATAGGTGCGCACAGATGGTAGATAGAGTGGATTAATAAGACGAAGAAAGGGAGGGAATGATGCGGAAGAGGAAAAAAATAAGAAGAAGAAGATGAGGAAAAGGAGGAGGAGGAGGAGTAGGAGGAGGAGGAGGAGGACGTAGACGAAGACGAGGAGGAAGATGATGACGAAGAGGACAACGAAGAAGACGAAGAAGAAAAAGAAGACGAAGAAGAAGAGGACGACGACGAAGAAGAAGAAGAAGAAGAAGAAGAAGAAGAAGAAGAAGAAGAACAACAACAACAAGAAAAAGAAAAAGAACAAGATAAAGGAGAAACAGAAGAAAAAAGTGATTGTGAAAAAGGAACGGGCAAGTGTCAAAGTTACCTTCATCTGAACCTCTGCGAGCAAATGGAGATGCACTAATGGCCACCGCAGCCAGGACCACAATGCACACTGGACCGCATCCTCCCAGTAGTATAGCCTTGCCCATCATTGAAAGTTGTCCACGACTTCAAACTGCAGAACTTCTACCGGATTCAGCGCGTTCCACATGTATGTCAAGCTTGAACATCGTTGTCAGCCTTTATTATAGGCTGCCATCCGCAGCGAGTGGGCGAGACGGCGGAGCCATAGCTTACCAACACGCCCCAATTACTGAATACATCCAACAGGAATCCAGGGCATGCAGTCAGCATCAGAAGTTGTTAAGTGGTTAACGGTTAATTTCCTCCGTGCAATATCCGCACACTGCCACAGGAGAGTAGCAGAAAATAATTATGAGCTGGAATTGAATAATAATTATGGGCTGTTATTGTATCTAGTAACCTGACTGTACAGTAAGTCAGTAACCTATTATCCTATTATCCACTAGCTTGCGCGCTGGTAGACATCAAAAACACAAAAACAAAATGATTATTTATTATTGCGGATGCCAATGAAACGATGTCAATCGGTCGCTAGTGTCCTGGCCTCTCTCTCTCTACTCAACCTTTTATTATAAGTAGAAGGGTTTCCGAATATGTGAGGTGATCTGGAAGGGGTGCATTTTACACCGGTCTCTCTACTCAACTTAGCCTATATATATATATATATATGTGTATATATATATGTATATATATATACGAAGTAGGGTTTCTTGCGACTGATCGGGAGATCCTGTGTATTAATCCCGGAGTTTAGTCATTTCGTTGCATCTGAGGTCAACAATAGTTCGTTCAAGGGTCGGGCCAACAAATCCGCGGACTCAGCTACTAGATGCAGGCGTATACCCAGGCAGACAGTGCTAGTGCCAAGTCTGGGCCGAATCTACGACGATAAGGTTAGGCCTACTAATCGCCCTTGTTATAACACAGTAATACAAACGACGATAAGCTTACTAATCACACCTGCTATCAGGGCTTTTTTTAACGTGCAGTTCTACACAAAATGTGCAGTTCTAAATGGATTCGTGCGGTTGCAGAAGCATTTCCGTCACGTTCCGTGCAGTTAAAACTAGTAAAAATAGATCATTTTCCTCAGATTAGGAGTAATTTACAATGGAGGACGAGAAAGGAGAGAAGAGGATGTGCAGTTCTAAAAATTCCTTAAAAACAGCCATGGGCGGAGACCTAGGGGGGGACAGGGGGGGACGGTCCCCCCCAATAAAAGTGTTGGGGGGGACGGCCCATGCATTTGTCCCCCCCCAATGTTTGAGCGTCAAGACTTTTTTGGCGGCGAAAATAGAAATATTTCGTCGAGATTTGGCCCGGATGACTAAAAAAAAAAAAAAAAAAAAAAAAGAGGTCATCAACTTTTTGGGCGGCGAAAATAGAATTTTTTTTCGAGATTTCGCCGGTCGTCAGAAATTTTTCGGAAAATCTCGCGTCTTTCCGTCCCCCCCAATTCTCGGCCCAGGTCTCCGCCTATGAAAACAGCCCTGCCTGTTATTACACAGTAAAACTGTAAAGCACATATCATAATTATAAGCTTAGTTGGCCCGCAGTTCACTATTGCAGATCCATTGAGTGTATACATGAACGAACGAACGAACGAACGAATAACCACAAAAGTTAGACCGTTGCGGATATCTGCTTTTTCAGGCCAATTATCTGTGTGACATAGTGGCCTTTTCGGCTTGAGAGTCCAAACCGTGAGTCGAAGTGCACAAGATAATTGCAGTGTATGGACCTTCAGCAAGTCATTAATCAGCAATTATTGATCAACACCATAACGATTTTCAGAAGGAATGGAATGCATACTAAAACGCTGACTGACGTAATGGCGAAACGCCGAGTAAGCCCATTGGAGCGGATTCAGTGGCGTTGCAAGTACATGTAGGCTATTCCGAGAGCCCCCATGTGCAGCGGTCTCTCATGGGCCCTGTTTGACCTTGTAAGACCGGTATCCTTAGGTTATTGAAATCAAGATTAACAAAACTAATCAATTACATTAAACGCTCTTCAGGGTCGGATCCAAGAAGGGCCATGCTCCTCCCATTCGAAATTCTCACAGAACGTGGCGTCCCCTATTCAACGTGTCGTATTAAAGAGGCCATTGGCACAACACGCCCTCTTACTTTTTCAGCAATCGATACTTTTAAATTAAATCCATGTCCTACTGATGGTATTCCAACTGCTCATACTAGGGGACGATTGTTTCGGAATACTTGAGGGAGTAGTCCATTTTCAAGACGATAAATAAATTCACTAATTTGGAGCCACATAATACAGTCTGTGTGAAGGAGTTCATAGTTTATAGTAGCAAGAGCCAGTAATGTCAAGTATGTTTCCCCCTACGATTGCCGGCAGCGATAGGGGGAACTGTTACTGTACATGTAGGTCTACAGTAACTGCCCATTTATGAAGCACAACCAGATGACACGGATTCGGAATTCTTTCTTTTCGCTTCTATTTTATTTAAATGAACGTTTGATTTTGATTTTGATTTTGATTTTTCAACCAATCAATCAGTCAGTCAGTCAATCAATCAATCAATCAGTCAGTCAATCAATCAACCAACCAACCAATAAATCAAGCAATCAGTCAGTCAATCAATCAATCAGTCAATCAATCAACCAACCAACCAATCAATAAATCAGTCAATCAATCAATCAAATGATCAATCAATTAATCAATCAGCCAACTAACAACCATCCAAACAATCAAACAATCAGCCAGTCAATCAATCAATCAGTCAGTCAGTCAGTCAGTCAGTCAATCAACCAACCAACCAATCAACCAACCAACCAACTGATTAATCAATCAATCAGTCAATCAATCAATTAATCAATCAACAAACCAGGAAAAAAACCAATCACACAGCCACCTTAACTAAACACGACAACAGAGATATCAAGCAAACTTAGAAATGAAGCAGACACAGAAAGTTCGAGATTTTATTCTGCAGAATGTCGTCAAAAAGACAGCCCCATTGGACAAGAAGTTCAGTTAATGTCAGCTGTTCTTTTTCATTCATGCAGTTACATTATGGTTAAATCAATTGCTATGAACAAACATCAATGCGATTATATATGAACGTAGGCGACATAAAACTAACAAACATTGTCTGAATTAAACCAAAGTCAAACAATTGAAGCAATTATGCAAAGCCATTCTGTTTAAAATAAGTTATTAAAAAATACAAAATGCAAAAGCGCGACCAAATTATATCATTTATCACTGAAACATGTAGGCTATGTTCTTGAACAACAATCGCAATAGTAGCCTAATCCCGAAACTTCTAAGTTCTACAGCGCTCACAAAAGCGAAGTTTCGGGAACCAGCCTATTCACAGGCGCTTAATCGAAACAAGATCGATGGGAAGATCCTTTATATAATTATGTTCTATAAACAATAAGTAATTCTTCAAGTTAGTTTTAAACATAGCCATTTTTTATTGATTGATTCTAATTAAAAATGCGATAATGGTGATAATGGTCGCGCTTCTGTATTTTGGGCGAACAAATTAATGTCTGAAACAAATAAATAAAATATATAAATAACCGTGTGCATTTCTGAAAATCAGGAGGAAGAAACTCAATGCGATTAACTTGAACTGCGGGAGGGAGGGAAGGGCGGATGGGGCAAAGTGAGGGTTGCGAAGTTGGGGATTACCCGGGAACGGGGTGAATCTTAAAATTCTCGGGCTACGCTGGGTACCCCAGCTAGTTGGTAAAAATAACAGATGAATAATAGATCATGGGTTGATATACTCAAATATATTAGCGCTAATAGTCAACTATAAAAGAGAAACTATATTTCTCGAGTACTTTACAGATACACGGCCATTGCCCCTCTTTCTGACTTCCACCCATTTGATAGGATTATTATGATTTCCTTCGTCAGTTTTCATATGTAAATGGCTACGGACCTACGGTAATATGTTTAGCAAGAACTCGATATAATGGATATAATTAGCAATAACTATATTATAAATAACTAATACACAGCATCCTGTATTGGTGATGAATCCCTTAAAAAATGACAAATCACCGAAGGGTAGCATATCTGTAGATTTTGTGAACAAGGTACAAGGGAGTATATATACATATATATATATATATATATATATATATATATATATATATATATATATATATATATATATATCCAGCTACCCTTCTGGAGGGAGAAAATCATCGAGGATATGTGCAGGGTCACCGAGGAACAGTGAGGATGACATTAATAATCACTGCAAATGATAATAATACACTATTAGAGCATTGTTTTGCATTTAAAGCATCTTATCAGAATAGGCTACGCGTACCAGGGTATCATAGAAAATGTGAACTGTAGGCCTATTGTCTCAGGTCAAATTAAAACCTTGAAAATGATAAACAAAGAAATGCGAAGCAAAGAAGAGACTCTGACGGGCCATATATTGTTTTAGCTGTTTACACATATTATTAAAACATTGTTTTCCAGTCCATGGTCAGCACATCACCTGCTAGTGGCAGTCGCCAGACTGTTTTGGTCAAATTTCCTCAAGTTTGCTGAGTTTGACAATGAATTCCTGCACGAGACTTGCTGCCTCCAGACCACAACGAAGCTCAACAGTTCCAAAGATACAACCATCGTCCACTGACGCACTAAAGACAAGAACATAATTATTAGTGAATACACGGTGTCCCAATTGAACTGATACCCTTTTTGTTTTGGCGATGTACTTGTCAATTTTAAATAAAACTCTATAAAATTTCGGAGAATGTATAAGAGGGATAAATTATCAATGTTTCCAGAACATGTTATCCAGTTCTACGAAAAGAGTCCGAAGTTATGCACATTCGAATTTGGGCAAAGAAAATTTTAAGTTTCCAACATGTAAAAGATAGGAAATTATTGTTTGCAACAATTGCAGTTCTTCAAAGATGATGTTCAAAATGTCCTCCATTAGCTCAAATGCATGCTCTAAGGCGCTTTCGCCATTCATTAATTGCATTGTCAACAATCCCTTGAACAAAACGAGTCCATTCTTCCACAATTCGCTGTTTAAAGTGGTCAAAGTCACGTATGCGAGTTTCATAAACGCGTTCTTGAAGGACGCTCCATATCTTGTAGTCCAGCGGATTAAGGTCAGGGCTATTGGGAGGGGGGCAAAGGGTTGGTGAAATGAAATCTGGAGTTTCTCTTGAAAGCAGACCAACAGTTTCTTTGGCTCGACGTTTTGCTGCAGATCCAGTAGCGCCAATTTTTGCAATCAGTCCATTCTAGGCTGCGATGGATCAGTTTACTGTTAGGAAATTCCTTAAAATTCCTTTCTGATCTGTTATGTTTTTCTGCTCTTAAAAAAGTTTATTAAACTCAAATCATCTTTGCTGAAAACCATTTTTAAAAATTAATTTATTGTCCCCTAACATGGAAATGACGGAAATACGACATCATAATTATTAATTTAGAAAGTAAGGTGTGCAGTTGCAAACAATTTCTTATCTTTTACATGTTGGAAACTTAAAATTTTCTTTGCCCAAATTTGAATGTGCATAACTTCCGACTCTGTTCGTAGAATTGGATACAATTTTTAGGAAACCTTGATAATTTAGCCCAACGTAGATTCTCTGAAATTTTATAAAGTTTCATTTAGAATTGACAAGTATAATTATAGCCAAAACAAAAAGGGTATCAGTTCAATTAGGACACCGTGTTTATATAAGGCTATATTTATACTATAATTATATAGCCTTTTAATACATGAATCAGTGAGAGATAATTTAGATTTTTCATCCATGCACTTAATTGGAATCAGTCGATATTAAGACTTAGTTCAAATTTCGTAAATAGAGTTAGAACTGGCAGGTTTATCAGATCCAATGACCTATAAAATAAGCACTCAGGTAATTATTTGCTGACGTCAGAATGAAAACTAACACAGGAATTAAAAGTGAAAACTACCATCAATCTATTATAATTACCAGACGAATATTTCAAATTTTAACGAAACTCTAATATCAATGGTCTCTAATAATTATCTGAATTATTCTAATTACTATAATATTGGGAAATGATTTTATTTGCAAAGGATCGGAATTACACTTTTGGAACTATCGTGAGTTGCATAGTATTGCTTTCAAGGCTGAAGGTTCGCAGACGGACTGTGGACGGTGGCCCTCTGGTTTTGGGAAGTGCTGACCGACGAAACCTCTGACTGAGAAGTCGGAGGAAGAGCATTCCTCGTGTGTCCTCGTTTGTCCTCCATTCCCGTCTCTGTCTGTCTGTCTGGATGACCTCATGACGACAGGTAGAGAACCTGTCGTCATGAGGTCATCCGTGTATCCAACAATCCCATTCACACTGCGAGTGGAAAAATAATGGCCATTGTCGGGGATGGCCATTGTCATTACTGTCATTGTCACTGTCATTATTATTGTTGTTGTTATTGTTGTTGCCGTTGTTGCTTTTCCCCATGAGGCACATGCAATCCCTCAGAATTAAAAAGATATCAAGATAGCATTGTTCTGGTACGTCTACTCCCTACTCCGCCACAGCAACAACAACAACTACTACTGTTGTCATCATCATCATCCTCATCATCATCATCATCATCATCATCAACAACAAAAACAACATCAACAACAACAACAACAACAACGACATGGCAATTGATTGTGGAAGTGACTGACTCTTTGTTGCCGATGTCGTCGCTGTCCATGAAGGTTATGTTGCAAGTTCCCTGGATTTCCGTGTCAAGTTCTTGGCTCAATATACACGGCAAGTTGCGGCTGACTTCTGCACATAGAAGCAATAAAGACCAGAGATAATAATAAAGATCAATAACATCATGCAAGACACGATACAATCCCGATTCAAATCAAATAACCGTAATTGTCATTGTCATCCATACAATAATTGCTATATAGCATCGTCAGTAGCAAGCCGATTCTATAGGATGCTTTACACGCATTCACAACTCAGAGTAAATGTAATGAGCTCGAGAGCAAGTGCAGCTTCAATTAGGCCTACACAAATAGGTCTACTCTCCGACTATCCTTACCTCGACCCATAATTCCACCCCTCTTTTCTTTCATCGTTTTTCTTTCCTTCCATCCTTTTTCCAATTTTTCGTTTTATGTCCATCAGTTAGAGATATAATGCTTCATCAATAATATGAATGTTACCCATCCGTACATCCGTGCGTTCGTCCGTTAGTCCGTCCGTCCGTCCATCCGTCAATCCTTCCATCCGTTCATCCACGCATTCATCATTCATTCATTAATCCATCCAGTCATCTATCCATCCACTCACCGATTCATCCATTCATTTATCCATCCATTCGTTCATTCATCCATCCATCCGTCCGTCTGTTCTTTCCATGATTACCGTCAAAACGTTGTAGGCAGATGTAATCCGAAACAAAGTCGTAGGCTTCCAGAAAGATGTCAAAACTGGAAGAGATCTCATCGACTCCAGCACAGGCGGTTCCGTAGATCTCACGTTCGGCGCAGACGACCATCGCACTCCAGTCACTGAAATGGAGAAATCAGTGCATGAATCTGAAGAAGAACGTACGGAATAATCTGAAAGAGAATCTGAAATTAAGTGGGTATCTGAAGAAAAATTTACAGATAAATCTGAATAACAGTGTGAAGCTAAATAATGAAGAACAATAACTCTGAATCTGGAGATAAATCTGAAGAAGCATATGGAGAGGAATGCGAAGAACAGTCTGGAGGAGAAAAACTTCAAGGAATAAAAAGTTGATGACCTTTTTTAGCCATTCGGAAGTTTCGCAGTTTCGCGTTCGTGAACAGAACCATTTTCCCCGAACAAATTTATGAGTCTGCGCCTTCTTGGCGGGGGGGGCTAAGCTCGGGAAAAGATACCATTAGACTTACACCATATACACAAAATCTGGGTCTTCTTGGGGTGGATGCTTAGCCCCCTTGCCCTGATAAACTCCGCGCATGAACAGAATAGACTGCAATATACAAGGGCGCTGATAGCAGGTCCGCATTAAGGTAGGTGCTAAGGGTGCTGCAGCACCCGGACCCGCAGCTTTAGGGGCCCGAATTTTCGGAAATGATGAAATTTCTTAGCAAGAATACAGCAACAATAATGAAAGTTATCGTCGATGAAATTTTGGCAAAGTTCTCCCACACATCCGATTTATTAGCTCCAGCTTATGATTTGGTTGAAATCGCAGGAACTTATTGTTATTGTAATTTTATCGTTGGGAACAGGACCAGATTAAGAAATGCTTTCCTGTTTGGAAAATTTGTGCGGATCTTCGGCCCAAAAAATTTGATGACCTTTTTAGTCGTTTGTTTGAAATTTGTTAAAAATCTAAAAAATGAAACTTTTTTCCCGCTTGTGTGGGCCCCCTAAAGTGTGGGCCACTGTTCGCCCGAACATGTTGAACATGCCTTAATCTGGCCCTGTTTGGGAAGTATCAACAATGATAGGCTATCTTAAATTAGGCCATGCGGGTCAATCATTTTGGCTGGCTTCTTTAAAATAATAAGAGAAATAACGTCAGAAGACTTGTTATTGGATAACTTATTATTATTGGACACTGCAAAAGAAATAATTATGATGCTATATTTTATTAGACCTGGAAATAGGAAGAACGAACTTATAAATTTAAATTTAAGAATTACGATAAACTGAAAAGAAAAGAGAAAAACAGGAATCCAGAGAAACGGATGATAAAACATAGAGTGCACGAGGTGTTGTTTGGATTTGAGACATGAACCATGAGAGCAAGCAACATAATGACAAGAAGACTGGAGGTCTTCGAAATGTGGACGTGGGGAACAATGAAGAAAATCAACTGGAAGAATCATATAAGCATATAGGGCTTATAGATATAAATAACAATTGAAGAATCTAGTCGTTCGTTCCTTCTGTCACGTATAATTGTAGACCTATAGGCTACCTGCTAGTGTAGAAAACTTTTCATTGGAAACAATTACATGCGTGCCAAAAGAAAAGTATGCCCTTGGCTGTATAGTGTATACTCATTAGTAAACACGGTATAATTACATGCGTGTGGGAGAACGTTGTCATGGTAGACCAGTGGCTGACAGAAGACTGAGAGGAGGGCCTGCAAGGTTAACACAGCACCCGGGCCCGCACTAGCCTTAATGCGGCCCTGGCTGATAGCAGCCTACAAAGCACGTCTATCCTACGGGGGCTTCGCGAATTGAACTCAGCGCCGCTTATCTTCATGCCATCGTGTCATACAAGGCTCCACGGACCCTCCGTTTATCAGTCCTTTCGTCGACCTACATGTAGCTATTATAATATATAGGTCACAATATAATTATTATTATTAACATTGTAGTGTGCGTTTGATACGTACTAATGTGTGTGTATGTGAGTGAGTGCGTGTGTGAGTGCGTGTGTGTGTGTGTGTGCGTGTGTGTGTGCGTGTGTGTGTGTGTGTGTGTGTGTGTGTGCAGCTTAACGTTACTGTGTGGTAACAAAGACCATTAGCGACGCCCTCCTTCTTTATACAGGCTTGGGACTGGCACTGGAAGAGTTCAACCAGTGGCGGAGTTACTACCACTAATAATTATGTGAGGTTTAGTTTTTAAATGCATTTCGAAATGTAGGCCTATCCTATAATTTATCGTTTCAACCTGCAAAGAACAGACAGCGGGGTTCTCCCAAACGTCTCCAACCTTTCAGTCTTGCTCATGCCTACGTAGGGCATCGCAACCGGAAGCGTGCATGCGGCCACTGCGCTTCTGCATGGCTCGGGCAACTCACCTGGGAAAAAGAAAACATTTAAGTACAGGTTCCAGTTTAACGTCACTGTGTAACAAAAAAAATAATAATTTGCGACGACCTCCTTCTTCATCCAGACTTCGGACTGGCACTGTCAGTGAGCGAACAGTGGCGTGGTAGGGTGCGTTTAAGTCCACACACTCGCTAAAAAATACTTAGCGATGGACTAACTGTGGTCAGCGTTGCCACTCTAAAAAATGAAGAAAAAACCAAATTGGAGTGGCGAAAAAACCAAGAAAACCCAAGTTCAGCCATACTGGCAAAAACCGACTTCTTTGGGGTCCGAAAATTCTGGTGGCCTTTTTTTTAGCCATTTTCGGCCCAAATCGTAGAAATTTTCCACAATTTCCCACCCAAAACATCTGATGACCTTTTTAAAGTCATCCGACCCAAATCTTCCGAAGTGTCCACAATTTTCACTTTAAAAAAAATAAAATGTCCAAAATTTACCAGTTTTTGGGAAAAAACAAGGAAAAACCCAAGCTCTTCCAGAAAAACCCCATTTCCCAAGTTCGTATCGAAAAACCAAAGATCTTGTGAAAAACCCAAGGAGTGGCAACGCTGACTGGGGAAGACCTAAAAGTCGGTCCTGAAGTCTGGATGGAGGAGCCACAATAGGTGCAAGGCAATGTAAAAGTATGGTTTTCTTATGACTCGACATCTCTTAAATCAAATCAAATCAAATAATTTATTGGTCCGTTTGCAACAACAATAAGCACACCAAGTCAGGTACAAAAGTAACACAAAGCATCTCCAGTATCACCAAGTTGTCAAACCAATAACTTAATTAGGTAACATAAATTATTCAGACATATAACCAAGATTGGGATAATCTCCAATGGATTAAGCTAGGTAAAGATTGCTTAAACCTAGTGGTTCTAGGCATAGGCGGAGACCTGGGCCGAGAATTGGGGGGGGGACGGAAAGACGCGAGATTTTCCGACAAATTTCTGACGAACGGCAAAATCTCGGAAAAAAATTTCGCCGCCAAAAAAGTTGATGACTTTTTTAGTCTTGACGCTCAACGATTGGGGAGGGGGCGACAAATTCATGGGCCGTCCACCCAACACTTTCCTTGGGGGGACCGTCCCCCCTGTTCCCCCTATGTCTCCGCCCATGGTTCTAGGGTTAAGACAGTGATACCAGTGAGGACAATTATTCCTAGACCTGGAATTCGAGGTTATAAAAAAACTCGTGAAATAGTGGACACAAATGGAGACCCGGAACGGAGGAAATCCCGCTAATAGGGCCCCAAAACAAACTATTAAATAAGTTTGATATATTATACGCACCACAATTCTTCAGTTATTTTATTGAGGCGCTAGAAGAAAAACTGTGGCGTGGGTAGTTAGGCTACACACTACGCGCACAAAACACTAAGTGAGTATATAAGTCTTATTTAATTGATTAAAGATAGAAGCACCTCTAAAGCATAAACCATTGTATCTCGATGGTTTAGCTTTGAAGGTGCTTCTATATTGAGACACTTATGACAGTGTCTTAGTAATTTGATTTTTTTATTTCTCGCAATTGCGAAGAGCCCCTTCAAGCTAATACTCAGAGGCGCTCCCGACTACAGCGCGGACACTGCATCAGAGTTTCACGAAGCGCACGAGTAATTGCGAGCGAAGGACTTGCACAAGGTCCCTACCCGGCGGCTTGAGGTGGATTCGAACCTGTAACTCCCTGGCTCCAAGTAACCGAACCCAGCAATACACCACCGCGTCCCACAAATAAAGGGCAGGGCCGGATCCAGAGGGGGGCCAATCCGGCCATGGTTTCCCCATTCTTTATTTTTCACCAGCCATTTTGGCGTGGAAAGTGGACGTGGCCTCCCCATCAGTTCGGCAGACCCTTTAAAAAAGTAGTCTACGATGACTAAAAAAGGGTCGTCAACTTTTTGGGCGGAAAAATGGTCTTTTTTCCGTGAGAATCGGACAAACGACTTTAAAAAAGAAAAGAAAAAAGGTCATCAGATTTTCCGGCGACTAAAGATGAAATTTATCCTTGCCGAAGACCGAAAATTTTGGCCCCCTTCGAAACGTTCTGGATCCGCCACTGATATAATGTAGGGAGTAGGCCTATACATTCTATAACCTCAGAGGTGGTATATTATATGCTTGGGTGTCCATGTCTATCAGGATATTGTTGTGGCGCCTTCTATGTTGCTAAAAAACGCAACCAGCAAAGCTCGAGGGTACGTACAATGTCGTACATGTACCATACGTATTCTATTTTGTGAAAGGTACGTGCGTATTTTAACGTACCCTATTTTAGGGTACGTACACAATAATAAAATACGTTAGCCTAGTCATTGCTCATTATACGAATGTTCAATTTAATTTAAGCAAACAATCACAGACAAGTATACAGCGTAGTGAATTGCTGCAATGCTGTGATTTTATTGTAGGTCTATGTTTATCCAGCATACATTGCACTTAATGCGCTAATTAATGTCAGTTAGTCGACTCAGTTCTGCTGCAGCACTTAAAAGTCCAACTCAAAGGAAAAGGTTGAACAGTTGCATTCAATTAATTACAACAGAAGAACTTATCGAATTAATTTTACTGATACTGGTACGCTACCGGAAATATCGATTTCAATGACGCATACTGTTGACTGCATGTATACGCATTCTATTTTGTTGAAAGGTACGCACTTATTATAACGTATTCTATTTTAGGGTACGCGTACCCTCAAGCTATGGCAACCAGCTCCAGTCACCACTTCTTTTCCCTCCTCCTCCTCCTCTACCTCCTCTTATTTCTACTCTTCATCCTCTTCATTCTTTCGTTCTCTCCTTCTCAATCTCCCTCTTCCTTTATCTCTCCCTCTCCCTCTCCTTCTCACTTTCCCTCTCCGTTTCCCTCTCCCTATTCCTCCTCCTCTAGGTCTTTACTGCTACTGCTATTTCTTCTTCTTCTTCTTCTTCTTCTTCTTCTTCTTCTTCTTCTTCTTCTTCTTCTTCTTCTTCAGCTTCTTCTTCTTCCTCCTCCTCCTCCTCCTCCTCTTCCTATTTTTCCTCCACTTTTCTTTATCATCTTCCTCTTCCTTTTCTTCTTTCACTTATTCTTCTTCTTCCACTCTCTCTTCCTCTCCTTTTCCCGCTCCCTGTCCTTCTCCCTCTCCGTCTCTTTCTCCCTATCTCTCCTTTACCTTCTACTTCTCCCTCTCCCTCTCTCTCCCGCTCTCTTCGTCTTCCTCTTCTTCTTCTTCTTCTTCTTCTTCTTCTTCTTCTTCTTCTTCTTCTTCCTCTTCCTCTTTTCCTCTTCTTCTTCCTCTTCTTCTTCCTCTTCCTCTTGCTCCTCTTCTTTCACTTTCTCTTCCTCTTCCTATTCCTGTCCTTCTTCCTGCCAATCATCATCTTCTTCCTGAGCAGGCGTGCGGCGAAGATGCACAAGCAGGAAGCAGAAAAAGCATATGACAATGACGAAAAAGAGTAGATTGACTGCTACCTTCGCCGAAAAAGCTGCTGCTGAATGCAGTCCCAACCAGGACCGCGAAAAAGAGAAAGTCTCCCAGCATCGTATCTTTCATCAACCTCGAACCTCCGAACAGGAGAAAGATGACGACGACTTCGATCTGTCAGACTTCGTCCGGAACAACTGCGCAGTAATGACTTTGTGTGCGTTTTTATAAGATGAAACAAGCAGACTTTGAAGTCACGAGACATTGAAGTCAATAAATAGACATAGGAAAATGTGACGGAAAATTCCGGTCACTTAGCTACCACAAGTGGGTAAGCGGACTACGTGACAGTTTTTTGTAGCCTACTTATAACCATGGGCGGAGTTTGGCTTCAATTCTAGGGTGGCTAAAAAAACTGTGACTTTGGGGTGGAAACTTTTCATCGACCAAATATCTGACGACCTTTTTTGGTCCTCTGGTTTAAGTCTCTTGAACTCTCGTGAAACTTTTTTGGGGCCCTTCTGGGGGAAGCTTTGCCTCCCCCTAGCCTTGATAAACTCCGCCCATGCGTGTATCCTGGACACAAGTAGTTTATCTGAGTCGATATTTACTCTCAGGAAAGTCTTAGTACATGTAAGTGTGATAAGAATTCTTTTCGTTGATCTGTTTTTACTAAACCACCGCTGGACAAATCGTCCGGGGGGCGGAACGTTCGGGAACCCTATGGAATGCAGTAGCCTCGTAATCGTAATCGTAATATCCACCATCCACTCGCTTCGCTTGTATCTCTTGTAGTATTTACTCCTCTTTCTCTCACCACAAATCCTGCATTTTTTCTCTGGGTCGATCTCACTGGGAGCGCTTCTGAAAGGCTCTTGCCGAGAGAAGCGCTTCATGAAACATATTGTCATTGTGTCATCATACAATTGCTCCGGATACCCTGGCATGTCTGCCTGGCCGTGTCTCACTGGTCCTTTGCTCTGTTCTGCTTATCTGTACTGTAGCCTATACCAATTCTATTATACCTGCTAAAATAACTGATGAACTACCGTATTTTAAATCATCAGTCCGACGTAATCTCTGCAAACACAAGAAACAATATACTATGACGACCTCTCTAGTCTCGTCGTACCTATACTTTTCTCTCCCGCTGCATTCATTTAACCCTCATCCGAACAAGGGGGTCTGGCCAGACACCCCTTCATATATTCGGTGCATAACTTTTTTACAGTGATATATTTGCTCAAATTGCTTTTATGACCTTGTTCATCTAATTGCTGAGCTACAATTATTAGCACATCCAAACGACAAAAATAATTGATTGAGTAATAAGGAGGCCGAGGTACTGAAGATAATACTGGCTGATACTGTATGATGATCACAGTTTTATCAGTGAGAGCAGCAACAAAGAATGTGGACTGATAAGATGCCATTGCCTGCAGAAAAACCTTCAGATATGATAAAGACAATGTTGAAATTGATGATGATGACGATGAACATGATGATGAGACTGGACCTGATAGTGAAGATATGATGACGAAACTGTTGATACTGATAAAGCCGAAAGACCTGAATACAAGTAAAGATCCGGATAATGTTTCGCAGTCAAAAACGCTGCCAAGAGGACGTTCTCTGTTGCACAATGTAAGACCTAGTAAAAGAAAAATGTGGAATTAGCCTATAGAATACGGACACGTCGAGAATATTGAAGATAGTTTTGACAGTTTCCTAACAGCCGAGCTGAAATACATCATCATTCGACATGCAAATCCTAAAGCAACAGCTAATGGACCATATGATACATGCCTAGAATGTAGGTTTAGACATAGGCTATTCCATCAATTTTGATAGATATTTACTAGAAAAAGTCATGCTGACTTTGAATATAACAGCATTCAATACTAATTTTACTAGAATTATGATTTCTTTATTTGATATCCAAATTTTAAGGACAGACAATTATTGAGTCGATCAAACATGTATGACAAACCGTCACAATTAATGTTACTAAACATTTAGTTTAAAATTCATCATAAAAATTATTTATGCTGCATAGAGAGACTGGTACATTGTTGTTTTTAGTTATTCTGATACCATCCTACAAAATTTGCATATAAAAACTATTACCCATAAAAAACCCACATCAAAACGGACCCCCAGACCCCCCTTTGTTCCAATTAAGTTGGATTTTCGCTTGTTCGGATGAGGGTTAATGCTTGTTGAAACTTGAAACCAAATGGGGGGCACGTCCTAGGCACCATTGAAATGGGGGACCGTGGCCGGATTGCCCCTGGATCCGCCCATGCTCCCGTCGGGCATTGTGGTTTTTGGCTAAATGGGAGTTCCTGGTCCTTCTGGCCCTCTCCTCGGTCAGACAACGTCGAGCCTTCTCGGTTGTTGACGCCAAATGAGTCGGGATTGAATCCAGCTTGCGCTGCGTTTACTACCTCGGAAAAAATTGACTGCTCTCTACCAGTTGCACACGGCGTTTCTGTCTAACCGTGGCTGCGCTGGGAGCGCCTTTGATTAGGTTCATTGTTTGAGCGCTATGTAAATTTCCGGAATGAATGACTGAATGTTCACGCGGAGGGAGACGAAATGAAACCCATGCGGGTCTCATGTGTTGGGAGCCCATAAATGCAGGCGGGATGAACACATCTTAGAGTATACAGGTCTATACAGGGCTACCAAATTTGGATCATGCCACTCCAGGACACTAGCAGTCGCTTCACGTGACTTGTTATAACCAATGATGCCAACATAATTTCATTGCAGCAGATTAAATGTGGGCTATTACATAGACAAGGCCGTAGGTATACATGTAGGAGGTGTTTTTAGTTGAACACCCCCGAAACAAAAATGAAAAAATAATATCATGCATTTACCAGCACATAATCTAAGAACTAGCCTACAGGGTGCAATGTTTTGGCCGCCCAGAACCCGCAAAAGACCGCGACTATAGAAGAAAACAAAGGCATAAAATTAGATCGTTGCATGCCGCGGTGAACGGTTTTCGAGCGAAAATGCGACGAAAAGCATGTGATGACTAAAAAAGGTTATCAGATATTTCGACGATTAAAAAAAGAGGACATCAGAAAATTTGACCGAAAAAAGTTAGTAGATAGATTAAGACTATTCTGGAACATTTGACCCAAACCATGGTTCAACTCTTCCAAATCACCCATAACCATGGTTCAAAAATGTGTCGACCCTTAACCATGGTTCAAAAATATAACCACCCATAACCATGGTTCAAAAATATGTCGACCCATAACCATGCTTCAAAAAATGTGCCACCCCATAACCATGGTTAAACTTTTCCCAACTTTTCCCAACTTTTCCAAAACTACCCATAACCATGCTTCAAAAAATATATCGACCCATAACCATGGTTCAAAAAATATGCCACCCATAACCATGGTTCAACTTTTTTCCAACACACAAATTTATTTTTTTTCCTACTATTTAAAATAACAAAAAAAAATTTCTTGCCAACTTCTACCAACTACCCAAAACATGGTTCAACTTCTGCCAACCACCCAAACCATGGTTCAACTTTTGCCAACTACCCCAGCACGCGCCTATGACTCATCATGCGGGGAATTTCCAGTAGTTTCGAATTTAGGGTGAGTGGGAAAAACTAATCATCACATGGTCACTAAGTCTTCATTATCTACCCACGAATTAAAAGACTCTGGGTATCCTAACCACTTCACGAGCGATTTCTTCCCACGTTTCCTGATAATCTTTTCTATTCTAAATATTTCTTGAGTCGTTTTCTGTAGCTCCTGTTCATAAAAACTCCCCTGTATTTCCTCTCCATTTGAATCAGTAATCTTATAAGTTGGCGGAACTGTGTATTGAATCTGGGATACTGTAAATACCTCCTCAGTCCATCTAGCTGTATATCCCTTCTCAAAAATGTTCTTCTTCTTAGTTATTCTGACTTTATCACCAATTGAAAACTTTGGTACAATAGGCTCTGAAATCTCTTTACCGTTTAAATTCATAAATACGGCCCTTTCATTCACTTTCATACTAGCCTTAACGGGTGTCATTTTAATGGAAGAATGCCTTGTATTATTATAATTGATAACCATTTCATCTAATATATCGATGTATCTTCTCGTTGAATTAGCGGTAAAGTACTTGAACATTTTATCTTTCATCGTTCTGTTCCATCTCTCGACGACGCAAGATTTTTCTTCATTCTCAGTAGAGTACAACTCAACCAAATTCTTTACGTCTTTGTTATAAAATTCTTTCCCTTTATCAACCCATAATTTAACAGGCTTCCTCCCACCCTCGAGTATTTTCACGAAACCGCTCGCTGTAGATTTCCCACTCTTATCATTCAATGGTACAATCCAACCGTACTTGGAAAACACATCTATAACGGTTAGTAGGTATTTCGCCCCATTATTATCTTTAGCAAATGCCTGCATATCTACAAGATCAGCGGCCCATATCTCATCTATCCCATTAACAATCACCTTTCTCTTTCTAAAATGTTTAACCACTGGTCTATGCAGTTCATTCGCCAACGTATCTGTCCACTTTAGCGTTTTTTCTTCCTCCCCGCGACTTTGCCGTTTTTTGAAGGTAAACCCAAACCAAGGCTCGTTTTAGCTGACAAGATGGGTTTCACTATAGCCCTCTCTACACGCTCCCGGATAGTAGGATTAGGAATGTTGTTCAAATCATTAATCATCACTCTATCTGCGATATTCCTAGAAGCCGTATCGGTGTGTTGATCGTAAGCTAAATCATGGTGATAAGCGGCGTTATCTACCCTATCCACAGGTTTACTCCACTCTTTGTAAGTCCCGTCAGGATTCAGTCTCAAATCTAGCCTAGTACCGGGACCGAGAAACTGATGACCTGGTAAATGCATCTCGCCAGGGAACTTAGCCCAAGGTAGCTTAATGTTACTAGTAGCTGCATTCAACGAACTAACTAAATCTCCACCTTTCTTAGCTCCTTTTACGAATTGAGTTTTAGTTTTCCCGCATACAACGCAAACGCCCCTAAGCATGGATCTCCCGTTATTAGCTACGGCGTTCTGCACATCTCTCGTTTCAGTCTGTTTTTTACATTTTACGCAATACATCTCGCTTTTTTAATACATAAATAAAATGGAAATCAAAGATATGAGTTGGGGATCTGCGTTATCGAAAAGATTTAATAATCCTTTGCTACCCAAAAGTATACGGGGGTTGATAATCGGAAAGTCCGGCTGTGGCAAAACGACGCTTCTTCTGAATCTATTGCTCAGACCAGACTGGTTGGACTATAATAACCTCCAGGTATTCGGCAAATCTCTGTTTCAACCGGAATATCGCATTATTAAAAAGGCATTCGAAGAAAAATTACCAAAAGAATCGATCGTTAGATTATTCGAGCAGCAGAAGGAAATCGCTAGACAAAATATATCACCAGCCCTTGTTATGGAAGAAATGGCAAAAATCTCAAAAGCCAAATCCGATATAATTGCCAAGTTCTTTGAAAAAGCTGAAGACGTGCCAGACCCGAGTGCCATGAGTAGCGAAAAGAAGAATCTGATGATTTTTGATGATTTACAATTGGAAAAACAAAACAAGTGCGAAACATATTATATTCGGGGAAGGCATAGTAATGTAGACTGTTTTTACCTCGCTCAGAATTATTTCAATCTGCCTCGGCGAACGATCAGAGAGAATACAAACTTTATTTGCCTGTTCAAGCAGGACCAGAAAAATATCGACTATATTTACAACGATCATGCTAGTACGGACATGCGCAGAGAGGAATTTAGAAAACTATGCGAAACGGTATGGGAACAACCGCACGGATTCCTTGTCATCGATCTAAGTAGCGAAAAGGACAATGGTAAATACCGATGCGGATTCGACGCATTTTATATAATCGAGGATCCACTGTAGTAAAATTTAATCTAATCAAAATGGAATCATCGCTTCTCAAACAGATAGCTGATAATACGGAAAAGACGGCTCGTAACACGGAACCAAAAACGTCATTTTACATTCTGCTAAGCGAAAAGAGCACAAAAATCAGAACAAAGTTTAATCCACCTATTGAACTAGACAAAAATAAAAAATACGAAATGGCCCTCGTAAATCTCGCAACATACTATTCTTTTCCAAATATCGACGCGACAAACAACAACTTTAGGTATTCACCGACTGGCGTGAGCCCTTGGTTTAACATAGAAGTACCGGAGGGAAGCTATGAAATAACAGATATCAACGACCACATACAGAGAATCATGAAGGAGAATGGGCATTACGACAGGGTAAATTCAGAGTACTGTATCTCAATAGAACCAAACACCAATACGTTGAAGACTGTGTTAAATATAGCAGAGCACTATGCGGTTGACTTTACGTCTAAGAATTCGATTGGAAAGGTTCTAGGTTTTATAAAATATATCTATCATGGAGGATATAACGAATCGAAGAACATAGTAGATATAATGAGTATCAGCAATTTACTACTGACCAACGACATTATCGGGTCTTCGTACATTAACGGAACGACGGTAAACGTAATACATTCTTTTTTCCCGAACGTAGCCCCGGGATACAAAATTATCGAAGTGCCGCATAATTTAATTTATCTCCCCATTACGCTATCTACCATTTCAACGATGACAACGATGCTCACAGACCAAAATGGGAAAGAGGCGAATCTTAGAGGAGAAGAATTGACGATTCGTTTTCATATCAGAGAAGTTTGAAAGTTTTTTTGTAAACTAAAATGAGTCGGTATATAGACTATAAAGTTAATATTTCAGAAGGGCAACGAGACAAAATTCAAAAATCTCTTCAAGCAGGAACTGGTGTGAGTATCAAACTGGCACACGCTGATTTTAACGGCAACGATATGTTTGCTTTCACACAGGCTCAAATCAATAAAATGACAAAGGCGTACCAAAAAGGAACAGGCGTGGTCATCAAAATGAGTAAAACGCAATTGGAACATAATAAGAAAGTCGAGGGAGGATTCATAGGCGCCATTCTTCCGTTTCTAGCAACAGCGGCTAAATTTCTTCTACCTAGTTTAGCTACGGGGGCTTTGGCAGGCTTAGGTTCCGCGGCTTCGTCGAAGATTGTAGATAAAATCAGCGGATCTGGCGTAGCGTATGTTAAGGATGATGATAAGTGGTTTAAGATAAGAGCAGCTGGGTCTGGTTTGTACATGTCCCCATGGCCAAAAGGCGCCTCGATAGAAGGATCCGGGTTGTACATGAAAACAGGGTCGGGGTATGTGTCTGTTGGTAAAGGATTTTTACTGGGTCCTAATTCTCCGTTCACCAACACGATTCTTGGTTGGTTATTATAAAAATAAAACGATTATAAAATGTCGAGACCATTACACAAATTTGGAACTAAACCAACTAGGCAGGCCGAGGTTAGAACGCAACCCCTGCAAGTCCATTGGAAGATTACGAGGGGCGTTACCCACAATCCAGTTAGGCTACTAGGTGGCGTAAGGTGGGAGATTTTTGCGCAAAATGTTATAACGATACAACCAAAGACGACAACTACGCTAACTCTTGGACTCGGGGTAGAAATGAGTGCAGGACTTTGTCTCATTTCCCTCAAACAGAGTATCAAAGAACTAAGATGCAGTCTACAAAACGAAGTGGTTTCGGATGATGTGGTTGATGATATCATAGTCACTATTCAAAACAACTCCGATTCAGTGGTAACCATAAACGCGGGAGATTCGCTATGTCGAGTAAATTATCTAATCTAAAAAATATATCGCGTAAATAAAACGAATGGAATACGAAGGCATTAAAACAACACAATCACTCTATCCGAAGCTTCCATCGGCACCGGAAGGAGAAATACATATCATCACAGGGTCGGCACAAACGTATCGACTCCAAAAGATTGGTGAAATTAAGAAGGAAATCGAACAAGAACGCGATAAAAGAGCGGCTTTGAGTAAAAAGTATCATAGAAGTGTAAGCGTGATCGGTGCAGTAGGTGGTATCCTCTCTGCGGTCACGATGGGGCTCGGAGTTTCAGGAATCGGAGTATTATCCACTATAATCGCAGCACCCATTGCTATGGCTTTGGAAGGAGCGGCATTAGGTGTGGGGCTGCTAAGTATAATCGGTATCTACATCAGTAAAAAGCTGGCGTTGAAGGCGGAGAAGCATGAAAAAATCAAAACGCTAGCCGATGCGAAACTCAACACGATCAGCGACCATATTTCAAAAGCTCTCATGGATGATAACATTTCAGACCAGGAATATTCGTTGATTCTGAGCGAGATTGAAAAATTCAACGGCATGAAAGAAGAAATTAGGAGTAATATTAAAGTTGCGATAGACGCGATGGACGAGGTCACGAAACAATCACTCATCGATCGTGGAAAAGATGAAGCCCGGCAGTACTTTCAATCTATGTTTGAGAAAAATAACGAATCTATAAAAAAAACGACTAACGCGAACATACGTGAAAACATGTAGACGTATGTTGTTACGTCTGGAAATACGTCAAACTTATGTTTTTCACACGTCTGAAAATACGTCTGAAAACATTATATTTTTTTCTTACTTAATTAAAATGTCGTGTATAATAATCAAAGACTTCGCGAAAGGAGACGATTACAGTGCAAAATATCAGAAAAACAGGGAGAATATTCAACAAAGCAATTTATCGGAGATAATAGATGATTCGTGGGTGCAAAGAATAATCCTCGACTATGTCGATAAAAAAGCTGAGATGAAAGCTGAGACGGATGAAAAGATCAAAACGCTAACTATAGAGACAATCAACACGATCAACGAGTATATTTTAAAAGCTCTCCAAGACGATAACATTTCAGATGAGGAGGGTTCGGTAGATATTAAAATAGAGGTGGATACTAAATCCGAAAGGGAAGTAAGAAACTATCAATGTACGAGATGGTTTTCAGTTGGTAACGAATCTATAAAAAAAGACTAACATACGTGAAAACATGTAGACGTATGTCGTTACGTCTGGAAATACGTCCAACTTATGTTTTTTTCACACGTCTAAAACACGTCTGAAAACATTATATTCCTAATTTTAAAATGTCGTTTCTAAAAATAACCGACCCAGCGAAAAGAGACCTTATCGTTGCAGAATATCTGAAAACAAAGAAGAATATTCAACAAAACTTTTTATCGGAGAAATTAGGAGATTCGGGGCTTCAGCAAGATTTAACCAAGTTCTTCAAACCTATCGTCGATTCCCAATCCGCAATTTCCAAAGAGCAAAATGTCTTATTGTCCGCGATCAACCAAAATTCGGTAGCTACTTCAAACGCGTTACAAGCACTTCCTTCGTTACAGGGTCTTCAGCGTCCGGCGATAGAAGCGTATAGCTCCGATCCGACTGAGGATATCAGAACCCTGTATTTAGGAGATATGGCGACAAAGTACCTTCGTCAATACGCTTCCGATAAAAAAATCACCGACACGACGTTTGGAATAAAAGAAAAAAATAACCAATTCTATATCGGTGACACTCCGATTTCGATTCAAGGAGACGACGTAACGGTTGGAAATAAAATTTATGGAGGAACACCAGGGCTTTGGGAGTTGTTGACGATGAAAGAGCCTAACGATACGATATACGATGTTAATGACATGGCTGATTACACCGAGATTCTGTACGCGACGAATGCTATAGCACAATCGAAAAATCCTAACAGACCTAGGTCGTCTGTAGGTGCTAAATGGAATAACATTATCCAACCGATATGGGAAAAGAGACCGCGCGGAACAGTGGGTAAAGGTGTAGGTGTAATCGTCATCTCCGAAGACCCTAATGTATTAGCGAAACAGCTAGAGCTAAGAATTCAGAGCTACAGGGTGGGTAACAACGGAGTAAGAAACGAGATCGTGGCGATATGCGACGAGTTATTACGGCAAGAAGCGCTGAGTAAAGATGGTTATAAAAATATAATGTCGACATTATAAAAATGCTGATCATTAATAGAAGGAGTTACAGGAAGCAACACGTTATCGGCGGATCTGGAATATTCGACAAGTTTTCAGAATTTTTCAAAAGACTTGTTACTTCGAACGCCGCAAAACAGCTAGCGACGAGAGCTCTTAGTGCGGGCAAAGACGTGGCGACAGAAATTGGGAAAAAGGCTATCGATGTTGGAAAAACCACCGCAATCGACGCTGGTAAAAGATTAGTAGAGAAAACAGCGGCGAAACTGTTGGCTACTCCTAAGAAACAGCTTACGCAAGAAAGTAGAGATATTATTGATCGATATAGTAGCATCGGGGCGAATCCGGAGAATATCAATAATCTGATGATGGGAAATGGTTTGAAAAATGTCCCGTCGATTCAAGATTTAGCACGAAAACTAAACGGCGCGGGAATGAAGGTCGCGTAAAAAAAAAAATATCGTATAATAAAATGAAATCAGATATTCTAAACTTTACCGAACAACCTCTGATTGATGAGGGTATCGAGCGCTACCAATACCACCAGTATGAACCGATTCAGGGAACGAATCTAAACACCGCGGGAGGGGAGATAGTAATCAACATTTATTCTCACGATGGTTTCAATCATCCGGCGGAATCTTACCTATTATTCGAGGGTAGATTGACGAAGGCTGACGGCACCTTCTACGCTAATGCCGATGCTGTTGCCCTCACAAATAATGGACTCATGCATCTTTTCAACAACATTAAATACGAATTAGG
The DNA here is from genome assembly GCA_949752735.1 of Lumbricus terrestris. Lineage (NCBI taxonomy): Eukaryota > Metazoa > Annelida > Clitellata > Crassiclitellata > Lumbricidae > Lumbricus > Lumbricus terrestris. The sequence continues at coordinate 41,168,207 of OX457048.1, forward strand.
AGATAAAGTCGTTGAATCATTACGTAACCCGGGTCAAGCGACTACGATGCTTGGTTTACTCAAATACCCAAATGATTTTCAACTAGCTCAAGGTTTGAATCAGCTGTGGTATAAGGACAGTGGCGCGACTGCTGTTATCGCGGATAATCAAGGTTTCGCCATTCGACAGTCGTATCTAATTAGAAAACCGGGAGATAAAGGCACGTTTAGTTTTATCGTTCCATTGAGCCATATTTTCGGATTTTGTGATGATTACAACAAGGTTATTTTTGGAATGAATCACAAGCTAACTCTTACTCGTAAAGGCGACGATGACGCAATTTTTAGACACGCTGCCACCACTGCGGCTGCTGGGAAAGTCAGATTAGACAAAATCGCGTGGTTTATGCCGCATGTCATTCCGTCCCTTGAGGAGAAGAATGAATTGGCCAAAACGATCGCATCGAAAGTATCGCTACCAGTTGCATACAGGGCTCGCCAATGCGATAATATAGGCGTCCCTCCGTCGACTACTTTTGAATGGTCACTTGGCGTTAAGTCATCGGTTGAGAAACCAAGGTACATCATCATTGGATTTCAAACCGCTCGTGGCGGTGATCAAGAAAAAAACCCATCGGTTTTCGATCATTGCAATCTAACGGACATCTTAGTCATGTTAAACACGGAACAATTCCCAGCTGTCGGCTACAACCTATCATTCCCGAATCAGCAATTCTCACGAGCTTACAGAGAAGCGGCCTTGTTTGGCGAAAAATTCTACGGAACGGACGAACTAGTATCGCAAAGCAATATCACACCGTCAGACTTCAAAGACCTGTTCCCGATTATGGTGATTGATGTAAGCAATCAAGCTGAGCGTCTAAAGTCATCGTTTGTCGATATTAGGATCAAAGCTACTTTTAATGTTGCTCCGACGGCTGGTACAGATGCGTACGCGGTGCTGATTTACGACAAGTTACTCAATTTTCAATCGGATGGCACGAAATTGACCGCGGTGTATTAAAAAAATATCTTGTACTATAAAAATGAAACTGATAGAATTGAAAACGCTGGTGAAAAAGCACGGTATCAAAAGATGGACTCATCTCAACAAGCCTGAACTTATCGATCTATTGTTTGAGAAGGGTGTACTTTCGCATGATATCGCCGAAAAAGAGAAACAACGACGAGAACCGAAGGTGCCAAGCACGGACCCAAAATATAACAGATTGAAAAAAATCAGAAACCAACCGAGACGAGTAGATATATTAGACCGTGAAACGGGTGAAGTAAGCTCGTATACATCGATTTACAAAGCGGGTAAAGCACACGGGGAAAGCGCGCGAACAATCTTATTTTTCAATGGCCGAGTATGGAGAAACAGATACGAAATTAAAGTTCATGAGAGAAAGGAGGATTTGGTAGAAATTTAAATTCAAAACTAAATGTGGTTTCGAATTTAGGGTCGTAAGTATGCGGCTGAAAAGTCATGGGCCTCAATGTTTAAGTCAGCGTCTGACGTAGCCATTATCTCGAGGTAGTCGGTATTAGTTAATCGAACTAGGCAAGTACCCGATACATTATTATTAGCTGCGGGCATACCTCCACCACCAAAGTCACCACCACCACCAGGCATCTTCATGTACACACTCCCCGTTTTCATCAAGGAAACATTACCGCTAGTTCTAGCACTATTGGCGTGAAATTCCACAAAAATATTAACTATATAACATCCGGCTTTCTGAGGAAAGAAACGTTTCGAATTGATGAAACAATTATCCTGATCGAATCTTTTTCTCGGAAAATTTACTTGCGTCGTAACGCTAGCGAGGATAGTCTGAACAGCGTGGGAGTAGGCACTAAACGTCGGGCCAAAGAATCGGTTGGTCGAAGCAATTTGTTCGTCAACATATTTTTTATTTGTTAAATGATTATCGTTGGATGGAGTGCCATTGTGATTCGTTATCAAATCATAGGCTTGTCCATAACTTAGAGCCTCATCCATTCCTGCATCCGGATTATTCGTTATAGGTAGACCTTTAATGCATTTACCATTCATATCTAGATCTCCTGTAACCGCATTCGCTCCATCTCGTCTTAGAAAAGTATTGTTGACTTGGGATAATGTGACACCACCTGCTATTACTCGTGGTGTTGATCCACCATCCATTTGACCAAATATGTTTACAGGCATTTTATTACGCGGTGATATTTTTTTCAGCCGCTATGGTCTTAAGAATGCGAGGGAAAAGTCCTTAGCTACTATACCTACAGCGGCGTGTGAATAAACGCCTATCTCGAGGTAATCGTCCTCGATTAGATAAAGTATGGTACTACCAGTTACATTGATAGTTGAACCTGAGGCACCCACTCCACCCGCAATTTGCATATGCACACTTCCATTTTTATACAGGAAAACGAAACCCGAAGTACTAGCACCGAGGTTGCGAAATTCTATGTGCGTTGAAACGATATAGCAGCCGGCTTTACCGGGGTAGATCTCAGTCCCCATTCTAGCCTCGATCTCTTTAGCTAATCTTTCTATATTGAAAGAAACTTTTGTGTGAGTTTCGGCGCGTATGGCTTGCGTAGCTGAAGTGTACATGCTAATCACGGGTCCGATTGCTTTCGTGTCGACATATTTTTCAGCCGTTGCATCGACGTATTTCTTATTCGAGTCATCGTGATTCTTTATCAAATCCATAACCTGCCCTCGACTTAGTGCCTCATCCATTCCCGCTTCTGAAGTATTCGTTGTTGGTAGACCTTTTATCACGAGGCCATTCATATCTAGATCTCCAGTAACAGGGTTTGCTCCATCTCGTCTTAGAAAAGTACTGTTTGCCTGAGTTAATGTGACGCCGCCCGCTATTACTCGTGGCGCTGATTCGCTAGCCATTTGACCAAATATGTTTACAGGCATTTTATTAGTATAAATTATTTATAACTTCCTGAAATTTACAGCCGTCGGACATGGTCTTTTTTAGGACGTATAGGCATAGATGACCGCAAAAGACTTCACCATCGGGTTGGATTCTTTCGCTGTTGTAGTACACGGGGCTGTGTAAATAGTTTATCAGTTCGGTAGGAGGAGGTAGGCCGTAGCTGTCAAAATATATTTTATCCTTGCCGTTCTTTAAAAAAGCGCACCAGTGGGTCCCTCTACCGTTCGAGTCATCTAGGTTTAGTATCCCACACTCATTTCGTCTAGGTTTCTTTGGTAGTTCATCTCTGAGAAATACACCTCGAAAATTTGGAATATTCAGCTTCTTCACGGTATCGATTAGCTGTATGTTGGAAAGTGGAGAATTAGGAAGAACTACACCTTCAACGCTGATATCTTTGTATGTCTCAAAGCTCATTTTACATTTCGCCTAAATATTTTAGAAAACAATACGCTTTTTCCATCTGTGAGATTTTGTTCGCTTTTTGCATATTTTTTTCCAATAGCACCGGGCATATATTCATCCAATTCACAGCTTTTTGAAGTTCTTTTTCATCGAACGATGATATTGGCAAAACAAAATCGAGATGCCAAACCGAGCCGAAATTATCCATACTCATACCCTCCTCAAATTGGAACTCAATCCATTCCGTAAATGTTTTAAGACCGATACCGATTTTACATTTGAGACATGCTGGGATTTCCATTTTTATTATTATAAAAAAATTATATTTCATCTAAATGTTTAGAGAAAAGTGACCGTATGCTAAAGTATGGATCCCGTCTTGTTGAATGACTCTTTTATCATCGTCAGCTGAAAGCGCCACCTTGTTTAATTCTTCGGTGTAGATATCATGAAGATGGGATCGAATCACGTTCATTTTTCTCGACTGCTCTCTTCTCGTGAACAGACATTCTTTGTAATCATCGTGGGTTATGGTTTTCTTAACAACGTACTTTTTTACGCCTTTGCACTTTTTATGGTCTACGCCCGCTATTTTGTAACTGTACAGTTTCGACCTCAGCCCCACAAATTCCTCAATCTGTTTACCTGCAGCTTCATCCTTAAACATACCGATGACTTTTTTGTTAACTCCAGTTTCAATACCGGAGGGGTGGTCCTTTGGATAATCACTCGTGTCAAACATATTTCTAATGTCGGGAGCTATATCGGTATAGAAGTCATCGGTTTTAATTTCATAGGCTAGCGAATCCGTATCGGTGAATAACAGTTTTGCCCTATCTCCGTACTTGTTCTTGATGTAATTATAATGAAAAGAATACATCAAAGTTTTACTCAAGTCTAGGATGCACATTCCTAGATATATCGGTTTGTTATAGAGCAACGAAGTCTTCTTCATGTGAATGGCAATTAGGTTCTCATCAAAAATAGTCCGAGTGTCGTAACTCGTTTTAGCCGCTAGTTTTATAGCTTGCTTCTCGCTTGAAACTAATTTTATATCTACGCGGGACTCTATATTTTCGCAAGTTTTACCAAACACGCTATTGTTCATAAGTTTGAAAAAGTCTTTCTCGAAATCATTGGTTGCTTTAGTCCTCAGGTTTGTATTTAGGTCGATATATTTTTTCAACCAGGTGCTTTCTTCAAATTTAATTCCTCGATGAATTTTGGTAATCTTCAAACCTAGGCTTTCATACTGCTTCAAATTTTCATAATGGGTTATGTACTTTACTTTGTCATTCAGGTTTGGGATGAGTTTAGGAACCGTTGAAGATTCAGGCGTGATATTCTCAGGGGCAAGAGGGTAGTCGTTGTGAAGATCGTGTAAATCTTTCGAATATTCCAAGTCCACCTCCAATATACACGGTATCGATCTCCAGTCGTTTAGCTCATCATCAGTCATCCACTTAAACCCGTGTGTTGGTAGTTTCTTACACATTGCCCACCCGTACAAGTTGTTAGCGTCTAAATAGGTTATAAATGATGAGGGCTTGCTTTCATCAAACGTGGATATGTACTTGTTATTTCCCTGCCCATAACGATGTGAAATTGTGCTAACACCACCTCTTATACCATGTTTGACCATTAGTATCATATCGTAGTCGCTCAATAATTCTAACTTTACTCCAGTCAACTTTAATGAGGCGTCCCATGCTAGACCGGGTGAAGTGTAATACCAGGCGGGATCTAGGTTGTAGTTCTTCATGCAGACGTCTCTAAAATTTTCGAATACATCGGCTAATAATAGAACATCCGAAAGATTGTACAAGTCGTGATATTCTCTGAATGTTTTGAAACCAAATTCGTTCCATACCACCTGTGCGTGGTTGTAGTCTTCGTCACTGATGCCTGAGTCGTTTAGTTTCGAATAGAATGCTGACTTTGGTGGTAGTTCTGTTTCATTCAATTGCTCGATGGAACTAACGTGGTCGTATGGATAAACCCCTTTTCTAAGCAAGAGATCGAGTTGATTACCTGAGTAGTACTTGCCTATATTTTTACACTGGTCTTTGCTTAGGTTCTTCGACAAAGCGTCGAGGCTCGCTGGCATGAATCTAAAACTATCGATGAAACGTAATTCACGCTTGACCACTTTCTCTTTCCCTTCTTTGTTAATAAACTTATCAACTACGATCTCTCTGCTAAATGAGATATACTTTTCTTCATTGCAGGGGATGCATTTAATCTGTTCATTATTACCACCTCGTAATTTCTTCACGAATAGATGGCTATCGTAGCCGGTTAGATTATGGAATACTACTGGGAAAAACTTGGGGACTCTATACTTTAGATTACAAATCTTATGAGTAGCGCCTCTGAATTTCCCAGTAAGATGGCAGTGGTCTCTTACTCGCATGTTATTGTCATTATCATCATCAACAAAGAACTCACCCCCGCAGATATGGCAAACAGTAGCCGAGTCGAATAGCTCCTTGTCGTCCTTTCCAAATATCATTTTCTTTGGGAATTTAAATCGATTATAAATATCTTTTATATCCACTATAAGACTGTCAATAAATATCTGCGCTACATCATCGTCTTCGCTCTTCGCTGTGAACGTTATAGGAGCTTGCGAATATAGGTCATCATCGAAACATTTTATGTGGTAACAAAACGAGCTAGGAGTATGTTTCTGGTATTTATTGGTGTAAGACGTGCTGGGATCGGGTTGGCATGTATCGATCGGTTTAATGAAGGATTCGAAATCCGCATAGATAATAAAAGGTACTCGCATTTTTCGATAATAATTTTTAAAACTCAACATAGTTCCTGGGCTTGGGAGTTCTATTCGTTGGGCGTCATGTTGCGAACAGTACTCGATGTGTTTTTTAAGCGAGTCTATCGATCTGTAACCGATTAAACATCTTCTACAATAGTGCATCGAATTTACAGATTTTTCTGTTCGTGCCGCCATCAATCTATTAAAGTTCTTGATCCAACAGTAATGCTTCTTTTCATCGTCGGAAATAAGCAGTAGATCTACACAGGTATCGCTTTCATGCTTCGATATGTATAATGGGTATACGCTCTTTTCAAACCCGAATACGCTAACGCTAATGTTATTACAGCGCTCAAACTTATTTATTATATTAGCATCAGCAGCAACTGGGAACACGATACCGCTCCAATCGAGTTTCTTAGATTGTTCTATCAGTTCTTTCGTGATTCTTTGCGGGTTATCTTCAGTTGGATTCAACGCCCTTGTAATACACCATTTGAAACATTCGTCGTCTTCGTTTTTCATATTAATAATGGCCTTTTTATTTACCAAATACTCGGGAAGCTGAATATATGAACTACCTTTCAATGGCTTGTATACCACTGTATCGATATCCAATTTCAAAACGGCCTTGAATCTCCAATTGCTACCTCGCATCTGATAACTCGCCATGCTCTCTTTAATTTTATCCACTGCGTTGGTATATATTTCCTTCACATCGGTTGCTTCTAAAATAATATCAGTCTTTGATTTGAAATTAGGCTCAGCCGTTGTTATTTCACCGGATTTTATGTCTACTTTCTCCATTACACACATGAGATTGAGTTGAACTTTTACCCCTCGATTTTTCGCTAGCATCCTAACTACCTGCGATCTTACAGCCTTGAGAAAAGATTCAACATCGATCCTGTTGTTACCATCGATCGTGTATCTTTTTGTAAACCCTTTGATAGCCGCCGCTGTCTCTTGAAGTTTGAACCTATGAATAGGTGGTTTTATTTGAGGGGGTAACTGACTAATCTCACTAGTCAACCAATCCGAAAAAGTAGCTTTATTTTTCCCCATAAATTTCCAAGTAGCAGACAAGAATGCCGTAAGTTCCTCTTTTCCTAATCTTGAGTATCCTCTTTGACCTCTCTTTTTCGCAATTTCTCGCAATTCTCGTATAGTGCCTCTCTGTTTCGTAATTTCCGGTAATTCTCGTACCATGCGGGGAGTACGCGTTGGAGCTTTGATGTCTGGTGCCCGAGCGTTTAGTAGATCTCCATGCTTTATGAACGCGATAAGTTCCGCTTTTGGTAGTCTCGAGTATCCTTTTTGTCTTCTTTGTTTTGGAATTTGTCGCAATTCTTTCAGATTATACGTATCGTAGTTCATTTTATATACAAGATATTATCTTTATACTGATACAAGAAATTTTTTTTGTTATTTTATATACACAAGAAAAAAAAATTTTTATGATCGGGTGACTCATCATCGAAACTACTGGAAATTCCCCGCATGATGAGTCATAGGCGCGTGCTGGGGTAGTTGGCAAAAGTTGAACCATGGTTTGGGTGGTTGGCAGAAGTTGAACCATGTTTTGGGTAGTTGGTAGAAGTTGGCAAGAAATTTTTTTTTGTTATTTTAAATAGTAGGAAAAAAAATAAATTTGTGTGTTGGAAAAAAGTTGAACCATGGTTATGGGTGGCATATTTTTTGAACCATGGTTATGGGTCGATATATTTTTTGAAGCATGGTTATGGGTAGTTTTGGAAAAGTTGGGAAAAGTTGGGAAAAGTTTAACCATGGTTATGGGGTGGCACATTTTTTGAAGCATGGTTATGGGTCGACATATTTTTGAACCATGGTTATGGGTGGTTATATTTTTGAACCATGGTTAAGGGTCGACACATTTTTGAACCATGGTTATGGGTGATTTGGAAGAGTTGAACCATGGTTTGGGTCAAATGTTCCAGAATAGTCTTAATCTATCTACTAAAGTTGATTTTTCACCTCAAAATTTACCACTACAGCCCTAGTAAACACCCTCCACCCAATAAAATTCTGGCTACGGCCTTGTACATGTACGTAGGGTCTATGACAATCACGATCGTAGAGAACTGCAGTCAAATCGTCAAAAGACAAAGTGGCCTTTACTTGACATTTATATTAGAATCAACTTCGAGGAGAGAACGTTAGCGAATTACAGTAGCCTCGTAATCGTAAACTTCTAAAGCGCCACTCGAAAGCCAAGGGCGGGGAACCAGCATATTCACGAGCGCTGCGTTGAGTCAAAGGGGTTGTCCGTAAAAGTAGTTCAAAGGTGGTCCGGGTCGAGTAACCACTAACCATGGGATGTGGGGGGGGGAGCTGTCAGAATAACCACGCAGGCTCATGGGCTCAGCATGGGCCAAGACTAGCCTAACAGACATAATAGGTTTACACAATTATAGATAATATTCGATATCGCACAGTATCGCCAGACAGCAACAAGTCAACGTTAGATATGGTCAAATAATAAATGTTAAGGCCAGCGAACCAATTCATGCGGTGCTGTTTAAGCTCGACAAATAGGATAGGTCATGCATGCACAGAGTACGCAGGTTGCAGATGCCGCTAAATGGGTTGGTGACCGGAAAATGGATCTTTGCTTAACCTAAAATAATGTCAACTTCTACTGAGTTGATGCAGTTTTTAGACACTATCCAGACAACAGTTCTCCGTAAATCATCGCCTTCGTCCTCAATACAAATATGACGGAAGCGGATCGAATAAGCAGGATTTCGGTGTTTCCTCGTATTCGCTGATCGGCTGAGGACCGATGAAGTTCAGACTACCGGATGGGTTAAAGCTGGAGTAGGCTAATCAGTGGCATAGCTAGCTTTCCATGGGCCCGTGTGCAGAGGTCCTTGATGGGCCCCTGTTTGGTCTTGCAAGGCCGGTGTGGCATGAAATGTTGTCCGGCATGAAATTGTGTCCGGAAAGCGCTGTCATTGGTTCATGTGACCGATGACATCAGATAGCAACTGTCAAGCTAAGGCATCATGAAATCTTGTCCGGGAAAGACACAAAATATTCAAGATAATTATACGACGTACTGAGGCATCGAACTCTATAATTAGGTAATATAATAATATAAAAATATAGATCAATGACTAAGATACGAAGTGTAATTATGCAGGCCTATGATTTCCGATACTACCGAAAAATTATGTTTTAAGTACTTAAATTATGATAGCAAACAGAATCAATTTGCTGCGCTTACGGAATATATTTTATTTTAGATGAATTTATAAAATTAATGGTCTATTGCAGTCAGATAAAATCGAATCTATTATCTATAGTAGACCTATAAGTTTGCATTTACTAACAGCATCAATATTTGTCAACAGCGATAGCTGACAAAAGAACTGCAAGTGAACTACGTACGCATATTTGGATTCCGCTACATTATACATGCCTTGCATTGCATTGGGTATTATTATCTCATTATCATTATTCAATCAATCACATAAATTTATATAGCGCCCCTTCAAGATCGCTACTCAGAGGCGCTCCCAACCCAGGCCTGGTCAAAGAGAAAAGTCTTGAGAAGACGGTAGAAAGAGCCACCAGAGTCACGGGGAAGCGAACGGAGAGCCGCAGGGAGGCCATTACAGATAGCCAGATTCCAGATAACCCACCACAGAAAATGTTCTTCGCTGCATAGTAGCGGTACGACAAAAAGGGACAAGGTACTCACCGCGGGCAGCTGTCCGCAGCGAATGACGGCCCAGAGAAACGGGATACGAATATGAATACGAATATGCGGCAGGGTTTCTGGGCGTTGGACTGTTTACTTTCTTTATTTTCAGAAACGGAGACTGGAGTAAAAAGCCCGCACAGGTAGGGTGGAGTTTGAACCAGGGTGCAGCGCCAACAGGTCAAATTGTGCTTTGTAAAAACTAGGGATCTTCCAATAATGACCGATATGTAACGGGAAAATAAACAGACCAAAACCTAACGCAGCTAACTCCGCTGAGCTATTTGTGTTGGTCAAAGCCCTTTTGCTTTGTCTCGATGACTGGAGTAGACAAGAAAAGATAGATATGAATAAATGAAAGCCTAAATTTCGTATTTGTGTGCAACTCTAAGACTTGTTTACATACGTCCCAACATATCGCCCGTTCGCCTCTTTCCACGATGGGAATTTCCTTCTAAAAATAGAACAAGCGCCATCGGGACCCCGACTACAAGCTGTGTGCTTTAAAACCATGATTCCAATGCTCACACCATTGTTTTCTCATCTGCTTCAACAAACATTATTTCGCATATCTTATTGATATTACGTTGAGACGAAACTCTAACGCGGACAATATCTCACGTTTGTAATAGTAAATACTGTTTCCACAACGAAAGTGGCCGGACCCGGACATGATTTCATGCCGGACAAGATTTCATACCTACCGTATGAAATACTGTCCTGACAACGGAAGTGGGCGGAGTCGGACAGTATTTCGTGCCGGACATAATTTCATGCCACACCGGCATGCTTGCCTTCTTGCAATCAAGATCACCAAACCTAATCAATGACACTTGCTAATTAGGCCTAGCACATGCAATACAACTCACTCACAGAATAAACACGAATGCTGCTGCACGAATGTGACAGGTAAATTAAAGTCTTATAACTTAAACGATTTTCTCAGTCGCATTTAAAACTATCACATTTCCAACTACATGTACAATGATTGTCAATGATGTCATGGCATCATGAATATAGATTTTCTTCATATCATTTTATTCAGCACAATTGTCTATCGTTTATTAATTCTGGTCCATGATTTGCAATTTTCATAAAAAAAGACATAGGCCTAATCATCCATTTTTCATGGTACCCCAAAATAAGTTTAGCAATATTCCCTGCAAGTGCAAAAATAGAACCAAAGCAATTATGTGATTCAGCAGGACTGATCCACGTGTTCTCAACTTGGTGTCTCCCTGATTTGGGGTGAGGGCACTGAGAGATGAGAGGAGTTGAAAGCCGTTTGGGAATTGTAGAATAATAAATTATTTGGGTCAGATTATGATCCACGTGGAGTTGTGTTGGGAAAATGTGAAAGAAAACTTAACTGAGCATGAACCTAAGAAAGACTAGCGAGTGTTGAACCATCTTAAACCCAAGGCAATTCTCACTCTGGTTGAGGGAGATGTCAGGTCACTACCGATACCATATCCAGCATTGACCGGAATGCTCGAGCATGCCTGTTGCAAGTAAGGGGCTTCTGTGGCGCAACACTTTATTATAATACACGAATGTGACAGATAGACGGGCATACAATAATTTATTATTATCACACATAAATAGGCCTATAGAATGCATAGGCATGCCCTTTCCCTTTGCATTCTAAAGCGAATCAGCGGAAGGAAAGTCAATCTTTTGCCGATATGATTCGTTTCATGTTCTCAGCTCAAAACTGTATTAGTCCTCTTCTTTATTATTGTTCACAAACACTAACGTCATCTTGCAATTTGACCGTCATGACTCGAAACGAAAACACATAAGATGCATTCAGTAACCTATAGTTTTTGCCTGCCAGCAGCAGTATTTCAGCACGGCGGTTGACATCAGTAAAGGCATCAGTAAAGTAACGAAGTAATGCAAGTGTGTTCACAAACTAGACCTGCCAGAAAATAATCTGAATTACTGGTTAGGATAGATTAACAATATAACAATCTCCGTGGGCCCCTGGAGGTCGTGGGCCCGTGTGCTTTGCACACATTGCACACATGGTAGCTGCGCCACTGAGGCTAATAGTAAAGTAGACTTACTGAGATTTAAAAATACATAATATTATAAAAGACGGAATGATTTTTATAGATAAGCAATGCCAACAGAGAAATAATCTCTTAAAAAGCACATGTTGCTGGCTGATTTCTGGTGGTGCCACTAGTCATAGGCGGGCCTCGTATGGCCCATTTCTGGTGGTGATGGGCACTCACGGGCCTCGCAGAGTCGACCTCCATGGTCCGAGCGACATTCGGTGAAGTGGATATCCAGGCCTACATCAAATCCAGGGACAATTTGGGATCAATCCGGGACGCGGAGGGTAGATTACGGGACTGTCGCGGCGAACCAGGGCGGTTGGCAGCCCTGGGTCTATTATAGTACATTGTATAACGTAGACTATACGACATGGCGGGGTCATTTTGTCAGGTTATGCATCGTATTGTGTCAATAAATGTACACAGCGCCTCTAACTGATGCGCTCAAAGTGAGAAGAGGAGAAAAGAGAGGCGAGAAACGGGAAATCAGGTACAACTCTGCCACTGCTCGTATTTTGGTAGTGCCAGTCCGAAGTCTGGAGTAAGAAGGAGGGCGACACTAATCATCTTTGAAACGACACAGCGCCAATAAACAGCCACGAGTCAATTAAGGTCAGGTATAAAAGTCAAATGATAAATGTTATTGTCAGCGAACCAATTCTGGCATTGTTTAAGTAAACTATAGGCAAGACCGGAAGGCAGATAATTATTAACACTCGAGTGCCAAAGGTATTTTTTGGTACACGAAGGCCCAAGAAGGGGGTCCGCGCGGACCCCAGCGTTTTCATGGTAATATCTTGAGAAGGGATTGGAATATCGTTACAGAATTTAGTTCTAAATTTTTAAGGCGCCATAACACGGCTCTAACGTTACAAGGTCGCCTCACAAAGTAGTCAACAGACGGGATAGGTCAAGAACTATTAGTCCTTTATGTGCCATGAGGTCCCGTATGCACTTTGGTGTTGGGGAGTTTCTCACTTCCAATCAGTCAGTGGGTCCCTGGACATGAAAAATCACCGAGGTGCTTGTCCGCCATGACGCCACGAATGACGTAATTGACAAATCCAATATGGCCGCCGCCGGCCATATTGGAAAAATTATCTTCTTCATTTCTTGCAGTATTTGAACATGCAATACCTCTAATGGTACTGATTCAGGTATATATAATTCATTTCTGATATTGTTTCTGTCATTTGGGGTCATCTTGAGGTCATAAAGTCACGGTCAAGGTCATTTTTTTTCATTTCTTACAGCTGATTCACGTGTAATAACTCCAATGTGGCTGATTCAGGTATTTATAATTCATTTCTGATATTATTTTACTCATGGCACATAATGGACTGTCAAGAATGACAAATTTGCTTTGATTAGAGGCTGATGAGATGCCACAGAGGGCTCTCCATTTTTGCTAATTGTCACAGTCATTATCTCAGTCAATTTCTCAGCCATTGTTTGAGCAGCTATTATCTCCGCAATTTACCCAGCGGTAGGCTATAATCTTGAGGTCATAAAGTCACCTTTCCCTGTTATCTTATCACATGGTGTAAATTATGTCATAAATCGTCTGTAGTTGCATGCATACGAACCGAAATATAATTCACTTATTATGCAGGGCTGTCGTACTGGCAAAAAAAAGGTGAGGGCACGCTACAGTTGCTTAGGCTTGTCTGAAGGGTCGTTTCCTCTGCTCAACACACAAATAACTGTGAGGCCTATGCACGCTGCATACATATAGCAGGCTATACCTACATGTACGTAGGCAGCGGTAGGCTATACCTCGATTACAACCCTGAATATAATTATACTTTTATATTAATAAAGCAATCGCAATGCTCTTCAACATCAACTTAATTCTTTAGACGTTGCACGCGAAAAGCACGACTTTGAAATAAAAACTCCTAGCAAATGATATGATTCCTCTTCAGCATTATTACTGAATTTACTGTTAACATCGTTCAAAATGTTCACATTATAATCATTACACGTTCATACCGGAGGCAAATGACATCATCACGCATAGAAATCATCATACGAATATCAAGCATAGTTATTATAGTTATGGTCCTCCGAACCAACAACTGACAGGTGCTGAGATAGCATCGCCACATCACACATCGAACGACGTCGACTCCGCGCGTCTGTCAAGCCTCGACCTATGCGGGTGTACTCCGTCTGAAGGGACAGGAAACGGCCTGCAACACGATTGCTGACCGGATCATGCCACGGACTGTTGACCAGATGTCACGGACTGTTGACCAGATGTCACGGGCCGTTGACTAGATGTCACGGACTGTTGACCAGGTGTCCCGGGCCGTTGACCAGATGTCACGGGCCGTTGACTAGATGTCACGGACTGTTGACCAGATGTCACGGGCCGTTGACTAGATGTCACGGACTGTTGACCAGATGTCACGGGCCGTTGACCAGATGTCACGGGCCGTTGACCAGATGTCACGGACTGTTGACCAGTCGCAACGGTGGTCACGTAGGACATCCGTAAGGACATAATGGAAACAGTGGCTGGTCCAGGAAACCAGATCCATGTTTCACCGAATGCTCGTTGTTCGTTGGTAATGGATGGTCGAGATTCCCTGTTATATTAGGCCTTCATCCACCGCCTCTGTTGAGTTCCATTCCCGGCTGCTACAAGGATAACCTCCTGCTTGTCGTACTCATTGGATGGAGCAGACCTTTTCCAGTCGCCAGCTACTTAAACGCTTCCAGATAGACAGACTGCCAGCAGGACCACCACGCATCCACCCATTCCCACCAGGAATCGCAAATGTATCCGCTGACTGGTCATGGTGTCCTCTAAATGTAGGATCAGTTCAAAAGCTGGGAAACTGTGAGCTTGCACTCTGGACATAATACATACATACATACATACATACATACATACATACTAGGGTGGTCCTTATTTTTAAAAGTTTGATTTTATAACGGGGCACCCTCTAAGTTGATTTCTATTGATGAGAAAAAAATTGAGAAAAATTTTGGAGAGAATCTGAGGACATTTGGGGGTCGCTACCAGAGGTTAAAGTTCAAGGTTAGAATTAATTTGGGCTTTGTGGTCCACTATGCGCAATTTCTATTAATATGCTTTCCAACCATGTTAATCGCTATGATAGAATTTGATAGACAACTATACTCACTTATTTATTAACATCTCCGACATCATGGTTGCCACCTACTTACTTATTTTATTGACATTTTTTAATAATGCATTCACAGCCATTGCATCTTTTGGCGGAAATTTCACTTCATTTTGTTTTTTCGTGTATATTGCATAATTTTGCTATTGTCAAAGAGAACACAAAGTTGGCAATAGACCTCTAAGTCTTGACAATGCCACGGTGAAAGTGAGTAACAGAAATGCAACACTTGTAGGCCTACTTTCTTTCGCACTACAATGTCTTGGCAATGATCCCGCAGAGTTCAATCTCTATTGTTTTTCAATGCTTAAGGAGTGAATAAAGAATCGGCAAAAATTTATGAAAACTTGAAAGCTGAATGCCAACTAGGAGTTCCTCTAATCTAATAATTCACTGGGATGGAAAGTTGCTGGAAGACATCTGCAGACTGCAGTAAAGAAATAGTAGATCGTCTTCATGTCCTCGTTTCTAGAGTGTTGACCAGATCCTCGGTTTACAGAAGTTATCATCGGGACAAGAAAATCTTCAGTGTCTGCAGTGTATTAAGCGGTTGGGACTTGGGGCATTACTGATTAAATTCAATCTATGTGCTTTGACACAACATCAGTGAACAGTGGATTTAGAAATGGTGCCTGCATCCTGTTGGAACAGAAGCTGGACAAGGATTTGTTGTAGAGTGCATGTCGCTATCACATAATTATGCCTAAATTAAGTTGGAGGCAGTGGTTATGGCAGTGGTTTTCTCTTGGTTCACCAAAGGGTAAGGACATAATGATTTTTCTGCTGGGCTGCACAGAGCGAGGTTGATCGGCAAGAGCATTTACAGTGTTAAGATATGGATGTTCAAGAAATAATTCAAGTCAACAAGAAGAGAATAAAGGGTATGGCTGACATCTGCCTGCTATATGTCAAAGTTTGGTTTCAAGCACCGTATGCACCATCTATACTCCTCAACTTGACCTGTAGAGAGCAGATCTTTAAGGACATTGACAAAATACAGGGAGATAAAATAGTGCAGCAGACGTTGCAATGAAGAAATGTTTAGATGACCTTTGGTATCTTTCAGAGGAATTGGTGACTTTTGCGTTCTATGATTTATGGGGCTTCCATTTATACCAAGCGCCAAATGATTACTACTCTGGACAAAACTTGGATTGAACATCCACTTCAAAGAAGAACCTTGGAACCTGCTGTAATAAGCTCAATGAAACTGGAAGATTTTGTCATGGAAAACACGAGATTTTTCAAGTTTTCTCCAATAAAACGTTGATATACATGGTCTAACGATACGAGAACTTCAAGTTAGATTAGGCCACTGCGAGCTCAGTGAAAGTTGTGAATGACATTACAAAGCGTGGAGTGACACTCATGAACATGTATAACAAGCTTCAAACAAATAATGAGGATCAGATGCAGAGTCTGCTATATTGATTGTGAAGAAATATACGGTATAGGCCTACCTATCGGCGCAAAAGACTGATGCAATAATGGAAACATTAACTGGAAAAACATTTTTATGTCCGTGTATGCGTTTTGCCCAAAATAGTAAACCAGTCCACAGGCCACTAGCCCACCTCCAGCACGGTCCATTGCCCACCAGAATTTATTTAAATTTGTGCATTCAACCATACATGTACACTAGTAATAGTATACAATATACGATATTCCATGTTTCGCATGTGTCTTTACATTGATATATGTTACGTCCGGTAGCGACCTCTAAAACTCAAAAAAATCTGCCAAAATTTTCAGTGTTAATATTTTTTAACCTAAAGGTATAAGTTAGAAGGGTGCCCCGTTTAAAATTCTCCAAAAAATATTTTTACACGGAGCTAAGGACCACACTAATACATACATACATACATACATACATACATACATACATACATACATACATACATACATACATACATACATACATACATACATACATACATACATACATACATACATACAAACATACATACATACATACATACATACATACATACATACATACATACATACATACATACATACATACATACATACATACATACATACATGCATACATGCATACATACATACATACATACATACATACATACATACATACATACATACATACATACATACATACATACATACAGTCATACATACATACATACATACATACATACATACATACATACATACATACATACATACATACATACATACATACATACATACATACATACATACATACATACATACATAGATACATACATACATACATACATACACACACATACATACATACACACATACATACATACACACACATACATACATACATACATACATACATACATACATACATACATACATACATACACACACATACATACATACATACATACATACATACATACATACATACATACATACATACATACAAACATACATACATACAAACATACATACATACATACATACATACATACATACATACATACATACATACATACATACATACATACATACATACATACATACATACATACATACATACATACATACATACACACACATACATACATACATACATACATACATGCATACAAACATACATACATACATACATACATATGCATGCATACATATGTACATATGCTTTCATGCATACATATGCATACATACATACATGTACATACATGCATTGCATACATATGTAGTATAGGGTCTGACTCATAGGCTTAATATAAGACAGGAGGAAGTCACGGATAGATAAGAAGAGGTGAAGAGACAGACAGACAGACAGACAGACAGAGAGAGAGAGATAGAAGGCAGACGGCAGGAAGGCAGAGTACAAACTGACTACAGGCCAAGAACAGGCAAAGAGGTTAAGATCAGACCTGCAGGTTGCCAGGCAACGGAATCAGGGATGCAGAGTGGTCAGCCTGGCTAAAAATACCTGAGCCAAAACGAAGCACTATATAAAGGGCCTGTGATCTGAAGTCTGGGCTCTCGTCGGTCTGCAGGTAGAAGTCGTCGTCATTGTTGTAGAGTTGATCATCATCAGAATTAAGCTTAGTCGTTACGACCGTCAATGGTGTTAGCATGAAGATTGTTAACATTAATTGAACATTCGTTATCAACGTGAAATAAACTCGTAAACCATCCAGAGTTAGTTCCTCAGCAATCTAGTCAACCAGCCTCGTCTTCGTCGAGTGACTAGAGAGACTCTACATTAGGGTGCTTTTAAGGTACATGTGAAATCTTAAACTCGAATATTTTTTAACGACCAAGTCAGATTATCGTGACAGATCATGAATAACCTCCATATCCAAAATTATATCTTAATAGCTCAACATTTAGGACTTGCGCAAAGCGACCAAAGTTAGGAACCAGGTTGGATTATAGGCAATATTTTCATGATTCCCATTCTTGCCAGCCTTTGACCCCTTCTGAATGGCCGCTTCCCAACTAATCAATATTCGTGACAATGACAGCTTATCTTTTGCTTATGTCATGGGTGTCGTGCTGCAAATGGCGGACAGTGTTTGTTTTAATTAATATATCATATCGCACTTGGGATGGCTAAATCTACTAGAAAAAAGGCTGAAATCTGGTTGATAGGCAGTACGGAAGATCATTTCAGTTATGCGAAATTACCTACACGAGGACAGGTTCTGAAGGTGCTTTTTAATTTCCATACACTAAGAAATCAGAGTCTGGATGATAGCGTAAAAGAAACGGCAGCTATGGTACTCCCAATTTGGGAAAGAGCCCGCATTCCAACGAAGGCTAGGAATCACGTTTGGGATCGGCTACGACATCTCCATAAGGAATGGCAAAACCTTAAGAAAAGTATTTCTAGGACGTCAGAAACCGAAGATGGCAAGCGTGAGGCTTTCAAGGATTCCCTGGAGGATCTGTTTGATATTGCCCACAGTGATGCCATGACAATAATCAAGATAGAAGAGGATCGACAGTTTTTGAAAGCACAGCGTGAGAGAGGACGACGTGGTTCAATGGCAGGTATTGATGTCAAACTTTCAAAGCAAGAAACGAGAGTGGCAGCAAGATCAGCAGCACTTGCAGAGCGTATGGAACGCTATCGTGCTAGCACAGCTGCTGCAGCGACAGAAGTTTCTGTGTTGGAAAAGTCATCCGAAGAAGAGGCGTCATCCAGTAGCTCAGAAAAAGAACCAGAACCTTCGACGTCTGCTTGGCCACCAAAACGGCGAAGGGGGACAATCTCTGTCGTTACTCGTGATGTTGCTGCTGCTCTAGATCGTACCAAAACCAGCAGCAGGAAGGCCTCTCACATTTTGACTGCTCTCGCTGTATCCAATCTTTGTGCAGCACCAGCTGGCGAGCTGATTATCAGTCCTTCTGCGATTCATCGAGCAAGGAAGGATAGCCGTGCAGCCCTAGCAGCAGAGATTCATGAATCTTTCGATCCGAAAGTTCCTCTTACTATTCACTGGGATGGCAAGATCATGCCAGATGCTACAGGAACAGGACGAGGGTGTGTTGATCGCCTTCCGATAATGGTATCTGGTAAGGAGGTGACCAAGCTATTGGCCATCCCCAAACTCCAATCTGGTACAGCTGCCGTCATGTCAGATGCGTGTTTGGTCGAGATCAGACGTTGGGGATTGGAAGACAGAATCGTGGCCATGTGTTTCGATACAACAGCGAGCAACACGGGTTGCAAGGGCGGCGTATGCATCAGGCTGGAAACAGAATTAGGAAAGGACCTATTGAACCTTGCTTGCCGACATCATATTTCTGAAATTGTTCTGGAAAAGGTGTTTTCACTGCATGATTCTGCAAGGTCTCCAAAATTGGAACTCTTTGTTCATTTCCGAGACTTCTGGCCACAAATCGATCAGACCAAGTATCGCACAGCAATGGAGGATAAAGATGCAGTACAGCATATCACAGAAATTCGAGATAATGTCATCAGCTTCGCATTGCAGCAACTGAGTACTGATCATTACAGAGATGACTACAAAGAGCTACTTGAGCTGACAGTAATTTTCTTAGGAGGAATTCCGCCAAAAGGAATAAAGTTCAGGTACCCAGGGGCAGTTCATAGAGCACGCTGGATGGCACGTGCGATCTATGCTATCAAAATGTGGCTTTTCAGAGATCAATATCCCATTCAACAACGTCAGAGCTCAGAGAGGGCATCACGAACATCCTACTCTCAAAAGGTGTGGAATCATTTAGTTCGAGTGTCCCTTTTTGTGACAACAATTTATGTGAAGTACTGGTTCACATGTGTCTCACCTAAAGAGGCCCCAAGGAACGATCTTGAATTCTTGAAGGCAATCCACACTTATCAAGACAAGGAAGTCTCACAGGTCGCCTCAACAGCATTTTCGCGACACCTTTGGTATTTATCAGAGACCCTGGTTGGCCTCAGCCTTTTTGATGATTCAGTCACCGTCAATGAGAAGCAGCGCATGGTCTACAACATGCAGAACAATCAGGGATCTGATGATCCTCCAAAGAGGATTCCTCCGATACATGATCCACTTACAAAAGCACTGCCCGATTTCGTCTCCACTTCAACCTCAAAAATATTCAGGATCCTCGGATTGGATGACTCTTTTCTTGAACGAGATCCGCAACAGTGGGAGTCAGAGCAATCATACAATGAGGCAAAAGACATCATATCTGCCCTAAGAGTGACGAATGATTTGGCAGAGAAAGGAGTGGCTCTTATGCAGACCTTCAATGAAGCGCTGGTAAGAAATGAGGAAGAGAAACAATTTGTTCTGCAAATGGTTGAGTACCATCGAGATAAATTCCCGAAAGCACTAAAGGGAATAAATTATGACGAATAACTGACAGTATTTCCTTTGATTATGACATATATCTAATGTTCAAGGTTCTAAAATTGTTTGGATCTCTGAAAATAACAATGAATCACATTGATGACAAAGTCACAAATCTTAAAGGGCTTTGCGCAAGTCCTAAATTTATTTCGATTTTCACATAATTTGGCAGATAATAATTACTATCATGATGGAACAGAAAACCAACTTGGTCGATGTTTAATTCGAGACTTTAATATTTAGACACACCCTACTCTACATATGTATGTATGTATGTATGTATGTATGTATGTATGTATGTATGTATGTATGTATGTATGTATGCATAGTGGTCTGTCTGTAATGCAAAAAGTACGGGTTCGATCCTCGTCCGAGGCGGTTAACTATGTGCACGCTGTAGCTGTGCAATACAATTCTGTGCCAAGAAAGAGTAATGTGCGCTCCTGAACTTTTGAAGAAGACCAGTATCACAATGCGCTCTATTACTGTACAATTATGTATGTATGTATGCATGTATGTATTTATTTATTTATGCATGTAGGTATGTATTCACTCTGTGGACTTATATAGCGCCTCTTCAGGAAACCACACAGAGGCGAACATGTATGTACATCCATGTATGTATGTATGTATGTATGTATGTATGTTTGTATGTATGTATGTATGTATGTATGTATGTATGTATGTATGTATGTATGTATGTATGTATGTATGTATGTATGTATGTATGTATGTATGTATGTGTAGTATAGGGTCTGACTCATAGGCCTAATATAAGACAGGAGGAAGTAACGGATAGATAAGAAGAGGTGAAGAGACAGACAGACGGACGGACAGACAGACAGACAGAGAGAGAGAGAGAGAGAGAGAGATAGAAGGCAGACGGCAGGAATAGCGTAAAGAACAACTGTTGCACCCGATTCTTATAAAGTAAGCTTACGTCTTGTTATTTCGTTAAAGAAGAGAAAAGTGAGAAAAAGGAAGTTAAGTAAGGGAAAGTTCTTGTAAAATATTCCAGATATAGATCTGGATATATAGGACTTAAAATCTCTGCAGGCAAGACAAGCTTCTAAGGCAAGGTTAGTGTAAGGTGTGACAAAGGTGGGGACGTCCATAGGGAACGTTGGCAAAACTACATATTTTAACGCCTACTCTCCTCTTTCAAATTCCTTTATCTCCCTCATGGAAATTCCCTCTTCAAGACCTACTGTACTGCAAGTGGGGTACTTTAATACATGGAAATTCCCTCTTCAAGACCTACTGTACTGCGAGTGTGGTACTTTAATACATGGAAATTCCCTCTTCAAGACCTACTGTACTGCAAGTGGGGTACTTTAATACATGGAAATTCCCTCTTCAAGACCTACTGTACTGCAAGTGGGGTACTTTAATACATGGAAATTCCCTCTTCAAGGCCTTCTGTACTGAGAGTGTGGTACTTTAATACAACCGTTTGGAGCAACAAAGACCCTGTGTACAACCATAACATATATTCGCCCTATAGAGTTGCCCATCACAAGTGATTTCACTGGGACAAACAAAAACTCGCCGACGTCTGCTATCAGTGACATTTTCTCTGTTGTGGATGGATCCGATTTGACCAGGGTCTATGACAACAGAGGCCGTTACCCTGGACAGAAATTTGCTCGGCATATTACAGCACTTAAGAGCTTTCTTCTTTCGAATTTTTGTTTTGAGCAACAAGTAAAAAAGCAACAAAAAATCATTTTTTTCTCTGTTGTCGTTGGAATATAAATTATATAACCAAACTTTCTTGTCACTACAGTGACTTTAACGACAATGACGAACACCATAAGACAGTTTTTGATTTGCTCTTATAATGAAATCATCCGTTTTTAATAATCGAATAATGCTTGAAACTGCTTTGCATAGATTAGTACTGCATTGTTTATCAGCGATTGTTGCTATGGGCTGTCGTATCAAATCGCTAAAAGAATCATTGCTGAAAGTCGAAGCTGTATTATAGTTATCAGACGATTATTACGGATCTTTTGTTGAAGTTCTTAGAAGCTGGCTAGGATCTTCTTTATAACTTCCAGATGATTGGTGCCTTCTGAAAAATATTTAATCAATCAATCAATCAATCAATCAAGCAATCAAGCAATAATTTGACCAACCAACCAATCAACCAACGGACCAATCATTCAGTTAGTCAATGGGTGGATGAATTAACGAATTTATGATTTAATGAATATTATTATTGAAAGAGTGAATTAAGTAATGGATGAATTAATTAATATTAATAGGTGAGTGAACGAATGAATGAATCAACCAGTCAGTCAATTAATCAATCAATCGAATTTAATAAAAAAAAGATCATAATTTATGTAGCGCCCTTCAGAATCAAATGCACTGCTCAATGGCGCTCCCTACCCAGTCCCGTATCGACAATTAACAGTCTTCAATATTATAGTTGGCAAAACTGAGGACACTGCAGTTAGTAATGATAATTATATAATTATAATATATTATATAAAAATTATAAATATAATTATATACTCTTAACACGACACTT
>OX457048.1:41196599-41246599 GCA_949752735.1 Lumbricus terrestris
GAATCAGGTCAATTATAGTTGCGAAATTGTGGCGAATTTATTAATATAGTGTAATTATTTGTCTGTATGAATACTTCCTATAGTGCCCCTTCAAGAAATCTACCCAGAGGCGCTCCCGAAAACAGCGCGGAATCTGAGTTTCACGCCTTAGCACACGAGCAATAGGAAGTGTAGGGCTTGCTCATGGTCCACACGCGGCAGTTTGAGGTGGATTCTAACCCGCAACCTTCCAGCACCCAGGGATCGGACATACATGGTGTTACCACCGCGCAACACTGCTAGAGGTAATGCACGGGAAACAACAGTTTGTTCAACAGATCTCGATGGTGATACAGCGCTCTACAACAATATAGCGTTGCTGCTTTTGTCTTTTTTATGGCGGGGGTATACTTTCACCAGCCAGGATTTAGACGAGTTTGGCCTTTCGGGCTTTCCGTTAAAAAATAATATATTAGATGTAATTTTTCTATCTCCGGGAAATTTTTGTCACCTGAGTAATCGTGTCTACCTCGGGTAAAAGATAATTACAGCAATAGTAATTATTACCACAATTAGGCTATTAATATTAATATTATTATAACAGAACTTCTATACCACTGTTACTGATACTATTACCATTACCACTACTGCTACTGCTGCTGCAGCTACTGCTACTACTACTACTACTACTACTACTACTACTACTACTACTACTACTACTACTACTACTACTACTACTACTACTACTACTACTACTACTACTACTGCTGCTGCTGCTGCTGCTGCTGCTGCTGCTGCTGCTGCTGCTGCTGCTGCTGCTGCTACTACTACTACTACTACTACTACTACTACTACTACTACTACTACTACTACTACTTCTGCTACTACTACTACTACTGCTGCTGCTACTGCTGCTGCTGCTGCTACTACTACTACTACTACTACTGCTGCTACTGCTACTGCTGCCACTACTACTGCTGCTGCTGCTACTACTACTACTATGAATCGTGGGGCGCGGTGGTGTAGTAGTGGCGTCTTCGCCTTGAAGCCGGAAGGTTCGAGGTTCGAATCCACCTCAAGTCGCCGCGTAGGGACCTTGGGCAAGTCCTTCACTCGCAATATTGATCAGCGCTTCGGCGTGAAACTCCGATGCAGTGTCCGCACTGCAGTCGGGAGCGCCTCTGAGTAGATGGTTTGAAGGGGCGCTATAACAAGTGCGCATACAAACAAAACTACCACTACCATTACTACTCTTACTACTATTAGTACTACTACAGCTGCTGCTGCTGCTGCTTCTACTACCACTACTGCTAATGTTTCTAATAGCACCCGCATGCTCATACCATCACATAATTATGTCCTACGGTAGCCTACCGTGCTGGAGTGGCACATTACAGCATGCGTTGACAGCAAAATAAATCTCATTCATAAAGTGTAGTTCTGACTTATTTTTCTCAGTGTATCTTGAAAACTTGTCGTTCCATACCTGCAATGTTCATACAACGGAGTGTTTCTGATTCTTGCCAGAACCGCTGTCTGGTTCAGTCCGATGAAGGGAGCCAAAGCCTGGTTACCACAGACTTTCAGAGCGTCCAAGCAGGTCCCTGCAAAATTAATCACCAAAGAAAAGGACACATTTATGTCCGTTTACACTTTTAGCCAATAGTTGTTTTAAGTCGTCTTACTCGTGTGTGTGTGTGTGTGTGTGTGTGTGTGTGTGTGTGTGTGTGTGTGTGTGTGTGTGTGTGTGTGTGTGTGTGTGTGTGCTCGTTTGAACTCAATAAAAGGCGGGGGACATCCATCGCATGCAGACGTTATTGAAAAGTTATATTTTTTTATATGCAGCATCTTTTCAATGGCTCATGCATCCGAGGCTTAGAAGCAGAGCTGTGATGTCATACTTTTCACTTCGGATAACTAGAACACTGGCTTAAACGTCTTAATATTATGGAATCTCATCCGAACCATGGTATATGTCATTGTAGGCTACCTCTGTAATGCGTGCTCGGGGAGATCACTATTGAGACGGTTAAACCTGTGTTCTAGTAACTCCGCCACTGGTTGCACTCTGCCAGTGCCAGTCCCAAGCCTGGATAAAGGAGGAGGGCGTCGCTAATGGTCTTTGTTACCAAACAGTGACGTTAAACTGCAGATACCACCTAGTAATCTGACGTGGAGAGTTGGACCACAAGACTGATTCAAAGCAAACGGATTTAGGAAAACTCTGTCAAAACCCTAATGAATCTCTATTGGCCGATGTTTATGAGTCTTTATGGAAATACCTGAATGCGCATATACCCGGTAGAGGTCTCTTAGAAGCGAGTCCGTAATCTATCTGGACACTTGCAAAAACGTGTTTTATGTTGATCAGAAAGTGCTGTTTGCGTCAGTCTTCTTCGTACTGTTCTTCCACCTCTACCTCTGCCTCTTCTTCTTCGTCTTGTTCTTCTTCTTCTTCTTCGTGTTCTTCTTCTTGTTCTTGTTCTTCTTGTTCTTCTTCTTCGTTTTCTTCCTCTTCTTCCTCTTCCACTTCCTCCTCCTCCTCTTCTTCTTCTTCTTCTTCTTCTTCCTCCTCCTCCTCCTCCTCTTCTTCAGGAAGAAGAATGCCAATAAGAAGAGGGAAGAGGTCGGAAATGGTGGCAGTGCAGAATGGAAAGAAGATGAAGAAGAAAGAGATGACTATGATGATGGCAAAAACGACGACGACAACGACGACGACGATGATGATGACGATGATGATGAATACGGAGAAGATGATGACGAAGAGGAACCACCCTACCGTCATCTCGGTCACTGGGAGCAAGCGGAGTGGCGCTGACAGCCACCGCAGCCAGGGCCACGAGACAAAAGACGCATCCTTCCATCATAGCTTTCGACATCTTCTAACTTCGGTCACAAGAGAAAGATGTCCACGACTTCAAACTGCTAAACTTCTACCAGATTCAGCACGGGCTGTGTCAAACTCTAACAAAGCTGTCTCCTTTATAATCATTCAACATCCGCAACAAGTGGGCTATAGACCATGGAACTTCCAACGCGCTCCAATCAGGCCTCTGCTTTTAGCAGTAATGGCTCAGCACCATTGGTGCCGGATATATTTTTGCAGGATGGCAGACACAACGGTTACGGATGAATTTTTAAGCAAGAGTTTTAATGTGCAAAGCAGTTTATTCAGATGATGAGTATTTTTTAATAGAAATTTGTTAATGAAAATTTCTCAGTTCACTTTTTGAATGACTATATAGTATCATTAATGTTTTGCTGCGAAAAACTCAGTGACTGTCAGACGGCCATTATGTCGAGGATTTGGCTTTTTAAAAACTCGATCTGCCGCATGACTGGCCAACAGTTTTTGGAGATTTTAATATCCTCTTTAGGCCCACACTTTAATTTTTCTGAATTACTCCCACGACCCGGAGACGACCTGCTGAAAATAATTTTTTTGGTTATAGATCAGACACTGGATAAATTTGTCATTATACCAAAAGGCAGTGGTTAAAAAAGATAGATGTCAATTTTATATGGGGGAGGGGACGAAAGTAGAGTGCCCCTCTTGCCCCTATGTGCGGGCGCTCACGTGACAGCGACATCGAGCTGTTTAACGACACTGCCCTATCAAAGATGATTAGTGTCGCCCTCCTCCTATATCACGTCTTGGGACTAGCACTGGCAGATTTCAACCAGTGGCGGAGTTACTGCGACATCGATGTTCGGTCATAGTATTATGGTCTATTATTATAGTCGTCTGCATCCTGGAACTTTAGAAGACGGGGGTCATATCAAAAGCAGTCTATCGTGTAACGTTAGCGACCTTCTGAGGCCGTAGCCTATTTAACTCAACTCAGCTCAAGACTTTTATTGACACCAACATCAACAGAGCATCACAGCATCAATAGATTAAAGCAGTTTTCATGTAGGGAACTAGGGGCGGGGTGTTTTGGGTGCTTGAACATCCCCGAAATAAAAATAATGAAAATAATATGATATAATGCATTTACTAACACACGAAGTAAGAACTAAAAGGATTTATTTTGGAAGATCTTATTTATATGTGTGAAGTTTTGCATTAGACTAGATGATGACAACAATGGGCCGATCCAGAGGGGGCAAATCCGGCCATGCCCCATTCATAAATATCCATAGAACGTGCCCCCCCCGTTAGGTTTCAACAAAGGCCCATCCATTAGGTTGCAATGGTATATTTTCTAGAAATTGCGACGAAATGACTAAAAAAAAGTGGGCTAATCAGTTTTTTGGGTGAAAGATCCAATTTTTTGCCTATATAATCTTAGACCGAAAATTGTGCCCCTCATCGAAAATTTATATATCCGACTCAGTTATTGTCTCTGCTATTTCCTGTTATTTTGCTAGTTTACGACAAGTAGGCCTAGCCTAATATATTTTGGAAAACGCACATGAGCACAGATTAATTTTGTCGTAGGCTATTCTAAACAAAACTCTCGCAATGACTTCATCCCAGGGCGGAAATTTTTGAATGGGTGGGGGCCAAAATTTAGGGTCTTGTTTGTGGGAAAATTTCGTTGTGCCGCCGAGAAAAAAACTGATGCTCTTTTTTTTAGTCATCGACCAATTTTTCGGGAAAAAGATACCGTTTCATCCGCCGCTTAATCAACGGGGGGGGGGGGGGGCGCCACGTCCCGTACGATTTTGTAATAGGGGGGTTCATGTCCTGTTTTTCACTCCCACTACATTTATTTAATGGCTTATTGAAACCAAATGGGGGGGCCACGTCCCATGCAATTTTTAAATGGGGGGGACATGGCCGGATTGG
This sequence comes from Lumbricus terrestris, assembly GCA_949752735.1. Classification (NCBI taxonomy): domain Eukaryota; kingdom Metazoa; phylum Annelida; class Clitellata; order Crassiclitellata; family Lumbricidae; genus Lumbricus; species Lumbricus terrestris. The sequence goes on from OX457048.1 coordinate 41,201,371, forward strand.
CCCCCCTTGGATCCGCCCCTGACTTAATTCATCTAACCATCTTTTTTTCTCAAACTTTGCATGCGAATCGCAAGACTTTGAAATTAAAAACTGTCAGAATACGTGATTCTACTTTAATAAGCGCTGTTAATATTGTTCGCAAACTAATAAAACACTGTCAAACATTTAATACATAATTCTACTGATATACATGTAAGTGCTGTTAATATCGTTCACAAGGTTCACATCATCATTACACGTTCATACCGCAGGCAAATGACATCACGCAGTTAACTACTCAAACGCAAGACTTTGAAATAAAAAAAATTCATAATAATATGATTGTACTTTAATGCATGTAGCATTGTAGGCCTAAGTGCTGTTAATATTGTTCACAAAATAATAAAACACTGTCATACATGTAATGTAGAACTCTACTGCTATAAGTGCTACTAATATCGTTCACAAAATAATAAAACACTGTAAAACACGTAATATTAAATTCTACTGCTACAAGTGCTGTTAATATCGTTCACAAAATAGTAAAACACTGTCATACATTTAATACACAATTCTACTGCTACAAGTGCTGTTAATATCGTTCACAAAATAGTAAAACACTGTCATACATTTAATACACAATTCTACTGCTACAAGTGCTGTTAATATCGTTCACAAAATAGTAAAACACTGTCATACATTTAATACACAATTCTACTGCTACAAGTGCTGTTAATATCGTTCACAAGTTTCACATAATCATCACACATTCATGCATCAGGCATGGAAAGAATCACAAACTAATATCATACAAAGTAATGGACTTCTGGACGAACAACAGTCAAAGGTTTTCCATTTATAGGATATGGTCGCATCGCCACATCACACATTGAGCGACGTCGTCTCCTTGTGTGTGTCATGTTTCGGCTCGGTCTGATGGAAGTGGATACGTCATGCGACACGGACTGTTGACCAGATGTCACGGACTGTTGACCAGATGTCACGGTTTGTTGACCAGACGTCACTGTCTGTTGACCAAGCGTTACGGTGGTCACGCACCCGTAAGGACATCTGGAGGCAGCGGCTGGACCAGGGAACCATATCCACGTTCCACCGTGCGCGCCTTGTTCGCTGGGAATAGATGGTCTGCTCCCTGGTTGGCCTCCAACCACCGCCTCTGTTGAGTTCCATCTCCCCGGCTGCTGCTGCTGCTGCTGCTGCCAGGATGACCTTCTGTTTGTCGTCATCGTCTGACGGAGCGGAACCTTCTTCAGTCGACCGAGACGTCGCCCTCCAGTTCCAGCGGATGACCTTCCAGCTTGACTTCCATTGCGGCAAGGAACAAAAGAGTCTGATTCATCGTCTGAATCCGTGTCATTGATGGAGTAGTGACTGTCCTCCTCTTCTTCCTCTTCTTCTTCCACGCTGGTTGAGCTTCCAACGTTGTTCTCCAGCGAACTGCAGGACTTTGCGACTTGACACGGAGAAGAAGAAGGTGAGTTCGTTTCGTTGCATTCCTCGCTGGTTATGCTGCTTTCGTGGATGATACGAAAACGCGCCTCATCTTCGTTCGCCTTGACAGAAGATCGCTGCGAATAGGATGGAAGTCGACTGGGGACATGGTGGTGTAGTAGGTGGTTGTCGCCGATGAGTGAGCCAAACCCGGAGCTGGAGCTCCCGTGTTGCTCGACTGCCCAAGTCTTTGCCTGGGCGAGTGTTCCCACGACGCTGGATCTACACAGCGGACGATCCGTGTCGAAGTCCAGCGTCACGAGACCGTAGTTGCTCAAAGCTGCTCTCTCTTCTTGACTGTGCGATCTGTGCGAGGAGCTTCGAGAGAGGGTTCTGCTGGACGCGGTCTGAGATCTTGATCGATGACTCAACGCTGACTGGTTTCTTCGCTTCATCTCCTTCTTGTTTCTGTAGAGAAGACGAATTCGACTCCAGAATGAAATCCTCTTGACGTCATTTGTATCTGAAGAAAAAGAGGGAAGTTAGTGCAACGCAAAAGACCAACCACAACCAACATGGGTGCCTACACATAGGGGCAAGAAGTGAGTACTTGTCCCAACCCCACCCCGGAAAATTGACTCCCAGTTTTAACCACTTCTTTTTGTTGTTGACTAGGTTCATCGCACTAACGCACTTATGATAGCTTACTAATGCTAATTAATTAGGCCTATACTCAAAGTGAAACTGAAAAATTACATTTAGGAATCACTATGAGAAATACACATGTTCTTAATTTATGACTGCCTTAAAATTTTCAGCTTTTGCAGACAAACTTAAACGCAGGTCCTAACCATGCATTGTGCTTTGCACCTCATCCAAAAATATGTATAGGCCTTACAAGCGCCTATGATAACCAATCGACTACTGCTAACTTTATACAAAAATTGCCGAAAACAAAAAAATATTAGCAATCGATTTTCAAATAATGATCTTATATAATTATATATATATATATTAATATATAGGCCTGTAATTATATATATATATATATATTATTGCTCCATGAAGATTATTATATTACTGCCTGTTGTAACGACTTTCCAGTGGACGATTTGTGATTTTGATTATGTTTGTCTGTTTGTGCATCTGATATAGACCGGGCACTGCATCGGAGTTTCACGCCAAAGCGCTGAGCAATTGCGAGTGAATGACTTGCCAAAGGCCCCTACGTGGCGGTTTGAGGTGTATTCGAACCTGCAACTCTCCGGCTGCAAGGCAACGAACATACCCACTGCATGCACCACCGCGCCCCACGTATATAATGCATGTAGGCTACTATCTTAAAATTTATTGCGTGGCCTTAGTTCCTCGGTGCATGTACATGTATGTGTGTATGGTTAGAAACAATTATTCTAACTCGGAATTTCGACAGACTTTGCAAAGTTTGACGATAATTGAGGCCCCGGGCCAATGCAAGCTAGAATGTGGGCAGCACTTGGTGCAATAAACGATAAACTTGATTAGGCAAATCATAACACTATCATAGAACCTACTTGCCTACCTATGCGTCGTATACGCCATAGGCACCGTGGGAATATTGTTAAGAAAGTTACGCAGGCCTGCGTGACTATAGATACAGCGCTCGTGAATAGGCTGGTGCCCTGCGCTTGTCTTTCGAGTGGCGCTGTATAAATTTGTAGATTACGATTGCGTTCATTCGTTCCGAGAATATGCAAAGCACCTCTTCACGATTTCGTCTGAGAGTCGTTCCCCGCCGAACTTCAGCGGAAAAAAGGACAATAATTTATAAACCATGATTTATCCTACATTCATTCATTCATTCATTCATTCAGAGCATTTATATAGCGGCGCCAGCGCCCCTTCAAAAAACTACTCAGAGGCGCTCCCAGCCCAGCCACAAACATTTGAGAGACTAAGTCTTGTAGAACCCAGTCGGATGAACCACAAGTAGAGAGCGAAGTCCAACCAGGGCCGGATTAACCACAGTGCTGATTGTGCTGCAGCACAGGGCCCCGAGTTTCGGTGGGGCCCCCAAATTGTAAAAGTAAAAAAAATAAAGTGAGGATTCAGGAAAGAAACAATGCAAATTGAATTGCAATGCATTATTCATAGCAATCAGCTATGACTAAATATATAACCAAATAATGTCATAGCATAAAAAAATCTGCTACTCACTGAATTGCCAGAACTGATACTAGGGCCTACTATATATAAGTGTCTGTTCGTGGAGTACAAAGACATCAAGAGTGCGCTAATAGACATATCTACAGATAATCGCCACAACATTGACAAAAGATCAGAAGCCGATGGTTTTGCAAGGAAGATGGGGCAATTTGAAACAGCTGTTATGACTGTTTTCTGGCACACCACATTGGATAGATTTAATGCCACAAGTACAATTAGTCTTCAGAAAGTCGAAATTGACCTACTAAAAAGCTTTGAGAGATATATACTGATACCAATTGAACGATTTTCCAGATGGTCAAACAGCAGGACTCTCTAGAAAGCTGTCGTCAATGCCGGTAGTCTGGAAAAAGCTTTGAGAGATATCTCTCAAAGCTTTTTCCAGATATATTTTGAGATATCTCTCAAAGCTTTTTCCAGACTACCGGCATTGACGACAGCTTTCTAGAGAGTCCTGCTGTTTGACCATCTGGAAAATCGTTCAATTAAGCCATTGTAATCGTGAACAACTTGACATGTGTCAATGGCTGTGCCTGATACAGACATTTTATGCCATAACAAATGAAAGTCATAAACAGTTCTAATTGCAAGCTGTTGAAAAACATCGAAAGTACTTCCCAAATTGCAAGCATGACTCACTTGAGTCACTTCTTCCGATGCAGTGAACTACTGATTGGATCAAACATGTGACTATCTCACATTTGGTACTGTGTACCAATATGCCATCTCAAAGTAAACTATTTTTTGAATAGCTGCTCGAATTATTGTAGTAGTCAATAATGGTTAAATAATATTCCGAATTCTAATAATATATATGAAAGTCTGTGCATATATAAATTTTGTCAAATTTCAGTCAATTAACTGCAAAACCAGTCTGAGAAAATACAGCATAACATTTTTTGAGCAATTACATATATAGTATGACACATCATATTTTGTGCAAAAGCATTTAAAATATATGTGGTATGAATGACGTTGCCTCATATATTGAAATATTTGCACACGAATATCATTGTACGCTATATATAAAATTTGGAGCTCCTGGGGGTGCCCTAAAAATTATTTTAAAAATTCGAAAAAATTACACAAATATTATCATCTCCATAGGAAACTTGTTGACTGGTGAGACCTAAGAATTTCAAGAAAAAGTTTTTTGGGGGACACCCTACTATACACTCTAGCACAGTAAGGTAGTAATGGTTTATACAGATTTATTGTTGTTTGACAGACTATGTTCTTTCCATGTCAGTGCGTGACAATTGTCCTATCTACTTCTTATGTGCCGTAAAGTATAACAATTTATGTTTTCGGTTATTGTATGTCATAATATCTTCTTTGTTTCTTAAAATTGCAAGGGGCCCCGTCATTCGATCAGCACAGGGCCCCCAAAACTGTAGATCCGGGCCTGAGTCCAACAACAAACATTTGAGAGACTAAGTCTTGTAGAACCCAGTCGGATGAACCACAAGTAGAGAGCGAAGCGTAACCGAGAGGTCGTTCCAGACAATATATATAGACGCGAGCCCGCGTGACTAGAAGAATGAATTAAGTCATGCAATTTTGGAGACCATATTGCTAAAGGCAAAAGGTTATATTTTGAAACGTTACAAAATGCAATTTCTCTACAGAATGCTATTATAATTATTAAAATAGTAGATCTACTTACGTCTTGACGATTTCTGAACTGTATTCTTAGTAGAATTCTTCATCTGCGTAGTTGAAAACATTATCTGAACGTTGAGGAAACGGCAATGACGTCTGCAGGTGGCCAAAATCTTGACTCACGAGTCGCTGTTTTAAATGTAGAACTCAGAATCTGCTCACACAAACTATGACTTCATCTATAAAAGCAGCTCGGAGAGACTGATGGTTTGCGCAACTGCGACTCTTTATGTACTGGTCTCTTGAGGTCTACGTTGAATGGATTTCAGCCGAGTAACGTATCAGACGAGTAGTTGGCTACCGGGTACTCGATTTGCCATCGGTCCTCAATCTCCCCTTAACAATGAAGACAGTAATCGCGTCTTTATTCCTCTTATCGATCTTTAATCCCTTATTAGCGTTACAGAAGACGCTGCCGTGTTAGCGTCATTATTGACCACGGCGCTTCATAGTTAATGACCGCTATCAGAAATCTTATCGGAAGTCATCACAGAAGAAGAAGAGTTCTCCGATAAACTGCCGTTCCGCACCAACCATTAGGATCGACGCCAATTTGTTTACTCTTCATTAAACATTCCGTTAGGCCTATACCTACATGACGACTTGCCTAATACTGCTTAACAAGGAAATATTTCATCTACATGTAAGCTTAGGCTACCTTCATGTAGAATAGTATCTTAAGTAGGGCGCGGCAGAAACTCATGAAGGGACCGACTTGCGTCGCGATCGATATGATCGACGCTAATTTGTTTGCTCTTCAATGTCCAGTTAATTACGGTTGACAAAGAACTGCCTGCCAGTTGAAAGGTCGCCGTGGGTCAATCGCTGGCGTCTGAACTTCTTATCTGATATAACAATGACATCGTCAATTGTAATCCGTGGACATGCAGACCTAGTGAAGTAAATGGAAATGGTAATCATGATCTATAGCCTTCTATGAGATTTGTAGCATGATGGTCAAACGATTACTTCATAGGAATTTCTGTTAGTTAACGGTCGTTCTTTACTGAACAGTAATATTTTCATGAGTACCTTTGATGTAGGTTACATGTAAGATGGATGATTAGTGATAAACTGGACCGACGTTAGGTTACCGGTATTAGAGATTGACCGATAAGTCCCTTCATCATTGTGAAATGTGTATGACCCACATGCAGCTCAAAGGATAACTACATGTATCTAGATCGGTTGTTTAAGATTATAAGCCCTTTCATGGGCGCCCGCACATAGAGGCAAGACGGGGCATTTCCCCCTGGAAATTGACGGGTGTAGGACATTTCCCCCCTGGACATTTCCCCCCCGGACATTTCCCCCCCTGGACATTTCCCCCCTGGACGTTTCCCCCCCTGATTTCGACTAGGACATTTCCCCCCCGGACATTTCCCCCCTTCTGTGCATACCACCTCAAATGACCATACAAGTCCTACCCTGAATTTTAGACCTACGCCTAGGCCTGTATAATTAAATCTGAAACTTTTACAACGATTCCTTTGAAGTAAATGCTAAGGAATCCACTTTGCTTAAATGGAAGCTGGATTGATGAAAATATTCTTTGCTTAAATTGGAGCTGGATTGATGAAAATATTCTGGTTTAAATTGGAGCTGGATTGATGAAAATATTCTTGCTTAAATTGGAGCTGGATTGATGAAAATATTCTTGCTTAAATTGGAGCTGGATTGATTAAAATATTCTTGCTTAAATGGAAGCTGGATTGATGAAAATATTCTTGCTTAAAATGGAGCTGGATTCATGAAAATATTCTTGCTTAAATTGGAGCTGGATTGATGAAAATATTCTTGCTTAAATGGAAGCTGGATTGATGAAAATATTCTTTGCTTAAATTGGAGCTGGATTGATGAAAATATTCTTTGCTTAAATTGGAGCTGGATTGATGAAAATATTCTGGTTTAAATTGGAGCTGGATTGATGAAGATATTCTGGTTTAAATTGTTGAAGACGATAAAAGCAATGGTTTCCGCATACAGGGGGGGGGAAATGTCCTAGGGTAGGGGGGGGAACGTCCAGGGGGGGAAATGTCCGGGGGGGAAATGTCCGGGGGGGAAATGTCCAGGGGGGGAAATGTCCGTTCCCCGAAATTGACACTAATATTTTTAACTGGTAGGCCTACTTTTGTTATTCAAAAATTACTTCGCACTGAAGCACTAATTATAGGCCTACGCAAAGTGAAACCGGGAAATTTACATTTAGAAACTTCTTTCGAAAATATCCATGTGTTCCTAATTTCCTGCTTTGCATTTTTCAAGCTCTTGCTAGAAAATTTAACTGTGACCGTTTTTCTTTGAACTCTCCTGCAAAAAATTCTGCGGACGCCAATGGGGCCTTTGAAAACATAATTCCGCCACTGTTTGCACTCCGACAGTGCCAGTCCCAAGGTTGAATAAAGGAGGAGGAAGACACAAATTATCTTAGCTATGACAAAGTATCGTTAAACAGCAACAGGAACAAGCTTAAAAATAAAAATTTGGTTTTTCTGCAAGGTTCTTTAGTCCTCAGTTCTCTTTGCTGACACTTTTGCCTTAGTAAAAGGTGCATCATGAATCAGATGATGCACGAATTAGGCCTACGTATGCAAGGGACACAATGTCATGTTCAATGGATATTTGTAGCTACGCCACTGGTTGCACTCTGCCGGCGCCAGTCCCAAGGCTGGATAAAGGAGGAGGGCTTTGCTAATCATCTTTGATATGGATGGCAGTGTCGTTAAACATGTAACAAGCCATGGATATTTGTAATGTGAACCTCATGATTGGAAGAACATGATGTACGACTAGTGTTATGTATGTATACGTGCACTTGCTATAGAACTCCTTCAAGATATCTACTCAAAAGCGCTCCCGACTACAGCGCGGACACTCTCCGAGGTTCACGATGAAGGGCTGACAGTGTCCCTACGAGGTCGCTTGAGGTGGATACTAACCTGCAACCCTCCGGCTGCAAGGCAACGAACATACCAACTACCCTACACCAACGCGCCTCATCATATTAATATAGGCCCATATTAATATAGGCCTATTCCTAAGAATTGTTCTCGGGTGTATCCTCTAATCTCGATATCTTACATACTAATATTACAGGGTCTACACCGTAACTTTTTCAAAGATGTTTCTGGATGTAGAGTTTTCTAATTTTTTATTCATAAATTTAGTAGGCCTAGACTGCACAATGGGCTAAATTCCCTGGACTATAGGCTACAAACATATGCATTAACATATATTCTTATAATATTCGTCCAATGTGCAATTACACAACTATATATAGGGCCTACACCTTTACTGGACCTATTCTTATAAGTGTTTTGCATCCTTTTTTTAGTTGATTATATCATAAACTGGGGGACAATGTTCAACCCCGGAGGAATAATGTTCCTTATTAATACCAGAGAAGATCGAGAGAGGACTTGCTAAGGTCTGATTAGCTTGATTATTTTTAGGCCAGTATTCTGAAAACGAATATTGTTTCTATGAAGTTCGAGTGGCGAATTCTCTGTGCATTTGGTTCCAGTTCACTGATCTTGGCACAGCTGCTGTTAAAGTAGCTTGTAGCTGCTTTAGCAAGTCGTCTTTGTAGTCTTAAATGACACCAGCAAGCATCAGCTTTATTTATGAATAACTGTATGGCACTAACAAGCCTTATGTTTGCACAAGAATGACAGTAAGCAGTCTTATCTTTACCGTAGGCTAATGTGGCGATTGATCTAGTCCCCTCCTTTGGGGTGGAATCTGAGAGGGGAGACAAACGAGCGTGCATCGGGCGATCGCCCAGGCGCGAAACGCCGAGCAGAGGAGGGGGGTTAGGGTAGGGATACCTATGAATTCCACATTGCAATGGCAGCATTTAAACGGTCATCTACAATTTGCCATATTTCCTGGAAATGCCTATAGGTTTGACACTGACCGCTTTTGTATTGACAAGTGTCACAAGTTGACAAAACGAGCGACAACCAGACAATAATTAAGTTTTATATCAATTCAATGCAGATATAAGCTATTTGTGTCATTGGGCATAGACTACATATATATATATATGCAGTCTATTGAATATTATATGTTTGTATGTACACTTGTTATAGTGCCCCTTCAAGCTCCCTACTCAGAGGCGCTCCCGACTGCAGAGCGGACACTGCATCGGAGTTTCACGCCGAAGCGCTGAGCATGAAATCGCGAGTGAAGGACTTGCCCACCCAAGGTCCCTACGTGGCGACTTGAGGTGGATTCGAACCTGCAACCATTCGGCTGCAAGGCATCGACGCCACCACTACACCACCACGCCCCACAAATATATGTAGTCTATGTATATTTAGTCCGTGTATTTATATAAGTCTATTATAATATAATTCAAATAATTATGCATGTTTTCACTACTCAAAATACTGGCATTGACTAAAAGCTGCTGCTCAACGACACCATCATGACAATATAACATATGATGACACTGCCATATCAAAGGTAATTAGTGTCGCCCTCCTCCTTTGTCTAGGCATGGGACTGGCATTACCACGTTTAGTACAGTTTAACGGAGTATTTATAATCCGCATTCCATGCGCTGAAACCATAAACTCCGCCACTGGACGCATTCTGCCAGTGCCAGTCCCAAGCATGGATAAAGGAGGAGTGCGCTACAATCACCTTTGATATGGCAGTGTCGTTAAGCATGTAACAACGTTGAAACCATAATTAATTTGGATGACAGAATCTGCTTGCAGTTCAATCTATGTATTCTGCTGGATCCCGGGCCAGGTGCTTCCAAAGAACGTCCTTTACACATCCATAGGGACATCGTAACACAGTCACATCTCCAGGAAACCAAACCCATGTTCCACCCGACGCCTTCTCTTTGCCAATCAACGAAAGTCGTCCTAATTCATGCTGCTTGAAACCGACCACCGCCTCCGTGGAGTCCGATCTTTCCCGCAGTCCCCAAGTTAACTTCACGCTCCGTGTGTTTACCGCACGAAGTTCCATGGAAGCTCTATGCGACGGCGTTAGATCCTGGATGTCATTCGTCGCTGGTATGACTTCTGATTGGTGTCTATGGAAACGAGGATTGACGTCATCATCGTCGGCGTCCTCCTCAATGAATTGGTCATCTTTGTTTCTGTTGCTCTCGTCCACGGTTCTTGAACTACCAGCGTTGTTTTGAAGTGAGCCGCACGATGATCCGTCGGATTGACTGTGTGGTTGATGGAGCAGGTAATCACCATCGGATACTTCGCTGCTCTCGCTGCTCTCGTAAACCAGACGTAGAAGATCGTCTGCGGTCATCATGGTTTCCATGGGAACGACGGTCCTATGCGGAGGAGAACAGGCCTGAGGTCGGCTCCCAGGAGGGGGATCGAATAGCGAGCAGAATCCGGAGTGGGAGTTGAGGAAGTCAGGCGGGATTGTTGGAGGAGATATGGGATTGCTCACGGCCTTCATGTAACTGATTCGCCGCCTGTTGCTTGAGGATGCTCTTCGTTGACCTTGGTGTTCGGGAGAGCTGGAAGAGGACACGGTTGGTGGTTTAGGTGATTGCTGTGTGAACTGCAAAGGACGACTCCTCCCTCCTCTCTTCCATTTGTTTTTGTAGAGCAAGCGTAGACGGCTCCAGAAGGTTGTCTGGTGCTGTTCAGGTGTCTCTGTAAGTAAAGAAGGCAAATGATAATCGAGTATAAAACGAGCAACGAAAAACACGTAGAAGCATCATTGCACTCCTAACAAGTAGCCTATAACAACAAGCGATGCTTAACTAAAGATAGCCAAAATGTCGATTTCTAAGTGTCACATAAAATAATTATGTACATGGGCGGAGTTTATCCGGGGCTAGGGGCTAAGCCCCCCCAAGAAGACCCAAATTCATTTTTCACCGTGTAAATGGCATCTCTTCCCGGGCTTAGCCCTCCCCCAAGAAGGCTTTAGCCCTCCAAGAACGGAAACCAAACTCCGCCCATGATTATGTATGTCTACAGATTAAGACAGAATTAAGGATTGATTCTATTTGGCCTGTTTCCGCAACTGCTCTTTCCAATGATATAATTATACGCAGAATCGCACACACGACATAAAAAGCTGGAAAAATAAAAATTGCTATGGCAACCAAATTTTTGTCGACGAAAACGACAAAATCTGTGTCATAGCAATCTGCATTCATCGATCCATGAGTAAAATATCGTCATCCCCCCCCCAAATATCCAGCGAATCCCCTTCCGATACATTGAACACCGCCTCTGAATCGCAAACTGGCGCTCCATGAATGCTCTATTACAATTATATACTCAAGTTACTCAACGATTACAGTAATACGGTTCAGTTACATAGCAGTTTCAGTCACTGTTACGATACTCACAGACAAAGCAGTTTTTACGAGTCCTAATTTAATAACTTTTTACTCTCCTAAGTCCTAAACAGTAGACCTAGGCTTACCAGAGCTTATAAGAGCGCACCGAAACAATAAGTAGGTCTAATTAATTGAGCAAGCAATTTAAGCATGTATTTTCTTGAACAACTTACTTGTTGACGGCATCTGAACTTCTCTGGCAGAAAACTCCATAAGCCTCATTTATTAAATCCGAGCAACAAGAACTAATAATTAAAGCAGCGGCGTCATGTGTTTATAGCCGTGTTAAATAGCCTAACTGTAGAACTTATTATAGGACTTCCCAACCTATATAGGTCTTGCCTAGGCCTATGACGACCCGTGACCGGTGAAATTTTATAAAGCAGCGCTTTAATCTATAAAAATCATGTCTGTTTAAATAAGGGCCATAATGTTGGCTTTAAGTCCTGCACGAAGAACGGTACATCGATGGGTGGAAATTGAATGTGTCAGTAGTTTGTTAGACGTGTCCAATGACTTCTGAAATCTGAATATATGCCTACTAACATTGAGAAGGCAATCAATGCACTCTGATTGCCTATTGCTTATCCCAAGTGATTCCTCACAGACACAGTTGACGCAGGCCCACGCTATAATTTGCAGACCCTGTCTAAAGGCTGTCTTATATTATTGGCCACCCATACGTATGCAGAGGGGCTTCGCCTGATTTAGGCGTGTTGTGTACGGGTGCGTACGGCGAGAGAGGCAGAGTTTTCGACAAAATTAATTAATTCATTCATTCATTCATTCATTCATTCGGAAACTTATATAGCGTCCCTTTAAAAAGCATTTATGAGCGCAAAATAAATGTCCAATAATTAGGCCTATGTCGTCCACATTAGGCCTATCCCATTTATAAATCTATTATCCTACGTCCGATAGTATTTGATTACTTTTTAATTAATAGTCTGTTCGGATCCAAAACAGTAGGCTAAACCATAACAGTTAATAAATTTTGGCTAGACACCAAAATTAATGTGATTTAATTAAAAACATAGAATAGATCTACGTACTGTAGCCTACGGCAAGGACTCTATACAGAATATAATATAATAATATAATATAGAATCCTTGAGCCTACGGTAAAATAAATGTTATTCGTTACTTTAGCTAATTAATTTTCATAGGGGTGGTGTTACCGTGTTAGAGAAGTTATAGGCTATGTAGGTCATACGCTCAAATTGTAGGCTACGAGTAGCCTAGCTAACAACAGAGGGCTGGGAATGGAAAATACGATTTTTTACTTAGCCTACGTAATAATTCTGTGGATGGAACTTTGCCTTTTACGTTAACTGTCTGTGGATGTGGTCTCAAATGCAGCGATGACTGCTCGAGCGCTGAGTTATGAATATGCTAATTATGCCTAAGCACTATAATAGGCCTAGCTGTCTCTTTATTTTTCTGTTAGAACTTAGACGTGACGGCTGCAAGACCGCGTGGTTTACGCCCACGGTCTTCGAACTGACAATTCTAACAAGAATTAATCAAATGCCATTCATTCATTCGTTCGTTCGTTCGTTCGCTCGTTCATTCATTCATTCATTCGTTCGTTCGTTCGTTCATTCGTTCATCCGTTCATCCGTTCATCCGTTCATTCGTTCATTCGTTCATTCGTTCGTTCGTTCGTTCGTTCGTTCGTTCGTTCATCCGTTCATCCGTTCATCCGTTCATTCGTTCATTCGTTCATTCGTTCATTCATTCATTCATTCATTCGTTCGTTCGTTCATTCATTCAATCATTCATTCATTGGTGGAAGTCTATGTAGGCTATAGTGCTCCTTCAACTCCTTGGCCTAGTCTACTAGGCTACTCAATATAGTGCTCCCGACCGAACCTCGTCTGTAGGCCTATAGGACAGTTCTAAGGCTTCGAGAAAACGCATAATCATAAAACCAGAGGCATAATCCGTTGATTAAGATTACTGCTCAACTGTTCGCACTCTGACTGTGCCAGTTCCAATCCTGACAAATCAATCAATCGTAATTTATATAGCGCCCCTTCAAGGATAACTACTCAGAGGTGCTCCCGACCGAGATCAAGCGAAAAAACAGTCTTCAACAACAGTTTGTGAAATTGAGAACAGCTTGAGGTGTCGCATATAGTCAAGGGATTGATTTTATAAATACATACTTGGGTGTGCAATTAGGACTTTAATTTGCTATGTGGCACTAAGGAAGACTGGGGGTTGAACTCCCACGACCCATGTAGGCAATTCTCACCCTGTGCGTAGCCTACTTAGACAACACATTTTCGTCTAGACCACTCCCTCCTGTCTAGACCACTCCCTCTCCCGCCATAGGCCTACACACCAGCTGCAGCTGTAGCCTACACAAAATCGCCAATTAGATGCGATCACACTCTATTTTAATTAGTAAGTAAAGTCATCCCAGGGCCGAAGGCCCGTTGGTGAGGCGCTCATCTCCTTTTCTTGGCCCTTGAGCCGGCAATGGACGAATCCCAAAGTCCTGGACACGGAGCCAGTGATTTTCCAGGACTTGCCGTTTACTTCCCAGCTTACGCTGGTACCATAGGCGCAACCACGTCCTAAAAGTTGGGGGGACCAGGGAACAAAAGAAAATATTTAGTTGAAGTAATAATAGCGAGCGCGAAGCGCGCGAAACTGCGATTGCCGAAGGGAAGAAGCCCCAAACGATTATGGGGTATGGGGGAGCGTCGTAAGCTCCCCCATCGGGGTCTGGGGCGGAGCCCCAGAAACCGAAGCAATTTTGAGCATTTGATGCCAAACCGAGTGCATTTAGGTTCTAGTTTACCTGAAATTTTGCAACGATGATATCGGAATAAAAGTTCCTAAACTATCTCGATCTGTGAAAGTCTAAATCTAAATCAGTCAATCAATCTCTTAATGAGCCATTATAGTAATTGACTGTATTGACATTAGACATTGCTTACAAAAAATGGCGCAACTTCTGGGGATGCAAAGCTTCGCCCTATACCCTAAAGGCACAAAAGTCATGCAATAAATATCCATTGATTTTAATATAGGTCTGCACATAAACTAAGTGGAACACAGTGGAACCAAAGAATGAGAATCACGAGTGCTCATTTCCGTCTAACCGGAAAAAGGTTAGAGATATTTTTTGGACTACTCTAGTATTATTAGAGAAAGCTATCTATCTTAGAAACGGTAAAATGGTGCCAAAATTATAGTCGTGCAACAAATATCCAAATTATACATTGATTCAAATGCACATATAAATGAACACACAGCGGAACTAACATATCCTAACAGTGTAGACCATAGGTGAAGACTTGGTGCTGACTTTGGGGGACAAACGAACGGCCGAAGGAGGATCGACGAGCAGGGGAGAGTTTGGGCAGGGAGATATGCTCCCAAACTTCGAAAAAATTCGATTTTCAGCACTACAATGGTAGCATTTCAGGTAGTCATATTAACAAATTTCCTCGTCATTTTAGTGCTTATAAATAGTATTTGTTTACGACTTCAAAAGTGCCCTCCCCAATGTCGAAATGCTATGAGCTGATAATTATTTAGGAAAGTTAAAAGAGGTGTGTAAGAGACATTTATAATTGGAATTCACTGTTTAAAAAAATTATAGTTAACTTGTTTCATTATAATAGTTTAGAGTTAAAAGAGGTGTGTAAGAGACATTTCCAATTGGAATTCTGTGTCAAAAAATAGTTAATTTGTTTGACGATAATAGCTTAGTAAAGTTAAAAGAGGTGTGTAAGAAACATCTCCATTTGAAATCTAAAATCTGTTTAAAAATAATAGTTAACTTGTCTGATGATATAAGTTTAGTAAAATTAAAAGATGTGTGTAAGAGACGTCTCCAATTGAAATTCTCAGGGTAAAACAATAATAATAGTTAATTTGTTTGATGATAATATTTTAGTAAAATTAAAAGAGGTGTGTAAGAAACATCTCCAATTGGAAATCTCTGTTAAAAAATAAAATTTAACTTGAATGAAGATATAAGTTTAGTAAAATTAAACGATGTGTGTAAGAGACATCTCCGTTTAAAACAATAATAAAAGTTAACTTGTTTGTTTATTATACTTTGTATGTACACCAAAATGCGGACAGCAATTAGAATATTAAAGAATATTCTTATCTTATCTAATAATAGTTCAGTAAAGTTAAAAGAGGTGTGTAAGAAACATCTTCAATTAGAATTCTCAGTTTAAAACAATAATAATAGTTAACTTGTCTGATGATATAAGTTTAATAAAATTAAAAGATGTGTGTAAGAGACATCTCCAATTGGAATTCTCAGTTTAAAACAATAATAATAGTTAACTTGTTTCATGATAATAGTTTAGTAAAGTTAAAAGAGGTGTGTAAGAATCATCTCCTATTGGAATTCTCTGTTAAAAATAAAAGTTAACTTGTCTGGTGATATAGGTTTAGTAAAATTAAAAGATGTGTGTAAGAGACATCTCCAATTGGAATTCTCAGTTTAAAACAATAATAATAGTTAACTTGTTTCATGATAATAGTTTAGTAAAGTTAAAAGAGGTGTGTAAGAATCATCTCCTATTGGAATTCTCTGTTAAAAATAAAAGTTAACTTGTCTGGTGATGTAGGTTTAGTAAAATTAAAAGATGAGTGTAAGAGACATCTCCAATTGGAATTCTCAGTTTAAAACAATAATAATAGTTAACTTGTTTCATGATAATAGTTTAGTAAAGTTAAAAGAGGTGTGTAAGAAACATCTCCTATTGGAATTCTCTGTTAAAAAATAAAAGTTAACTTGTCTGGTGATATAGGTTTAGTAAAATTAAAAGATGTGTGTAAGAGACGTCTCCAATTGAAATTCTCAGGGTAAAACAATAATAATTGTTAACTTGTTTGATGATAATATTTTAGTAAAATTAAAAGATGTGTGTAAGAAACATCTCCAATTGGAAATCTCTGTTAAAAAATAAAATTTAACTTGTATGAAGATATAAGTTTAGTAAAATTAAACGATGTGTGTAAGAGACATCTCCGTTTAAAACAATAATAAAAGTTAACTTGTTTGTTTATTATACTTTGTATGTACACCAAAATGCGGACAGCAATTAGAATATTAAAGAATATTCTTATCTTATCTATTAATAGTTCAGTAAAGTTAAAAGAGGTGTGTAAGAAACATCTTCAATTAGAATTCTCAGTTTAAAACAATAATAATTGTTAACTTGTCTGATGATATAAGTTTAGTAAAATTAAAAGATGTGTGTAAGAGACATCTCCAATTGGAATTCTCAGTTTAAAACAATAATAATAGTTAACTTGTTTCATGATAATAGTTTAGTAAAGTTAAAAGAGGTGTGTAAGAAACATCTCCTATAGGAATTCTCTGTTAAAAATAAAAGTTAACTTGTCTGGAGATATAGGTTTAGTAAAATTAAAAGATGTGTGTAAGAGACATCTGCAATTGGAATTCTCAGTTTAAAACAACAATAATAATAGTTAACTTGTTTCATGATAATAGTTTAGTAAAGCTAAAAGAGGTGTGTAAGAAACATCTCCTATTGGAATTCTCTGTTAAAAAATAAAAGTTAACTTGTCTGGTGATATAGGTTTAGTAAAATTAAAAGATGTGTGTAAGAGACATCTCCAATTGGAATTCTCAGTTTAAAACAATAATAATAGTTAACTTGTTTCATGATAATAGTTTAGTAAAGTTAAAAGAGGTGTGTAAGAGACATCCAATTGGAATTCTCTGCTAAAAAATAATAGTTAATTTGTTTGATGATAATAGTTTAGTAAAGTTAAAAGAGGTGTGTAAGAGAAATCCAATTGGATTTTTTTTTAAATAGTTAACTCGTTTGATGACAATAGTTTAGTAAAATTAAAAGAGGTGTTTAAGAGGCATCCATTTGTAATTCTCTGCTAAAAAAATAGTTAATTTGTTTGATGATAATTGTTTAGTAAAGTTAAAAGAGGTGTTTAAGAGAAATCTCCAATTGGAATTCTCAGTTTAAAAAAATAATAGCTAACTTGTTTTATGATAATAGTTTAGTAATTATAATATATTTAACTTGGGATTTTAAATCTTACGTTTTAATTACCTATTGTTAATACGTTGTATTAAAACGATGTTCTATGTCCCATTGTTCGTTTTCAAGAGGAGTAATAAACAAAATACTTACATACTAACTTACTTACTTTCCATATTATTCCCAATGTCCAACTGGAGGTTGATTCGAGCCTGAAGGAAACCTTTAGAGAATGTAGCAGAATCCCGATTATGACGTTGTGACGTTAGGCCTATTTGTTATTATTAATCAGAAGTTTAACGACATCTTATAGCTACAAAGGCTGTTGACGTCTTTAAAGAATTTTAACAGTGCATTCCACTTTTTTCTCCTCGCATTTTTTAAGTAGTAAGATTGATATATCATTCTTTACACACGCAAGCAGCATATGCTCAGTTGTTTCAAGCAATTGACATTTAGAACACAGGTCTGTTGTGCTTTTACCTAACACTTTCAGCCAAGTGTTATTAAGGACATGCCACATCCTAAGTCGGGTAATTTGAACTTCTTTTTTCCTGATGGAGTCCATTAATTTTATATCAGTTTTGACGTTGGGTGTTGGCAATGTTTTTAAAATAACTGGTAATACGTTAAAAGAGGTATCTTGTCCACACAGTATAATGTTCACAAACTATTCAACGTGGGACTAAATAACTATTGGTTAGAGCCTGGATTGCCCGGGAATTCATATCATTAGAAATATGAACTTCATCTGCTAAAGTTCTCTTTCTCTAGAACTCTACTGACGTGCGTGTACATGCCCTAACGATTGAACATTGGTGGTGAGGGGGACAAATGCATGGGCCGTTCCCCCCAACGCCTCCATTGGGGGGAACGTCCCCCCTGCCCCCTAGGTCTCCGCCCGTGGTTTCACGTGCTATCTGTGTGAGACGCCAACACTGTCGAGTTAAGATGTTGGCCTACAGGCAGGATTAAAACACTCTTGATTCAGCCTTAATGCTGAGAAGCTACGTTCTTAATATGCCAGTCTATATTGAAATGGCTATTAGCAGAAGTCGGTTGCAAAGTCCCAAGCCTCTCGTCGAAAGTTGGAGGGGACCATTCGTCGAAAGTTGGGGTGGGGACCATTCGCCGAAATTTGGGGGACCGTCCCAAGCCTCCAAAAAGTTGGGGGGGACGCGTCCCGTGGGTCCCATAGGGTGGTTGCGCCTATGGCTGGTACCAAATTATACTGCTTGGTGACAGAGGCACGTGTGCGTAAACAACTTGCCCAAGGTCGTTACCCGGATTCGACCCGCAACCGCCCGCTCCGTGAGCGAGCGCAAGGCTGTTTTTAAGGAGTTTTTAGAACTGCACAACTCCTTCTTTTCCTTCCCATCCTCCATGGTAAATTACTTCCAATCGGAGGACAATGACCCTTTTTGCTAGTTTTAACTGTAGCCTACAGAAGTGCTTCTACAACTGCGCAAATCCATTTAGAACTGCACATTTTGTGTACAACTGCACGTTAAAAAAGCCCTGAGCGAGCGCGTTACCGATCAACCACCAGGAGGCTGATAAGGTGCTTTTCAAAGCTGTTCAGGGAAATGAACTTCATGTCCTCCGTAGCCTCTTTCCACTACAACGTGAACCATTATAAATTATACCCCGCAGTCGATCGAGTTGATCGATCGAGTCGATCATAACTCGGCCAAGTCGAGTCGATCGAAAAGTCGTCGACTCGATCGACTTGCAAGTCGAGTCGATCGTGAGTCTTGCCAAGTCGAGTCGATCGAAAAATCGTCGACTTGCAAGTCGAGTCGATCGTTGTTTCATTGACTCGACTCGACTTAGAAATATTTTACTTAGTAAATATTTTACTTATTCTTCTATTTCTTGAAGACTCAAAGTGACATGGATGATATAAGCTTAACGACGTAATTCCAGTTTGTACACACAAGTTCAGCAAATGAACCTTTTGGCAGTGTTGGCGATTTCGTGTTAGTGGAACTGTGAAAGTTGACTATAGACGCACGTTTTCGATTTGAGTTGAACGAGTACAGGGACGGATACAGAAATTTTGGAAGGGAGGCCAAAACTTTGGGTCTGGAGCCGACAAAATTCCGCCGAAAATTTGTTTGTCTCTCGATCGCCCAAAAAACTTCTAAAAACCCGTGGCAACTCGAGGTTATTTAAAATCAGATGACCTTTTTTAGTCATGTGCTATACTTTCTCATCTTCCTGTTCCCGTTGCGTTGATTTACAGCTTCTTGAAACCTGATGGGGAGGGGTACTTCTATGCAAATCTCTTAATGGAGCGGGGGCATGGCCGGATTGCCTCCATTGGGTCCGCTCCTGAATGAGCATGATACAGATCTACTATTTTAGGCCTGTGTATATGTAGATGTTAATTTTAGGAATATAAAACGGGGCCCTTTTATGACGTGACTTCGATTATGATACAAATCTGCAATTAATAATAAAATTATTAAGTTCACTGAGAAACGAAATTAGGCCTATTGTGGCGTCACTTCAATCAGGATACATATCTACTATCATATAATTTCATTAATTTTGAGAATACAAAACGGTCTATGTTTATTGTAACGTTACTCTGATTATGATACAATTTTACTATTATTACAAGTTCGCTTCGAGAATTAAAAAACTAGGCCTATTGTGACGTCACTTCGATTATGATACAAAATGTACTATTACAGAAGTGCATTTTGAGAATATAAACAAGGCCTATTTTGACGTCACTTCTATTATGATGCAAATGTACTAGACCTATTATAGAAGTGCATTCTGAGAATATAAACAAGGTCTAAAGCGACGTCACTTTGATTATGATAGAAATGTAGCCTACTATTATAAGAGTGCATTTAGAGAATATAAACAAGTCCTATTGTGACCTACACATGTAGGCCTAACTTCCATTATTAAACAGATCTACCAGTATATTATGTTCATTTTGCGAATACAAAAAGAGGCCTTTTATGACGGCACTTCGATTATCATACAATTATACTGTAGCGGAACTAGGTTTGGGCAATTAACACCAGGGACCGAACCCCAAACCCTAGTCCTGTCGGAATCGTCCGTCTGTGCAGTCCGGCGTCAACTGAAGATTGACGACTAGCCCGTCAGGCTTGAAACTCATTTATTCACGACGTCAAAGAAGAAGAAAACTCGTACTGCAATTCGTTCGACTTCTATAGCGCCAGAAATGTTCGGAGCAATGTTCGGAGCAATGTTCGGAGCAATGTTCGGAGCACTACCGTCTCAAACCACTGCACTACTGTTCACCGCAATTGTCACTGTAGGACGCCGAGTCGTCTTCCTGTAGATCACCGCTGCCTCGCCAGCGCACGCAGAGAGTCCGTGAAGCGGGTCGGGTTTCGAACCCGATCGTCGTCAGATGCAGAAGGTCGCCAAACCTTCCGTCCTCACCAGTCGGCAGCGTCGGCAGGTCCGGAGTCGAATCAGCAGTCGTTGGCGTGTAGTTCACCGCTGCCTCGCCAGCGCACGCAGAGAGTCCGTGAAGCGGGTCGGGTTTCGAACCCGATCGTCGTCAGATGCGTCGGAAGCTGAACCACTGCGCTCACCCGGTCAGAAGCGTTGGCAGATCCGGCGTTGAATCCTGCCCGTCGTGGCACAGCGACGATCACCGATCCTTCGGTCGTTCGTAGGCGTCGGGTTGCAGAAGAGCACGACCGCGGGTCAAGAATCGAACCCGAGTCGACAGTGTTGCACCGCAAAGGCCTCCAAGCCTTTCGTCGTCGGCAGGCGCTGAATTTCGGCAGCGTCGTCAAATCGTCGTCCTGCTCTCCAAAGCGTTTCTCCTCAGACGATTTCCTGCTGACTGCACCGCGATTCGATCCCGCAACGCTCGACCGACTCGTCTTTCCACTGTGTCACGGCGATTCACTGACTGTTTCTTCCGATCACTGTGTTCCTCGAAGACTGACGGCGGCTGACTGTGTTCATTGACGTGACTCCTCGATCGATGACTCCATCGCTGACTGCCGTGCCTGCGCACGCACTCGTACTTATGCGTCACGAGGCCACGCCCCTTTCAGGTAGAAATAGGCTAGGTAGAAATGGGCTATGTAGAAATGGGCTATGTAGAAACGGGCTAGGTAGAACTGGGCTATGTAGAAATGGGCTAGGTAGAAATAGGCTAGGTAGAACTGGGCTATGTAGAAATGGGCTAGGTAGAAATGGGCTATGCCTATTGCAGGCAGACACAGATACCCAGACGGACACGGGGACGGTCACTCAAATTAAACTCCATGACCCTGATTTCCAACAATACTATTAAATGAGTTCACTGAGAAAACGAAATTAGGTCTATTGTGGCGTCATTTCGATTATTATACAGATCTGCTGTCATATTATTATTTCATTTTTATAATGCAAAACTGCAGCTGTTTAAACGCAGCATCGCTCTGATTACGAAACAAATCTATTATTATACGTCTAGTATGAGAATATAAAAGCTAGGCCCATTTTGACTAACTTCGATCATGATACAGACCTACTATTATAGAAGTAGGCCTACATTTTGAGAGTATAAACTATTGTGACGTCACTTCGATTATTACACAGATCTACCGTAATAATTATTGAAGTTCATTTACAGAATCTAAAACGAGGTCCAATGTGACGTCACTACGATTACAGTGCAAATCTATTATAAAATCACTGAGAATACGAAATTAGGCTTATTGTTACGTCACACAGATTATGACACAGATCTACTATCGTGTAATTTCATTTTGAGATCACATAACTGCGGAGGTGAGCAAGAGACAAAACTAGGCCAAGTCGACGCGAAGTCGATCGAGTCGTCGAGAGGTCGGCGAGTCGACGAAGTCGATCGAGTCGATCGTCGGCCGAGCCGAGTCGATCGAGTCGTCGAGAGGTCGGCGAGTCGACGAAGTCGATCGAGTCGATCGTCGCGCGAGCCAAGTCGATCGTAGCCCACGACTCGATCGACTGCGAGGTATATTATATATATATAGCTTTAGAGAAAGGGCTCACAATTTCATCCTCTCCAATAAAGACTCGTTAAACTTTATCCCAAGAATGTTATTCAAAAACATGTACTAACTATTTTTACCATAAGCTTTAAGCAGCCATACTGTTAATGTAAACCTACAGCGTTCTGTCTGTTGTTTATTGAATTAAACGAATATATACATACATAGGTCGCACTATAAATCGTTGTACCACAATAATTCTGTCGCATGACAGATGTCGCCACCTGTAAAATTATAGCCTCAGTAATTAGATCTCTTCGGCCGCGAATTAATATAAGCGCTCAAGCTAAAGTTTTAAATTTAGTCGTGAATTAAAATATAAACTTTTAAAATTTAGTCGTGAATTAAAATATAAACTTTTAAAATTTAGTCGTGAATTAAAATATAAACTTTTAAAATTTAGTCGTGAATTAAAATCAGGTAAATTGAAGGTAAGCTCTGACTCTCTAACAATGTATAAATTTGGTTAGTTTTAGTGTTAATTGTATGTAAATTCTACTTGTATAAAATGGCAATTATTTTGTAAGCGAGGCTTTATATTTGTTTTGACCAGGGCTTAAAGTGTGCCTGGACGGTCATGGACGGCGTCCACGCACTTGTTTTAAAATCTGAATGCCGTCCAGCCACTTATTGGCGAGCACAGACTGGAATGGTAAGGGGCGTCCAGGTACTTCTTTTGAAGAGGTAAGGGGCGTCCATGCACTTATTTTTCTACACTTTGGGCACTGGTTTTGACCATTTAATGTATGTCTTTTGACTTTGGGTGCGTGCTGCTTTGAAGTGTGTTACGACGGAGCTGCAAATAATGCTCAGGACTGTTAATAAACGTCTGTTGTTTTTTTTAGTCATGAGAAAATCAGGTTCCGTTGGTGGAGGCGCTCAGCCGGCCCGAGTGTATTGCTCGTCCATCGGCTGTGCATCGGGTGAGAGAACTTTAAAATCGTAGGCTAACTTTTTGTGGGATGAGACAACTTTTCGAGAATTGAGGTCACTGCAGAAATAAGGCCACACCTTTTAAAATGGTTTCCTCTGCCGAATGCTCGATTTTCAAAATGCTTTTGGAGCTAATATTTTCATGCCTGTCTTTAAAATATTCTGCATTGAAGAACCGTCAAGAACGTCACGGTATGAAATGGTCCGAGATAATGGGGCGGCATTAAGTTAAGACTGCCGGGTCGCATAGTCTGAGGTCGCATAATTAGATTGCGTTACTACGAGGTTAGCACTTGAGGTCAATTTATATGAAAGGTCACCCAATTATCAGGTCACATAATGAGGTTGAATTGTGATGACATCACTTTATAAGAAGGTTGCATAATAATGAGTTGGCAATGTTTTAATTTGCATCATTTACAGCTTACATTATAAAAATAGTGCCATGTTCTAGGTACATTGGAATCTTGTCTAGCAAGCAGCTTAGTTGATGAAGTGCTCATGTCGTTAATTGTTTTGTTCTTTCTCAGCTGCGTCGATGTCGCGCTGCAGTCTCTATGGACCAACGTCTGCAAGTAAGAGGTCGACGACACCCTTGGGTGGCGCTCCAGCAAAGCATATGTGAGGAAAATTTCCTTTTTCACACTTTTACGTTTTATTATTATTATTATTATTATTATTATTATTAAAAAACTTAAACGCTTGCACAGTTGAACAGAAATGAAAATCTGTGGCACAGTTGCCAATCGAGTAGCGGTTTGGGTAAACATGTATTTTAGCGTCGTAAATTATTCGCCATTGCATGGTTTGGGCGTTCATCAAATGCAAGTCGGGGTGACGGAAAAAATTCTTGCTAAACAGAAGTCGGATTGATGAAAATAATTTTTGCTTAAATAGAAGTGGGAATTGTGAAAGTAATCTAGCTGAAATCGATGCTGGATTGATGAATAATAATTTGTAATTAAATAGTTCTAAGATGTATTGATGAAAACTAATGGCTTCCTAACTAGAAGCAGAATTTATGGAATAAATTCTTGGCTATGCAAAAGCCCGATCGATGAGAAGGATTCTCGCCAAACAAGAAGTTGGATTGATTGAAAATAAAAACGCTGCAACGAACGAATAACTTACGGCGCTGAAAGACGAGCTTAACATAACATAACATAACATAACATAACATGGGTTTTAAGTGGTTCAGAAGACACTGGGTCTGTGTTAGAACCACTGCAAATTAACCTGGAACACCTAGTAGCCCAATTTTCCTAGCTTCCTTTTGAATGCTGAGACCGTGTCCACCGACACAGTGCTGTCATCCAAGCCGTTCCACATGTCTACAACTCTAGCACTAAAGAATTTCTGTCCCAATGTTCCTCTCGGCTTCTTAAACAATTTGTACCTATGACCCCGAGTTGCTTTGTTTGGTGCTAATTCAAAGAATTTCTCCCAACCTAGTGCTTCCTTTCCAGTAATGATCTTGTATGCTTCAATTAGGTCTCCCCTGCTTCTCCGTCTCTCCAGTGTTGTTAGCCCACACCTCTCCAACCTCTCTTCATAGCTCAAATCTTTGTAGCCCCAAATCATCTTCGTAGCTCTTCTTTGCACTTTCTCCAATTTTTCAATGTCCTGTTTCAGGTGTGGGTTCCATGCCTGAATGCAGTATTCCAACTGTGGCCTAACCAGTGATTTATACAACCTCAGTAACGTGTCCTTGTCTCTAGTAACTATTGTCCTTTTTATCATGCCTAATGTTGAATTTGCCTTTTTTGATGCTTCCGCACATTGTCTTGAGGGTTTTGCACTCTTGTGCATAATCACTCCTAAGTCCCTTTCTTCCTCACTAACCCTCAGTACCTTACCTCCCATTTCATATGCAAACTCCTGGTTTCTTTTCCCCATATGCATCACTGAACACTTTTCCAAATTAAAGAGCATTTGCCAGTCCTGCGACCATCTAAACATTCTTCGTAGATCTTCCTGTAGTATCTCTGCTTCTTCTTCATTACCCACTGCTCTACATAGTTTTGTGTCATCCGCAAACTTAGAAATTTTCGATAGAACCCCATCATCTATGTCATTGATGAAAAGTACAAACAACAGTGGCCCCAACACTGATCCTTGTGGCACTCCACTTAGCACTGCTGCCCACCTAGAATGTTTATTGCCTATTCCCACCTTTTGTCTTCTATCTGAAAGCCAGTTTTGAATCCACTTGAGTACCTGCCCACTAATCCCACATGCTTGCAACTTTTTAATTAGTCTTTTATGGGGTACTTTATCAAATGCCTTTGCAAAGTCTAGGTAAATCACATCCACTGGTTTTCCCTCATCTATCTTCTCAAAGACCTCCTCAAAGAATTCCAACAGCGGTTTGACGTCCAGATGTTTTGAGAAATGACAATGCGACGTTCGACGGTTCACACAATGTGCATCAGTGGCGTAGCCAGGAATTTTTCATGGGGGGGTTTATGGCCGGAAATCCTGTTTTTTGCTATTTTTTCTTACTTTAATGGAAAAATAACCTTAAAAAATCTTTTCTTTCGGAGCCAATGGGGGGGGGTTTAAACCCCCGAAACCCCCCCTTGCCTACGCCACTGATGTGCATTGTTTCCCTTTAACGATGTGTCACAATGAAGATGGTTGGTTTTCCCCTCCTCCCTTATCAAGGGTATGGCCTGGCACCACTTGATTAGCGAAAATGGCATTTTGAATCTCTGCTCCGATCGATTGCTTATTTGTGTTTATTTCTTGTCAATAATTCGTTGTTTGTGAACCGATTCTTTGTGAGCACTGCTGAATTAATTTTTTATGATCTTTCTTCTGTTTTGAAAGGCGAACGAGCCGGAGAGGTTATAGTACGGCTGACGTCGCAACGGAACCACGGCTCAAAGAGCAGAGTATACGTGAATTGCTTGATGTAAGAATCCTCGTATATATTAATCTTTATTGCACCAGAAGGAAAATAGAATTATATAAGTACAGCAGAAGCCGATAATCACTGGATTGCAGGAAGCCCGGAAAAAGCAAGAAGCTTATGTTTTTAATCTGGTCCCAGTACACAATTAGCATTTCAATCAACGTTAAAATGGTGCACAGTTCTAAGCAAAGTGCAAACCAAGGAAAATTTTTGAACTGACAATATAATTAACAGAGCTCTTATAAAGCACAATAATCTTATTTAAATGTCGTGTACACCAATGTGCAGTATTAATAGTTTGTTCATTCTAGAAATGCACAAATATTGGATTTAAGATTATGCGTGCAATTTAAAACATTTGACTTTCCATTGGCTCTTTAGAAGATGTATTATACGATGCGTATGCACCAAAATGCGGATAGCAAAGTTTGGTAAATTAAGGAAAATTCTTATCCGATCTTAGTTGCTGATTGTCGTAACTTTCTGACTGGCATTTTTTGATTGCAGAACTTTGCTGATTGTCGTATCTTTCTGATTGGCATTTTTTGATTGCAGTTACTGATTGTCATATCTTTCTGATTGGCATTTTTTGATTGCTGTTGCTGATTGTTATATCTTTGTGATTGGCATTTTTTGATTGCAGTTGCTGATTGTCGTATCTTTCTGACTGGCATTTTTTGATTGCAGTTGCTGATTGTCGTATCTTTCTGATTGGCATTTTTTGATTGCAGTTGCTGATTGTCGTATCTTTCTGACTGGCATTTTTTGATTGCAGTTGCTGATTGTCGTATCTTTCTGATTGGCATTTTTTGATTGCAGTTGCTGATTGTCGTATCTTTCTGACTGGCATTTTTTGATTGCAGTTGCTGATTGTCGTATCTTTCTGATTGGCATTTTTTGATTGCTGTTGCTGATTGTCATATCTTTCTGACTGGCATTTTTTGATTGCAGTTGCTGATTGTCGTATCTTTCTGATTGGCATTTTTTGATTGCAGTTGCTGATTGTCGTATCTTTCTGACTGGCATTTTTTGATTGCAGTTGCTGATTGTCGTATCTTTCTGATTGGCATTTTTTGATTGCAGTTGCTGATCGCCTTGTCTTTTTGATTGCAGTTCCTTATATTGTATTTTCTTTGTGATTGTAGTTCTTGATTGCCAACAACTATCCTCATCCATTATCTCTGAAACAGCTGAACCAGCCGAGCTCCAGTGACTTCAGGAAGATCTTTGAGGTGCGCTTTGTTTCAACTTCTGAATTCTCTCTATTAGAATTCAACGGCTCATGTCATGGTGATTCTGATTTTAATTCTGATGTGACCATTGATAAATGCCTCTTAAGATTTTGATACGGATACTATGGCATATTCGATAAGATTGGTTTCATTTGAATTTTGTGTGAACCAAATGTATGCAGAGGAGCTAATGATGTGGTCAAACTGACGACTTTGGTATAGCATCTTATATCTGGTGGCTGTTGATTAATTTATGCAAATTTATTATTAGCTGTTACCTTTACCTCAATTTAGACAGGTGTTATTTTTCGCTTTATTACAATTGTTGTGTTTAATTTTGTAGAATTCTAGTGTTATGTTTACCTTCGTGTAAATTGCAATTACCTGTAAAAAGTGTTCCACTTACCTTCATATAAAAGTGGTTCGCTTTTCTCTTTGTTAACGGACAAACCTGTTACCTTCAGCTTCTTAAAGAACTTCTTACCTTCGTCGAAAACACGTTTTCGTTTTAATTATTTTTTCTCCGATTGTTCTTCCAGTTTCTCGTCAGCTTTCTGAAGACGGGTTTCAAACTCGGTCCAAAGATGGAAGAGGAGATTCCTGCTCTGCTCAAGCTCTACGGATATCCGTTTCCGTTGCTGAAGAGTCACTTCCAGACGATCGGAGTGCCACACCACTGGCCAACCGTCCTTAACGTTCTCACATGGCTCCGGGTCAACATCCAGGTACGTCAGCGGGATAGACTGGAACCTTTTCCATCAGAGGGTTCTGGTTATTGCATGGATCCGCAGTGGAGTTGTACACGGCCGGTTGTATTGCTAATCAGTTGGAATTGGAATAGGCTGGTTGTCGAGTCTATTGCATAATTACTTACTTATTTACTTGGTCCCTTCCAGTGCAGGTCTGCACAACAAACAAAGCAGCTCCTCAACTCGTTCCCTCTCTTTCGCCAGTTCTTCAGCCTCCTCCTCCTCCCATAAAATGCCTAATCAAATTAATTAAATTTGTGTTGTTGATTAAAAAATAGCTGATCAGTTATCTGATTGGAGTGATATTTTTTTTCGCTGATCAATTATCGTTTAGCTGATATCGATTTTGATCCAATTGATTGGTTGCCCATCTCTGATCAGCTGGATTGCTACTCGATCGAGGAGCTTTTCTTACGGTCTGTTCGTATATTACATACGCAAACTCTTGTATTTCGCCCCCTGCTCCTCGTGCATTGTATGGAACCCCTCGTACTTGCATTCAACTAAAAGTTAATTTATAGTGCTCATGAATAGGCTGGTGCATATAGATTTAGAGTACAAGAAAATCTTGATCAGATTAAAAAAATTTCCTCGGCATCGAAAATCGGGTGATAGCCACATGCAAAGTGTTTTTGTTATTGATTCCTGTACGTGGTTTCTATTCGAATCAAATGACTTCATGTCATGTGGCCATTGTCACGACGTACAAGTTTTAAATTGTTAACGAGGACTTTAAGGTCTCCGTAAAGCGGGAGATTTTCTGCGTTTGCTTATTCTGTGTCTTTGTTGACGTCTTCGATTTATTCGGTTGCAGGCCAGCATCTCGGGTGAGTTCCAACAGGTGCTTCTGCCTTCTTCGGAAGATGACGGTGGAATTGCCGACCAGGGAAAGGTAATAAAACTGTTTTCTTGAACATGCGTTTGATTTTCAGTTTGTGTACAAATGGTTGGTGGATGTGTCTTAGTTATTGATGATAGTAGTTTAAGTAAGCAAGTATTTTCTTTATTACTCCACTTGCAAATTATGCACAATGGGACATAAAACATTGAGATAATTGTGGTGATAAAACAATGAGATAATTGTGTTAATAAAACAATGAGAAAACTGCGGTGATAATAACAATTATAATGAAGGGATGATGATGGTGGTGAGGGTGTGGTGGTGGCGGTGATGGCTGTTCTTTGAAGCTGTCAAGATGTTGGATTTTTTTATCAAATCTATGATGAACTTTAGATTTAAAACTGTGACCTGCTGTAGACATTCAAATCATGTGACGTTTGTCTAAATTATATGCAATTGTAATCAGACTTCCATTTTAATTGTAGTTAATCATTTCTATTGTAACTGTGATCAGTATCTTCCATTGTGCGATTGTCTATTGCACAATGCTTTAACGAATGGCGCTCCGAAACCAATTCGTTAGATAAGCAATAAATTTGCAATGAGACGCAAGTCTAACGCTCTGAATAAATATTAGTTGAGAAAAGTTAATTAATTAATTCAATTTATTGTTTTTTTTGTTTATATTGAGGTCTAATAGTTTAACTAGTTTCCTACTTTTACACTTTCACAGATGCTGTGGGATTATACGAACGAGACGTACAACTCGTACATGGCTGGGGCGGATGAATTCCGTGATGCACTGGTCAGCCTCGAGAATAGACTTGGTGAGTGCGGATGACATGCAGACACTGCTATACCCTTTGAGGTTGACCATAAATTACGTGCGCAGGGAGAGGGTGGTCACCGGAATTAGGCGATTTGTGAGCGGGTGCGAACGGCGGGGAGGAATCTTGACAAAAATGTTTGTACGCAAGGTAAATGTCCATATTGGCGTATTTGCAACTTCAGACACTTGTGTTGGGCCACATTCGTCTGTGAACAGTCTGCCAGTGCACATGATGAGTTTGGGTTATAGCAAGTGAGGAAAAGGATTTTATGATAAATGAATAAATGTCAAAAATTACTGATTTAAAAAAAATTGTATTGTATTACACTTTGTTGCATTTTATCAAATACAATTGCATCATATTGTATACTATTCAGTTGTATTGTATTCAGTTGTATTGTATATGCATACTTTGATTCAGCTCAACATTAATTTTTCCAACTATCTAGCATTATTCTTTTTTAGATCGTTTTTTATGCTTATTCGTGCGTACATATATGCATTCCACATGTAGTGCATATTCACGCATAAATATAAACATAGTAAAGTAAAGTCCTATCCCGTTCCATGAGGAACATAGGGAGGTGCTCATCTCCTTTTCCATGGCCCTGAGCCAGCAATGGACGAATCCCAAGGTCCTGGACACGAGGCCAGTGTATCGCAGGACTTGCTGTTTACTTCCCAGCTTACGCCGGTACCAAATTATACTGCTTGGTGACAGAGGCACGTGTGCGTGAACAACTTGCCCAAGGTCGTTACCCGGAGTCGAACCCTCAACCTGCCGCTCCGAGAGCGGACGCGTTACCGGTCTGCCACCAGGTCGCACAAATATAAACATACATGTGCGTTAAATAATATGCTTGACTTCTGATGGTTTGTAAGAATTTAAGTTGTACAACTCTGATTTGCTAACAACAAAGAAACAGTCGGAATCTTGTATATTGTTTCTACTGATAAGATTTGATAAGTGGTGTAGGGGTGTGGTTCGATGCCTTGTAGCCAGAGGGTTCCAGGTTCGAATCCGCCTCGTGGTGGCCTTGACCAAGTCAAATTGTTCATGCGCTTCGACATGAAACTTCTATGCAGTGCACGCGCTGTTGTCTGGAGCTCCTCTGAGTAGCAAGCTTGAAGGGGCGCTTTAGCAAATGCGAGAAATAAAAAAAATGAATTTGAGTGATTGTTATCCGTGAGTTGTTTCTTTGTTGTTTCTTTGTTGCAGAGACCAACTCGCGAATCGATGCGGCAATCGAGTCTCTGGCGAAAGAACGCGATAAGAACTGTAGAATCCTCGACGAATTGATGTCGCAACACGTGAGCCTACGCTGCACCCATTGTCTCAATTTATATAGCACCTGTTGAAGTTGAATTGGTGCTGGCCACTGCTGGAGGTCGACTGAAGGAAACAATGGAATGTTGGAGAGGTTGGATTCCAAACATCCATGGCCCAGCTTAAGCTTTGTGAGTTTTGGAGTTAAATGGTTAGAGCATTCATTGTTTGGGTTTAGGGTAATGGTTGCAGTCTATTTGTAACCTTGGGGATGTATTGCAGTCTCTTCATAACCATGGTTGGAGTCTCTTCGTAACTATGGTTGCAGTCTCTTCGTAACCATGGTTGGAGTCTCTTCGTAACCATGGTTGCAGGCTCTTCGTAACCATGGTACCTTGTGGGGCGCGGTGGTGTAATGGTGGCGTCGTTGCCTTGAAGCCGGAAGGTTTGAGGTTCGAATCCACCTCGCCGCGTAAGGACCTTGGGCAAGTCCTTCACTCGCAATTGCTCAGTGCTTCGGTGTGAAACTCCGATGCAGTGTCCGCTCTGCATTCGGGAGCGCCTCTGAGTAGAGAGAGCTTGAAGGGGCACTATAACAAGTGCACATACATACATACATGGTTGCAGTCTGGCACAAAGAACACACGGATGCGGGCTCACTTCCCGCTATACCTTCCAAAGGTCGATTTGACCTTTCGCTTGACCGAGTGCGCTAGTGAATTGATCCGTAGGATGTGAATGACCGGTTGTATGGTTGCCGACGGTTAAATTCGACTCCTGTGATAACTTGTGATCACATATTATTATTATTATTCATTCATTCATTCATTCAAGAATTTATATAGCACTTCTTGAAGGGGTCTACTCATTACTTATTATTATTATTGTTCTCATTATTTGTTTTCCCCAATTTTTAAATTGCACCGAGGTATACAGGATTGTTATTTATATTTTTTTATTATTATTGGTATCATTATTGTCATTTTTTTGGCCCGAGATAAACGTCGTTCACGGACTTCAACGTTAACTAGAAAAATAAGATTATTATAAATGATATTATTATTATTATTATTATTATTTTTTTACCCCAAGGTGTTTAGGATCACTCAGGGTTACTAACTGCTTTTTAAGAACTAGTTCAGAAGTGTCACACCTCGTCTTCAGGGTTTAAAGAGAAAGTCCTCTATTGTTATTTTTATTATTGTTTATTATTAATATTAGTAATATTATTATTATACACATGCCATAAAGAGTTTGTTTTCTGTGTAACAGGTTGAGCTGAGTAAGTTGCAGAACCACCTCAAGTCGATCCAGATTGAATCGGAGAAATTCGAACGCTACCAGCTGATGATGGAGGCACATCGGAAGAGCCTCAGCGTACAGCTCATTCATCTCAGCGGGGATGACGCCGAACAGGGTTGGTGTCCGGATCTATTCTACCCCAACTAAACCCAACTAAGCTCTCCCGATCCTCGTTGAGGGGTGCTGCTACAAGTCCCACGGTCTTCCATGAGGTTTGGTGAATGTTCTTTCTCTGTGTCAGGACCCACAGCATGGTACAGTCTTCCCGACCATG
The DNA here is from genome assembly GCA_949752735.1 of Lumbricus terrestris. NCBI lineage: Eukaryota > Metazoa > Annelida > Clitellata > Crassiclitellata > Lumbricidae > Lumbricus > Lumbricus terrestris. Next base: position 41,234,373 of record OX457048.1, read on the forward strand.
TGAAGAATGCACCATCTCTGAGGGAATTTAAATCAGGACTCCAGACGTATCTGTTTAAAAAATTATATGACTGCGTGTGCTTGTGAGATTTGCATTGTTGTCTCCCTATGGAATGGGCTTCCCCATCAGTTCACTCTGTCATCCTCTCTGGTAGTCTTTCCTCGTCTTTCTCTCGTCTAAAAACTTGCCTTTTCTCTCAGGGTTGAACGCACGGTGAACGCTTCTGAAAGGCTCTTGCTGCAAGAAGCGCTTTATAAATGGTCAGATACAATACAATACAATTTCATAATATTGTCGCCGATTATTAGAACTTATGCCCTTGCGCCTGTGTTCTATTTAAATATTTGCGAATTTAAATGCTTTCCTGTTAAGACCGATCTACTCATTGGTGCACTAAGCTCGGCCATCTATTTACTATGGCATGTAATAATGATAGTAGTAATATTAATAGTAATAATAATAATAATAACCAGTTTTAACCGGAAATCCACTTGAAAGCATGTACCTTTTCCAATACCTCTTGATATAATTATTGCCTTTCGAGGCGCATTCGCATAGTTTTCGGAGATGAGGAACGCTAGCTCCGGAACTAATCAACTTCTCCTGCAGTTTCTTAAAAAAAGTGTTGCGTTTAATCAATGATTAATGATAATAATAAAATTTTGCTACTATCAGTAATAAATTAATTAATAATTGCTATTGATAGCTATTAACAATAACTAATTGCAATAATTGATAATTTTGATTAATAATAGTTAATGGTTTCAGCTGCCAGTTTCTTGTAAAAAAGTGTTGCGTTTAATAAATGATTAATAATAGCAATTTAGAACTATAAATGGTAAATTACTTAATAAAATGCTACTAATAGCACTATTAATATTCGATTAACTATTAATATGATAACTAATCATGATTATTATGAATCTATGAATAATAATAATGATAAATTGTTTCAGCTGCCAAACTGGAGGCGTTGGAAATGGATTTGCAGTCGAGGGTGCGTGTGCTGTCAAATCAGGACGCTGGCGTCAACTTCCCTCACCTGCAGAACAAGCTGAGCGTGCTGAGATGCCGTCTGCCGATCATCGAGAAGGAGAATCAGGACATCGAAGCGGAGATCCAGCGGAATGAGGTGGAACTGGAACAGGACAAGGAGCAGGTGGGACTTTTGAAGGTCGTCGGATGTTACACTGGATTACCAAATAACAAAGAAGACGTCAATAATAATAATAACGGTATGTTCGGTTCCTTTGACCCAGAAGGTTGCGGGATTGAAAAGGGCCCGGTAGAGTAATGGTTAACACGCTGGCCAAGAGTGCGAGAGGTAGTGAGTTCGAGCCCCCGTTGGGCGGATTTGCTTTGTAGGCTGCTATTAGCGCAGTGTAATTACAAAGCTGTCTGTTCAGTTAGTAGTTAAGTTTAATTAAGATTACTGCATAACTTGTAATTTATGTAAAGCGCAGTGCGTTTGCAGGCGCTCAATTAAAGAAAAGATTATTATTATCATTACAATTAACTTTTCATGTTCGAATCCACCTCAAACCGCCGCGTAGGGACTTTGAGCAAGTCCTTGACTCGCATTGCTCTGTCGCTTCGGCGTGAAACTCCGATGCAGTGTCTGCACTAAGGTCGGGAGCGTCTCGGAGTAGAGAGCTTGAATGGACACTATAGAATATGCGAGAAATAAAGATCTATATAGTTGGGATTGGAAAGGTGGATGACTCTGCCATAGACCCAAAATTGGCTTGAATAGGGCTCTCCTTTGAGACGTCTACTTTGTTAAATAATCTAAATGTTTAGTGCCAGTCCCAAGTCTGGAGATAGGAGGAGGGTGACGTTGAATCGTTATTGTTGTTGAACTAGCATACCTACTAACGTTCAATGACAATTGATCTATGGAATTTGAGACTGTTAAAGATACAACTCCGCCACTGCTTGCACTTTGGCAGTGCCAGTCCCAACCTTAACGACGAGGAGGATGACGTAAAATTTTTTTATCACACGGCGTCGGTGAACTGAAACGAATTGTGCTACGGTGTGAGAAGAGTGAGCTGTGTAGAGTAGTTGCAGTCATGCTTAGATCTGTCCTCAACTACTTGTATATGCTTCCCACTTTTCATCTAATAACCTCCTCCCACTTTGTCCTATCTTTCTCCCATTTCTGTCCTCCGACTTCTCCACTATTTCTCCCATGTCCGCCCCTCTTTATCCTCACCCTTCCTACTTCATCCATTACGATGGCATTGGGGTATGTTCGGTTCCTTTGACCCGAAAGGTTGCGGGTTTGAATCCACCCTCAGACCACCACGTAGGTACCCTGAGCAAGTCCTTCACTCGCAGTTGCTGGGGGGGCGCTTCGGCGTGAAACTCCGATTCAGTTTCGGCACGGTAGTCGGGAGCGCCTCTGAGTAAAATCTTGGAAGGGGCGCTATAATAAGTGCTCATACATGTATACGTTACAAAATGATATGTCTCTTCTTTTTAGGTGGAAACTCTGGTGAAGGAGTACAACCGGATTCGGAGAGAGCTGATCCCGGAACGTGATGACCTGGAGATGAAGCCGGGAATGACAGAGGGAGAACGGCTGCACATCCAGGATATCAGGGTGAGACGTCAGCATTCTTCAATAATCTCCAATGACATTCTTCAATGACATTCTCTGTCTGATGGTGTGTGCTCGGACGATATACGCTACGGTTGCCTGCTACAAGTTGCTCAAATCTAATTTGTATAGCCGTGGTTGGGCTTGGAGTGCCTCTTAGTAGCGTTATTGAATAGGCGTCATACAAGTTTCTGAAATGAATGAATAAAAGGCATTTCGCTTAATGTTTACTCTGGCAATGCATGCTATTGGTTTGCTTAATGCTTGCACTTATGGGACATGCTGTGGGTGGGGGGAACGTTCTACATCTTGCCAATTGCTTAAATGAATCTACAATAACCTCTTGGGGTTAACTTGATGGACTCCCTCTTGGTGTTAACTTAAGGGCTATCACTGAGGGTTAGCCTTTAAGTGTCTACTGTTAGTATTAGGTTAATGGGAGAGGGGGTGCCGCTTGGAGTTCGGTGACTTACAGAGCTCTGGATTTTGTTTAGTTCCAGTGGCGTGAACTGCGTGGCAAGCTGAACGAGCGATCGGAGAAACTGGAGGAGTTGATGCGGGAGAAGACGCAGGAGGAGAACTGGGAAGAAGTCGTACAGGATCGTCAGCGAACGAAAGCGTCTGTCGTGAACGCGGCCGGTCAGCTCGACGAGCAGATCCGAGAGAAGAAGGAGGCGAGTCGTTATCTGATCGAATCTGAAATCTTCTTTAGGACTAGTTTCAAAATGTGACCTGGATGCATATAAATGAGTTGTGTAGCCTGGAAGCATGAAACTAAATCATATGGCCTGGATGCATATAAATTGGTCACCTGATCTTTTTTCTTATAAATGAGTTGCATGACTTGTAATGAGTTGCGTTGACCACTTCACGGTCCCTGTGCAACCAAATGTAACCTATTACAAACATTACTTGCGTACTATTTTATTGTAGTTAACGTTTTGTTTCATTTGATGCTTGATTTGATTTTGAGTTATATGACCTAGTTGCATATGAATGAGTCATTGTGTTGTATTGTAGGCCTATCTGACAATTTGTAAAGCGCTTCTCGCAGCAGGAGCCTTTCAGAAGCGCTCCCAGTGCGTTCAACCCCGAGAGAAAAGGCAGGTTGTAAGACGAGAGAAAGACGAAAGACTACCAGAGAGAATGATAGAGCGAACTGATGGGGAAGCCGATTCCATAGGGAGGGACCAATGGATGCAAATGATCTGGATTGAACCATGGCGGAGTCATGTGACCAGGATGCGTATAGAGGAGTTATGTGACCTGGATGCATATAAATGAGCTACGTGACCTAGATGCAGGTAGAGGAGTCATGTGACCCAGATGCTCGTAAATGAGTCCACACATATTAATGGCTTTTCTTGACCGTTGTTGTGAATAGGGTCACCAACGGAAGACACAACAGCTACGGAGCAGGATAGAGGTCGGGAAAAGTCGTCGTGACCTTCAGCAGTCGGATGTCCTTGATGCCAAGAAGCGGCTTGCTGAAGAAAAGGCAGCGTGAGTGTAGCATCTCTAAACTATGCCGTTCGGCCGGCAGCCATTTTACCCAAATTGGTGTTCATTCGTATAAATGAGTTGTGTGACCTGGATGCATACGAATGAGTCACATGACCTGGATGCATACGAATGAGTCACTTGACCTGGATGCATATAGAGGAGTCACGTGACAGAGGTGGGATAAGAAGTGTATCGTCTCTAAGCTATGCTGCTCAGCCATTTAACGCAGATTGGTTTTCATTGGCTGTGAGAATTTGCATAGCACCAATTCAAGGGGAATACTCGGAGACACTATCAGCGTCAGTGTGACCAACTCAAACTATTTTTGGGATGAGAAGGAGTTCTGGAATTGAGTGGAGTGTTGAGACAAGGTCAATCCAGGTCGAGGAGCTTGCAATCAAGTTGTCAATTTACTTCATTTGGGAAGATCCTCAAGTTTCTCGTTTCCATGCCAACAAGAGAATAATAGAAAAATCTTTGTTTAATTTCAAAACAACACAACGAAGCATGATTTTAAAATGTTCATGGTATGAAAGGATGATCGCAAGCATAGGTGCAATCACGTCCTAAAAGTTGGCGGGGACCATAATGAATCACGTCCTAAAAGTTGGGGGACCATAATAATAAAGTTAGGGGACCACTCAAAAGTTGGGGGGACGCGTCCCGTGGGTCCCATAGGGTGGTTGCGCCTATGATCGCAAGTTATTACAGTAGTTGAATTTAGCCGTAGGCAGCCGTGCAAGGCGCCCATCCATCACGTCCTTCGACTCCGTTTACCATTGCCCTAATCCACATCTCCAATCCCGTGCTTTGTCCTGCTTTGGGCAAAGGGTGAAAAGCTGTCGTCACTTTTAGGTTCGTTCTTTTTATTCGTTCATCACAAGGATTATATTGCACCACTTCAAGGTTACTACTACTCTGGAGTGCTCCCCCGACCCAACCTTGGCAGAAAAGGACAGTTTGGCTATTGTTGTAGGACAAGTTGGAGGGGATCATTGGCAACAGGCGCAGGTATGTATGTATATGTATGAGCAGGTGCTCCCGACTACAGCACGGGCACTGAATCGGAGTTTCACGCCGAAACGCATGAAGGACTTACTCAGGGTCCCTAGGTGGCGACTTGAGGTGGATTCGAACCCGCAACCTTCCGGTTCCGTGGCAACGAACTTACCCCTACACCATCGCGCCTCACAAGGGAGGTGGCCCATTCCAGATCACGGGGCCAGCAACAGAGCAAACGTCGTTTTTCCTACGCTCGTATTATTAGTTCTCTGTGCGCTCTGTGCGTTGATTTGTTGCGAGTTGATTTTGTTGTTCTTTCCATTTTTGATTATTCAGATTGAAGCAGATGTTTGCAAAGGGAGTCGAGGAGGCATCATCGTTCAGAATGCATATGGACAAAACCCTTAACTTCTGTGAACAACAGAAGTGGAAAGATCAGGTACTGGTGATCAACTGTCTTGGATGATTCTAGCGCCTACAGATCGTGCTTCTAGTGCTGCTGCATATATATCTCGGTTGTAGAGCCATGCACACTTGCATACATACAACATACAGACAACGCCAAGCAGTCTCGGTTGTAGGGCCGTCAATCTATTGTCATAACTTCTTTTGTACCTAACTTGTTTTTGTACCATCGGTTTGTTTGTATGTGCACTTGTTATAGCGCCCCTTCAAGCTCATCTACTCAGAGGCGCTCCCGAATGCAGAGCGGACACTGCATCGGAGTTTCAGGCCGAAGCGCTGAGCAATTGTGAGTGAAGGACTTGCCCAAGGTCCTTACGCGGTGAGGTGGATTCGAACCTTGAACCTTCCGGCTTCAAGGCAACGACGCCACCACTACACCACCGCACCCTACATGACGGTTGTCTACAATTGATTTATTGATTTATTGATATGTAGGATTAGATTAGAAAATACAGAATCGTATCGTTGTGTTTTACGCTTTAGGACGCCACTCGACAACTTCTCGAAGAGGCAAAAAAGCACCAGAAGTCTCCGTTTGACGATGAATAGAGGTTGCTGATTGGATGACGGTGACCTTGACATTGAACTCTGACATTGTTGACATCGCAAAGAGTGGAACTGATTTTTCTTCAATATGCATATTCCTACCGCTTTCTGTTTGTTTTTTCTGTTTTCGTTGCGTTTTCTTTTTCCTAGTCTCAATTTGATGTTGTTGGACTTATTTTTTTCCGGGCAGTTCATTTGTAGGGCGTCTTTTTCTCTGTGCGGTTTGCCAGGTCATTTTGTCTTTGGTTTTTCTTTATTATGTTTGTATGTGCCATTTTTGCTATTTTCTATATTTTCCCACTTGTTTTCATGAAAATAAACATTATTTTTGTAAGAAAGTCACCAGCGGGTACCTAGAAATGATGACATTATCCTTCAAAAGAATCTATTTTAGAATTCTTGGCTTAAAACAGTGCCAAAACTTTGAGGTCGTTTTTCTCGGTTTCGCAAAAATGTATGATAGAGCATTATAGTTCTAAGGCGACGATGTGTCAGATTAACAATTATTGCCGTTGATGTGGTCTAGATTATCACGAATGATTATTAATTGGTGCGATAATCGTGTCCGGGCTCCGTAATTTGACGAAAGCTTTTGGAAATAAGTAAATATATATAATATGTAGTTAAGTTGAAATGGTTTTAAAATGTCGGCACTTGTACGTTAAAATGCAGATTTCGGAAAAGTTTCGTTTCACTGTAACATTATTTTCAGCAAATGTACAGCTGTAGATTTTTTTTCATAATTAATAAGAAAATGTGAAAATCCAGTGTGTTTTCTTATAGGAGAGTAATTACTATTTCAGCATATGTATGTTTGTATGAGCACTTGCTATGGCGCCCCTTGAAGATTGTTACTCGGAGTCACTCCTGATTACTGTGCGGACAGAGTATCGGAGCAGGGATGGATTAAGAAATGTGGGGGCCTGTTCGGGAATTTTTTTGCGGATCTTCGGCCAAAAATTCTGATGTCTTCTTTAATCGTGTGGTCCTTGTTTCGTAGAATATATCGATTATTTCCCTCCAAAAAAGTTGATGACCTTTTTAGTCGTTTGGTTGGTTGAAATTTGCTAAAAATCTAAAAAAATCGGGGAAAAAATTTGTTTCCGCATGCGTGGCCGAACATGTTGAACATATGCCTTAATCCAGCCCTGTATCGGAGTTTCGCACTGAAGCGCATAAGCATTTGTAAGTGAAGGATTTGCCTTCATTATTTACAGACGGGCAGGGACCTGGGTGATTGACACCTATTCAGACATGCCTGCCTGACTCTCCGGCAGTGGCGTAGCTAGACACCAAATTGAACCCGGGCAGCAAACCAACTCAACAAAGAGTCAACATTGATCATAATTAAGACATTAATCTGATTGATTCGAAAGCGTCAATTAACAACTAATAGTCCTAGGCTATATATGCCTATAATGTCATTATAATTGTACCCGTAATAGGCCTAGTTCACTGACTAGCATTCAACAAATTGCCACCTACCTGAAAAATATTAACAGCCATAATTATAGTAAGCCTACTGTATCCGGGAAAGTTTTCAATTAAATTATACACACATCTAGGCCTATAAGACAATTTCGAAGACTGGACCCCTGTGTGTGGCAGACGCTGCTATCTTACCACACGCCTACCACCCATAAACCTGTCGCGGGGCAATTCATCATACGATGGAAGGTGGAGAACACCTCCCTCGTTTTACTTCGACATGAGAATTAAGATATCGTCTAATGTTTAACAGAGTATTTCATTTCCTTGTCTGGTGTCTTCTCCAGGCACTTGATCTAAATAATAGCTTTGATGTATGACCTCGGCTGACCTGTTTAATGTACGAACCAGTCCTTTATACATTGCGCGAATGATTGGGTACTGGAAACCGTATACTCTATGGGTCAGTGTAAATGCGACTTATATGACTTAGGAGAGATAGGTTCCTTCTTCCGTGGGAAGGAACGTATGAAGTGACCACACGTGTAATATATCATTCCACAGGCAGAGAGCGACCAGCCAGAGCCATAGCCTGACTATAATGACTGCGACAGCTGCGACAACAGATGATCTCGATGATCTCTGGATCTTGATCTGTGATAATATTCAGCGTGTGGGCTTCGGCCGCCCATTCATCCCCTACCCACCCGCCCGGGACAAAGTTTCCGTCTATGGATGGAATATATAATTATGTATACATCATCTTGGTTTGCCTCTGGTTACAGGCTTGGCCACATCTCATAATGCAACTCACTCAGTCCTTAAGTAATTGACACGAATTTTCCTAGCATCAAACTGTCAAGCTCAAAATTAAAATTTATCAATTTCTCGTGCCTGCCCAACCCGGGCAGAGCCAATTGCCAGGCCGGGCATTGCCCGTAATTGTCCGGGCATGGCTACGCCACTGCTCTCCGGACTTGACCCGCTGCCTATCGATTTTGTTTTGATTGAGCGCCTGTGAATAAGCTGGTTCCCGCGACTTGGCTTTTGTGGGCGCTGTAGAAGTCTCGAGATTACGATTACGAGAAAGATGGGCAGAACGCATACAGACATATACCGACAAAACCAAAAACGGAGATACAAAGGTAAAGACAGACATGCAAAGGTAGAGACAGACATTCAAAGGTAAAGATAGTCTTAGACAGATATACAAAGGTAGAGACAGACGTACAAAGGTAAAGACAGACATACAAAGGTAAAGACAGACATACAAAGGTCGAGACAGACATACAAAGGTAGAGACAGACATACAAAGGTAAAGACAGACCTACAAAGGTAGACGAATAGAGATGGCGCACGGAATATTACATGTAGTGTCGTAGGCTTTCGGTTCTAAGTCGCCGGTGAATAGTTGTAGCGGCCCACTTGAGATCGGTGCAGTATGCTCACTCTATTGGCTGTGGATATCTGCTTAGCATCACTGCACGCTCCTCGGGGTAAAGGAGGGGGAGAACGCACTGCAGGCAGTGGCGTAACTACGGGGGGGCAAGGGGGGCAGCCGCCCCCCCCAAATGAGAGGGCTGCCCCCAGCTGCCCCCCCCCCAATCCCTGCGTTTGTCTTACTTTTTACTTTTACGAGTGATAAAGAATTAAAGAATGTTATATAATTTCTGACTTATTTTATTTTTTATACAACTTCCTGTACAACTTCTTATAGGGTGGGTGATGGGAAAGTGGGACAGGCCACTATAGTGCACTGTGGGACAGACAAGCTAGTGAGGCTTGCATGCGTATTATGTCCAATACTGTAATACATCCAAAATCTAAAAATACATAGTCTATGGCAATATACCGATGCCGATGCACGCTTTAATTGCCAACGGTAGCCACCCCATCATTTTAAGCTGCCACCCCACTGCCCCCCCATGAAAAAATACCTGGCTACGCCACTGACTGCAGGGTGGGGTGGGGTAGGAATAATTAAGTATGGTTCATAGCTGGCTCTACCGAATTGTGACAGAACAGCACACCATTACAGAGCATCCCCTCATTAACATAATTATTTGTAGGCCTAACTGTATTGTACTTTAGTCGTCATTAACTTTTTTTTATTACATTCATAATTAAATTCTGTTCATACTCAGCCTAAACAGTAAGCCATTACTGTTAACACATTTTAGGTAGCAAATTATTAAGATGTTTAAGAAAAATAAATAGTAGCCAATGGTTGAATAAAACATGTTTTATAGAGATAATCAGGGCTTATAAAGTGTGCCTGGACGGTCATGGACGGCGTCCATGCACTTGTTTTAAAATCTGAGCGCCGTCCAGCCATTTATTGGCGAGCACAGACTGGAAAGGTAAGGGGCGTCCAGGCACTTATTTTTCGACACTTTAGGCTCTGGAGATAATAACTTTTGTAGGTGTGGTGTAGAGAATGTACTGGTACGCATGGATCCACAAAATGTACGAGTTGCAACACCACTGGGAGGGGTCGAAAATGCGATTTTTTGCGTACGTAATAATATGGATGGGTCGTATAACCTGCAAGATGGGCAACTGCTTAAAACTGTGATGTCAGTCTTAATTGTTTATCAACAATTATTATTCTATGTTGAAACGAGATGACAACAATGACTGCATTCGAGAGCAAAGCAAACTTGATTTGTGACATATTCTCCATCACCGTCCCCCACCATACGAGTAGGCCTATATAGCTTGCTGTCTGCATGTCTGTATGCCTGTGTGTGAATGTGTCTGTCTGTCTCTCTTTATCTCTTTCTGTCCTGTCTGTCAGTCTGTATGACCGTCTGTATGTATGTCTGTCTGTATGTCTGTCTGACTGTCTGTCTGACTGTCTGTCTGTATGTCTGTCTGTCTCATTCTGCATCTCTTGAAGTTGAAGCCGCATATTGGTGCATCCATCTCCTCTTGTTCTCGCTCCCTTCGTCCTTCCCTGTCTGTCTGTCTGTCTGTCTGTCTGTCTCTGTGTCCGCGTCTCTTAATTCTGTCGGTCTTTTTTCATTTACGTACCCTCCCACGTACCCTCCCTGCCTATAGCTCGATCGCTAGCTTTGTCCCTCGCTCCTTCCCTCCCTCGGATCCCTCCCGCTTGTCTGCCTTTCTCAGTATGTATACCCGTCTCTCCCTCTCTCTCCCCTAATTATACCACATGAATACGCTGTGTACTGTCTACCTGTCCATCCATTCCCCCCCCCCGACCCATACACCACCGCACACACACACACACACACACACACACACACACACACACACACACACACACACACACACACACACACACACACACACATCTACAGTACTGTTAGTACCGCATGCTACAGGATCTAACGACAAAGAACACGACGCATTGTCATCCGCATTTAGACTCACATTCCGACCACATAATATATAACAGTCCCGAAGATACAGTTAGACTATTATGTAGGCTATGATGTAGACCTACCTGCAGCTGATGTCTATACACACACACACACTTGCAGGCAGGCGCACGCACTCACATACAGGCCTATTTGTCTATAGATGTTCTGGCAAAGTCGCAGCATATTAGTTGTCTACGCGTTCGCTCTGTTGGTTTTAAATCGTCATCGGATGTTTAATTAGTGGTGTTTAATCGGAGGACAGAGCAGCAGACGTGAGGTCGAGGCCGGATGATGATATGGCGCCAGTTAGAAGGAGAAGACAACATGGCTAAATAACTGGCAATGTCGTCTAGAGTGCTTTAGCGTGCAATCGGATCTCAAATGAACGGACTTTGCGATTCTGGTTTAACTTGAAAGCGGGCTTCAGCTGAGACCATAGAATAGGGCGTATGATATGTTCTGGCCAGAAAACAGCGCTATAGAAATTGCCTCGGTTTGACTCCGTACGGTCCCTCTCCAGGATTCTGACCTGGAACGGATAAAATAGCCTGGATATTATTTGCGGAATTGATTCGACATACATTAGCACCAGCGTTTTTAAAAATAAGCTGATCACTGTGACCCGGCTTTTGAGCGACAAATTTAGATGATCTCCATTACACTACCAGGTACCAGGCTAGATTGGAGCTTGTATATATTGTAGCACAATGGTATATTAATTACGGCCTACAATGTTATCAGACCTGTCGTTAGTACATTGTTTACTTAATGGCGCGAAAGAGACCATTAAGGTGGTAAGTTATAGATCTGATCCGTGTCGGATTCGAACCGTAGCCTAGGTCTAACCGAAGCGCATTAGAGTTCTTGTGGAGTTATTCCTCTCCGACAGCATCTTCAGGAGCAGCGTCAGCATCAGCATCAGCAGTCGTGATGGAATTATCTGGTTCCGTTCAGTCGCTCTCCTCTGCAGTAGCCTTTGCTTTCGTCTGCGTCTTCATCACAGGTTAGACTTTCAATGGTTTAAGGCACAGATACACTTAGAAGCATGCATGAATGACTCACTAGACGCCAATAATATAATTTTATATAGTCCATATAAATCATTTAAAATTATATATATAACATAAATAATATATTTAAAAATCATTTAAAATTATAGGCCTATATATATAATAATATATAAAAATCATGATTGAATTCTGAATATAGAATATAATTTTTTTTGTACTGAACCTGTAAACGCTTTGTACCTGGATATGATCATAGGTGGCCCTATTATAACCAGCGGGACTCTGCAG